>JBBIGA010000040.1:18945460-18957677 GCA_037576975.1 Alestes dentex | reverse complement strand
TGTGTGTGTGTGTGTGTGTGTGTGTGTGTGTGTATGTGTGTATGTGTGTGTGTGTGTGTGTGTGTGTGTGTGTGTGTTTGTATGTGTGAGTGTGTGTGTGTGTGTGTGTGTGTGTGTGTGTGTGTGTGTGTGTGTGTGTGAAACAGCACTACAAAGAGCAGCAGGCCAGGCTGATATTTGCTGGAGCTCTGTTTAAAGGCACTGCTGGGTAAACAGACTGGGGAAGGTCAATATTATCATAGGCTGCTCTGAGAACAGTCGGCCGGTGGGGCTGGCAGTGGAACTGACAGCTGTTTCCTTTTTTGCTCGCACTACAAAACTGATCAAACATGACAGAACTACGGCGTTCCAACAAGTCATGTACATACAGGCGATAAACTACACACAGGATTTCTGCAGTTACTCTTTTTTCTACCAGGATGTGTCACCTGAGGTCACCTAAGACCTTATAAATAGATCTTCCGTGTGTATATATATATAATGGGCATTTAGTAGCAGGTACACATGTCTACATATGTATGATTAGTTGATTAGTATTCATGATGTTCTACCATGATGTTCTAGTCATTGTAACTGCAAAACCTTCAGATCACATTGAATTTCAATCTTCAGGAGAGGCTGCCTACAGTCGTAGTGTAGTCTGTTGTCGCCATCTGCTGGTCACTTGCATTACAGCAAGTCATCAATGCTGCTCTCTTCCTTTTAAGCCTTTAAGCCTTTTAAGCCTTCCTGTTAAACCAGTCGTTTAACTGTACACAAATTGTGTTTTGTTTATGTGAAACAGGATAGAGTTTCATATATATGGAGAGAGTGAATTCATACGACATCATAGAATACTTTATGAATACATTTTTCACAAAATCTACTTCCTATGCGTTCTGTAGCACATGTACAAGAACACAGGAATTTTGATCTGAATATATATATTTAAACCATTATTTAAATTTCTTTTAAATCTCGGATTAATCTCGGAAGGTTAAAGGCTAAAGCTTAATGCTGCTTATTATTACTTTATCTGATCTGTCCCAGAAAGTCTTCTAAGTGAATTTGAGGGCTAAATAATATTTAGAAGGAAATGTTTATTTATGATTATATGATGAGTTTCTGGTCCTAAGCGTCCACTTTGCAGTACTGACTGCTACCTTCAGGTCTCAGGTTGAGACTTCAGTTTTTCTTACAGCGAGGTCAAAATTCTTATTAACACTTCAGGTCAGTACATTACTGAACAAATCCTCCAGTGTGTGTATGTAGTACCCTCATTTTTTCCTCCTTGTATTCCTGTCCGGTGGGTAAAAAACAGAGAAGGAAGGCCCAGCTGGACAAATTGCGTAAACATACTGTGGCTGATCTGCTGTAAACTTCTGTCCAGAGCGGAGGGTTAAACAGGGCAGCACTCTATACTGCCTAAACTTCAGGTTTGACTTTGTGTTTCTTCAACTCTGTCGTCACGTTAATCCCGCCACATTGGCCTATTCATGAAAGAGAAAAGTACCTTCACGCAGAATCACGGAGGTAATCAGGTTCTGTGTTTGTCTTTCCACGAAGACATTATTCCTATAAACCAGGCAGCATAACTCCAAGATAAGGACTTAATTCTGCTTTTGATCGGAGAAGATTTATTTTCATCTGACTGTACACACTGCGGATCTGTTGCCTTAAGTGTGTTCAAATAAAGTGACACGTACAAACACTCCCATAAAAGGATCCACTGCCGCTTTTGTCATCGCACCTTTTAAATGTGTCACAATGGGCAGGAAAGAGCAGTTAATCTGAGCCAATAAGACTTTCTCAGCAGGGCGTTAAAACACACAGACACGCTGGCGTGTGTGTGCCTGTGTTTGAGCGTCTCCGCTTGCTTCGACATTTCTCATCGTCTGTCAACAGAGGACAGAATACTGAGCAAACAGCATCAGCTTGGTGTGTGTGCACAGCAAACTGAGAGAGGGAGAGAGAGAGAGAGGGAGAGAGAGAGAGAGAGAGAGAGAGAGAGAGAGAGAGAGAGAGAGAGACCACTGGACATCATGTGTTTTCAGTTGTCTCTTGAATTACTTTTGCATTTCAGCATACAGTGACTAACCCTGGGATAGATTCTGAAAAAAACAAAAAACATGATGAGAAATAAGGGAATAGCTAAATAAGGGAATAATCATCCATATTATGGGTAGATTCAGGTGCTTTGGGACACTTTAAGAAAATCCAGTTATTTACTATAATAGGCCAATAATGGCTTTGTCATTTGGGGTCCATTGTTTATGTGTTACTCTCCTGCACTCTTAGCAACGACGGTTATATTACTGTTATCTGCAAAAGGGGAAATTAACAAGGTTTTGTTCTGACGGTGACAAAACATTTACTGTATTTCATCAGAAAGTTTTTTTGGTAAAAGCATAGACCCACATACAACATGTTTTCCATTATTACAGAAGAATAATTGAACCATTTCTGCATCCAGATGGTTCTTTGAGTGCTCTAAGTTCTGTGTAGAACTACTGAGTTTACTAAAGAACTTTCGAATGACAATTTTTGAGGCTGTGTTTTACCTGAACCTGCCCATTCATACTCTTCTTCTACATTTGTTTGTAGTCTACAAGCACATTTCATTCTCAAGACACTTACAGAACAGTGTCAGAAAATCCCATTCAACCTGTTTTTGTCAAGATGCCATCATTTACACTTAGAATTCTTTACACTTAGAAGTGTTTTTCAAGAATTTCAGTTTGCATGAACATGAAAGCTGCATGTCAACTGGTTAAATGTCACAGCAATACTGCAACAGCTGTAGTAGCGTAACATACTAAACTGGAAATGATTTGAAATTATACTGAGGCTCTAAACGAAGCAGTTGTTTACACCTTGCATAAACATGTATTTTCAGTGATTACAGGAATCACATTCAGATTACACTTAACTACAAGAAAAGACAGACGTAAACACACCCAGGCATTATCAGTTAATGATTGCTGAAACCTCACCAGGAGGTGGTCACAGACGGATCTTGACCACATCCAGAGCAACTGTAAATGGAATGTGTTTTCTATTAGGTGTTACATAGATTCTGATACTAGATGCTGTCGGTAGTCATGTGAGGTCACTGTCTTAAAAAAAACCCTGGCAGAAGAAAAGGTGGGCAGTGTTTACCCTGGATTTATTCCAAAACCAAGTTAAAAAAAAAAAAAGTGTCCAGTGTGACAGGTATAAAAGGTCATGAACCTGTTTAAATGAGAGGTAAAGTGGAAACGACCAATGTGTTGATGTGCTTTTATCCCAGGAAAGTAAAATCAGATCTTATCTGGTCACACTAGCCACATTTCAGTTTAAAGTGCATGGCACCTGGCCAAAGTATGTCCACAGACTCTCTGGACATACATGTTAATGCAAAGTAAAAACAAACTAAATGTCTGCTCCAGCTTCTCATTAGGTTGAATGGGATTTTTACCAGCGAGTTACTGTGAAAGAACGTGTTTGTGAATTCTCCCAGAGCAGAATCGTAAGGTTTAAGGTTGGCAAGAATGTATTTTCCTTGTATTTTCAGAAGCCATTACATGTCTTACACAGACTTCCTATTGGTATAGTGGTCTCATAAAGTGCACAATACAACATGTCCCACAATCAGCCTCTAGATGTCAGCCTGGGACAATCAGGCATCACATATTCCCTTGGTTAGGCCTCCGCAATCATCATAGAACTCTGTATCAATACAGTTTATTATATTTACAAGTCATAAATAGCAGAAGACAGAAAACACGTGTCCTGAACAAAGTCACAATATACAAACCAACTCCTCTTTTGCATTTTCTGTATCAGAAAAGAAATCTTAACGGAAATTGTACATCTGTATTGATGATAGTCCTTATTTCTTTCACTTTGGTTGAGCTTTTTCGCTTGTTGGCCGTTGTATTGTGGTATTTGGCTGAATAATGTTTTGTATTTTTGGCTGCTATATTGTGGTATTTGGCTGTATAACCATACTGTATGTTCGAGGTCTGTTATAGTCCCTGTGTTTCATAAGAAGACAGCAACGTGCAAGGCATCATTCCTCTGGCTCTGAATACCATGAGATCATCTACACGAGCATGTGGATCCATACATGTGCATACATACATTATATGGACAGAAGTATTGGGACACACCTCTTAACCTCTTACCTCCAGTGAAGGGTAATCTTAATGCTTCAGAACACCAAGACATTTTGGACAACACCATGCTTCCAACTTTGTGGACACAATTTGGGGAAGAACCTTTTCTATTCCAGCATGACTGTCCTCATAAATGCTCTACAGATTCCCACAGAAACACTCCAAAGAAGACCAGAAGCTGCTACAGCTGCAAAGGGGGACCAATGCCAGATTAAAGTCTATGTATTTGAATGCAGTGTCATTAAAGTCCCTGTGGGTGTAACGGTCAGTTGTCCCAGTACTTTTGTCCATATGGTGTACGTGCTTGCTCACATGTACCCCTGAGGTCTTAAATGCATGTGGCACTGCATAGTTGTAGCATTTCAAGAGAATCACCAGTTTGTTAGGTAGCTTGTACCTACACTCATTGGCCATTTTATCCGAAACACCTACCATAGCTGCACTTTGCATGTTTACAGTTTACAACTGCTGCCCATCTGTTGCCGCACAGTTTATCTGGCAGCCTTCATCCTGTCCTTCAATGGGAAAAGACCACCACTGAGTCACTGCTGATCAGAGATTATGTAGGCGGTGGACCATTTTCAGCAAAGAAGTGAAAGAGTGGCCTGTTAGTGAGTGCTGTTCTGGTACAAGTGTATACAGGACAGCAGCGTTTTTAACACCTCAGTGCCAGGTCTGGGTTTGGAATAGTCTTTCAACCCAAAATACCAGCCATCGGTGGTCCTCTGGTCAGAAACTGAACACTCGAGTGGCTGGAGGATGACTAACCCAAACTTTGCAGATGAGCTATTATCAATATCTGTGTATCCACAAGTTAAGTGTGTCTAATAAAGTGACCAGTGTTTAATACCACCTGATAAAATCTTAGTAATGTCTTAAAAGCCCTTGAACATTTTGTTAATGAATATTAACGATGTTAACGAAAACAACTGAACATTCTTCTTCCATAGGCCTCTGTGGGGCTTGGTCCAAACCTCCGGGAGCCGCATGAAGGTCTAGCTAATGCCTGCAGCTCTTCCCTGCTATGCTGGAGCCTTTGCTGAGGGCAGGGCTGTGGAGAAGAGGACGACTGAAGAGGTAGATGATCCCCAGGCTGAGGAAGATGCAGAGCATGGTGGCTCCCAAAGTATTACTGAAGGTGACAGCTGGAGCATGAGCCAGCAGCCAGTGCCGTCTCAGAGCCATGTCCATCTCTATAGCCTTCATTTGGAAGTGCGTGCCAATGATCCCACACACATGGAACAGCTGGTGGCTGTGGCCTGCAGGGGGCAGTCAAGTGAGCAATAGATAGGAAGTTAGTGGTGTGGACAGCTCATGGAGTTTTGGGTGAAGGCCTATTTTTGAAACTGATGTGTAAAAAAAAGGCAGCACAGAAATCCCATTAAAACAACATGATATTCAAAATTCACGAAATGTGATGTGATGGTGCTATCATATTTAAACTCAACCTAACCAAGCCTTGGCCCCGTCTTCAAGACATCACTGGTGAAGCCACATTCAGCTCTGAAGATGGCTGAATGTACCTTTATCAGTACGTCATGTAGTGTCAGAAACCACATGAGCAAGTCAGTCTGAGTGGTTTGAAGCATGTGTGTGATGGTACTTCCATTACTTGTTAGCTACGTTAGCCTGGAAGCTCCAGTGCAAAACTGAAAAAGCAGCCTTTGCACAAAAAATATGTCTTGACTGATCATCTAGACTTGGGGTAAGAGTAGATTTTTAAAGGAATATTTGGGCTGAAAAATAAGATTAATCAAAAGACAGACTTTTCCTCATCAAATATCCATATAATGTTCTTTAAGTATAGATTTTCTGCTTCTCATTCCAGTTGTACTCTCTCCCATTGTTATATGCAAGTTCATCATGGCTATTCATTTGACTAAAATAATACACAAGAACCTGGCAAGAGGAAGAATATGACACGCTGGATATTGAATTAAATTATTTCATGATACCAACCAATTTACCTCATTATTTTACAATATTAAAACATTCCGAATGATAAATTTGAACAGCCAGTTTTAGCGGCATTAGTGGGTAAATAAGAATAAAGCAGCGATTGGCTGTGTAAATTACACCCATATCCATAAAATAATTATTAGGGTTTTTTGATGACTTTGCAATTTGCTACAGTTAAATACACACTTTCAACACCTCACATTCATTTTTCTAGTTTAAACTAAACAAATCAAACAAAACAAAAACAAAAAGGTATCAATAAACGTAGCGGGCAAGAATCAGTACCAAGGCATCTAGGTATCAAGATAGAAAACTGGTGAATGATCCTCAGTTCTTCCTGCAACCAGGACTTGGTCCCACTGCTGTTAATATGGGTGAGGAGTAAAACTGCTGCTGCTAGGAATTTCTAAAGCTGTCTGTAGGCCTATAATGGACCTAAAGCACCAGTTACTCTAATCAGACACATGAAGGACTGTGAGAGAAAAAGGGTACTAGATCAAATAACTTAGGTAAGGTTGAATAGGCTTAAAATATTCTTTAGACGTTCTCATTATGAGGTGTTTAATATATTAATTGGATCTAAGATGAGACCATATCTGGGGAGCGTTTTGTGATTTTTCATGAAAGTTTTAAAAACCAAACTTTTAAGGTAGGCTGCATTAACAGATTTTTCTCTGATAAAATCATCGTTCTTATGATAGCAATAAAATGAAATGTTTTCAATAGCAATAAAAACCATGTTGGACAATGTCAATCTGCAGTCTTCTGCTATGTCACAGCAGCCTCTGAGAGACAATGACCATCCAGTCCATATTTTCAGGACAAACCAAACTGTATTAAACCCACACACTGCACGCCCTGATCCTGAGCTGCTCACTGTTGTGCAAACACAGACATCAGGGAGTGAGGACCGCCTTACCGATGTAGTCGAAGCGTCCAGGTGCGAGCCTCTCGGGGAGGTGCGTGGCGAACAGGAATCCCGTCAGGAATGCCAGCAGCGTGTGGTAAATGTGGACAGAGTTCGCTTCGTTTGTAGTGCAGCCTTCTCCCACACACAGAAATATCTAGAGGGAAAAAAAAGGTTTTGATAAGACAGCAACAGTTGAAGTCAGGGGCAAAATCAAACAAGAGCACATAGACCATTACTCGTTTTGTCATTTTAAAAACACCATCCGTCTGTCAAAATATTTCAATGAAAGCTCTAATAGGAATGGAGTGAAATTGTTAATGAGCAGGGGGTTTTTTATTCTCTCTTGAAAAGTTTTTTGAGTTAACATTGACATAAATACAAGAATATGCACAAAAGTTTGGGTGTATCTGGCCAAATTACAGGTTTTGTTGAAATTCTAAGTGAAATAAGTACATCTGTTACAAAGAATACACTTCTGCACCTTTTTAAATACATAATTAATTAATTGTATAAACTGAAACAAAATATAAAATGTGGTCAGAGTAAATGTTATGGCATGCAAGATTTTTCCCCAAGCAGTTTTGTCCAATTTTTGACATTTTCAGATGGTGTTGAAGCATAACATTGTTATGTGCTGAAGTTTGCTTTCACAGTCAAGGTCTGCTTTATCTGTTGACCTTTAATGCTATAATCTAAAACCAGCTGCCTCTTACAGTGTGTGAACATTTCATGATGAATGGTCCAAAGGAAATGATCTGCCTAACAAACATTAAACTTGAAAGTGCTTTCTTCTTCTCTTATAAAGTTTCTGGTTTGGAGATATGAAGTTTTGTTTTGACGGTTTAGCAGGGGGAGCCACAGCATTGCTCCAAAATAATAAATATATGAACACGAAGAAGATGAATCAAACCTGCAGATTTGCCCTTATCTGCAGAAACTTTCACTGGACTCAGGCCAGTAGGAACATTAGGGATGTTCAAGCGCAGTCTTCAACATTGCTGGTACCGTTTGTAGCTTTACTTGCCAGGCATGTTCTCCAAGTGAAGGAGATCATTGCTGTTTCTCTTGACTTTGAAATTTTTCTCTTTATTCGTTATGAAGTACATTTGGCAATCGAGAACAAAGAACATTCCTGATCATTCTTTAGAAAGCGACGTTATCTTTGGTGTGAAACTCACCCTGTAGAAGAGAGGAATGTTGTCGAACAGGTATGGGTAGGTGAAGGCTAAAATGCGCAGCATCTTGCCCAGCTTGGGGCTCTGGCTCTCAGGAAATCTGTGATTGAAGGAACATGACCAAGGAGAACAAGGTTGAGTAAAGACGTAAGCACTCCCAAGAGAGCGGTTTTATGAGTGAGAATATTACAGGGTGTGCCGAAACAAGTGTCAACACTAAATCTGCTTCGCAACATTCATAACAGTAGAAGAATGTTCTACTGTTGCGGTCTATTTATTGATTGTATGTTGTCTACTGTCTGTTGTAACCTGCACCCTGCTGTATGTTGCTGTATGTTGCTCTGTGGTCCATGGAGAAACGTTGTCTCACATCACCATGTACGTGTACACAGCTGCTGATGACAATAAAGTAACCTTGAAGAAGTGTCAGTTGTTGGTTGCTGGAATGGATCAGGGTGGGTTTTTCACATGGATTTGAAAACTGTGCAAAAAATTCATTTTAATATTCCCTTAGCAAAAAGTAGTATACATGAAGTTCATTTTATTAAGTGTAGTATACTTGCGTATAAGTATAGCAAGTATACGGACCATGTACTTGTAGTGTACTAGAAAGTATAATTTATAAGTATAATCTAATACTCCTTCGGACTAAATTGGAACATTTTTAAGTTTATGAAAGTATACTTTAGGTATACTTTATAAGGTCATTTTGAGTTTACAAAAGTATATAGACTTTCTTTATACTTATCAGTATAAGTCAAGTATACTTCACTATACTATTCTTAAGTATATAAAATATGGTATATAAAAAGTAAACTTCAAGTATACTGCCTCAGTTTTAGAATAAAATAAATATACTCGTAGTACACTTGAATAAACTACTTTTTGCTAAGAGTTCCTTGATTGAAAGTAGCCTGTTCTAAATTTCAAATCCAAAAGTATGTTTCTATTCTGTCAATTTCTAAGCAATTTAAGTTTAAGAAGACAGTAGAGAGCTAGTGTGGGATAAGTAAGTAGGGATGGCTCGATACCACTTTTGTATCGGTGTCGACCGATACAAATTCCAAACTGACATTGATTTTTTTTTTACTATGAGTATTTTCAGAGTTTTATTTTGACTTTTATTTTGACACTATATATTATATCGTTCCTGTCTTCGTGTCTCTGTGTGACTGTGCTGTGGCTGCATAAGCAACTTCCTCCAGGATTAGTAAAGTTTTCTGATTCTAATTTTGATATCTGACAGACCTCTTTCAAGATCCGCCTTAAATATTTCTGATTAAATGGTGCTGAAGCATAACAAACTACTCTAAATGTTGGAAAGCAGAAGGGAAAAGAAAAGTGAATTCGGTTAATTTGCAGTTATATAGTGCACACAGTAGCCAAAGTAGTGTAAAAGAAGACTTTACCTTTCTGTGATGTCATGGTTATAGTGGAGAAATGGCAAGCCAAGCCTTAGCAGAGGAAAGGAAGAAATTCAGGTAGTAGCGGTTAGCACAGTCCCACTGCAGCAAAGCAATCAGCAAATTTGCGCATGAAGTCCTAAGAGACGCCTCAGCATACTTTACACGGCTTGGACATCGCAGTCTGTTGATAGTTGAACCCCTTTTCACAGGAGTCACGCCATTTGATTTCACACTATTCAGGAAGTCCCTCCGTATACCTTTTTAAAAATATTTTACTTAAAATTTTAAAATGTGAATAAGTTTTTAATAGATTGTAATTATTATCTCAATTAAAACATCAGATTTGATTACATTAGTATTAAAAATCCCCACCGAGTCAATTTATGTCCACTAAGAGGCCTATATATATATATTCTACCAGGCAAAAGTTTGGACACACCTTCTTATTCAATGTTTTTTTCTTTGTTTGTATTATTTTCTACATTGTAGATTAATATTGAAAACAAACAAAATGATGAAGGAACACATGGAATTATGCAGTAAACAAAAAAAGAGTTAAACAAACCAGAATATGTTTTGTAATGAGGTAATTTACTTTAGCTAAGTGGTTCTTGCCATAATGTTAATGCAAAAAATACAATAAAATTTACTTGGGGACATGCCTCCATACTTTCTTGAAATGATGTTGGGATGTCTAAATGCAGGTTTTACTTTTAAATTGCCATATATTGGATAAAATTTCACAATGCTGACTCTTCCTCCCACTTGCCAGATCAAACGCACACCTATGGATGTGATTCAGAGTTAAATGACTATGTTTTACATAGTACATGTAAATATTAAACATGGAAACTACTCAAGGCCACTGTTTCCACATCCCTCTTTCCTTGAACTGCTTAGATTACTGATTGTAAACACATGCTGGTTGGCTGGGTTTAGTTCATTCATAGTGGATTAAAACTACTCTAAAACTCTCAATAGTCATGAACTAGTTACTGTAAGTATGTCTCATACTAAGAACACAACTGATGGAGCAAAATCTGGACAAGCTGAGGCTGCAGTGCACCTAGAAGATCACATAAGTGCTGTTTCTTTGAGATAAAATGGTCTATATTCTAGGACAATAGTTAGTGAAGTTACGTTTAGTCAGTTCTGTTTCATTTATATATTTAAGCAATTGAACTGACTGTATTTTAAACCATTTATACTAAAAGCACCCTGAAAAAGTCTCTGATTTTACCTGATTTGTTTCAGTTTTACACAAATAAAATACATCAACACATCTTTTTAAAGATAAGTAACAGGAATGATGGAAATTCTATGGATGTAATATATTTCTACATAAATGTAGCGTGTGTTTAGTTCGTTGTTCCATTGATTGGGGAAATATATTAATTAGAAATTCACACGGTTCTTATGTCCATGAGCATGGCAGAAAGATTCCTCTTCACACAATGTTTGGAATGATAATGCGTTCTGCTGCTGTGGTGTTACCTGGAGTAACAGGCCATGGCAGTGCAGATAACAGTGTTGAATACAGCGACGGGAACGTAATACATGTGAAACACGCTGCCCACCCAGGCATCCGGCATGACATATGCAGAGTAAGTGATAGCTGAACCTGAATACGCAAACAAAGACATTCTGTTACATGTGGGTGTGAAAAAAGACAGTTGCAGGCAAAGATTTTTCATGAGCTGTTCAGTTCTAAACTCAATACTTATTTGGTGGAACATAAAAATGACAATAATAAAACAGTAGCAACTGAATGTTTGTTCGGTTTGTCTTCAGACAGATCTTGAAAAGTGTGAATGACAGTCAGTTGGATGTAAAGATGAATATAAACTGCACTGAACGTTGGTTGTAAGTGTACAGCCTGCAGAGTGTTTGTGCTTACACTTTGGACAAAAGTATTGAGACACACCTGTTTTTCAGGTCATGGGCCAGGCCCCTTACTTCCAGTGAAGGTCAATCTTAATGCTTCAGCAGACCAAGACATTTTGGACGACACCATGCTTCCAACTTTGTGGACCCAGTTTGGGGAAGAACCTTTTCTGTTCCAGCATGACTGTGCCCCAGTGCACAAAGAAAGCTCCATACAAAGGAAAGGCTTCCAAGAAGAGTGGAAGCTGTTATAGCTGCGAAGTGGGACCAACTCCATATTAAAGTATTTGAATGCAATGTCATTAAAGCTGGTGTAATGGTCAGGTGTCCCAATACTTTTGTTCATATATTGTCTGTTCAGATATTGTCTGTGTGTCTTTGTGTGTGGTTGTGTGTGGTTGTGTGTGTGTGTGTGTGTGTGTGACCCTACCCAGGCTATAAAAGCTGAGTGCTCCATAGTCGAAGAAGAAGCAGATGTGGCGGGCGCGAGTGGACATGGTGCTGAACGTGTGGGCACAGCTGGACGCCAGCGGGTACACACAGCAGGACAGCAGGAAGACCAACAGAGGCCATGTGAACGCATCATACCACACATCCTGCATACACACCACCGTCAGCAACTTCCACAGAAAGTACCTGAGAGAGAGAGAGGGAGAGAGAGGGAGAGGGGGAGAGAGAGAGAGAGAGAGAGAGAGGGAGAGGGGGAGAGAGAGAGAGAGAGAGAGAGAGAGAGAGAGAGAGAGAGAG
>JBBIGA010000040.1:18916692-18931916 GCA_037576975.1 Alestes dentex | reverse complement strand
GACTGAAGTGGGGCCAAAAACAAATAATCTCACGGGGTGCATCTCTATCTCTCTCCCTCGCAAAACCGGAGAGGAAAAAAAAAAAAAAAAAAAAGAAACTTCATTCCAACACACACATACCCCACAGGCAGTCACATTTGTACTTAATTAGAACCTCTAGCACACAGATGACAAGTGCTGCAATTACAAAAAACTCAGGAGGTCAGCCATGGCTTGTGGCTGGAAACTACAGCAGGTTGTAGCTAGCCTGCTGAGGACTTTACCCCTGGTGCCAACTGCATAAGCTAAGTTGGCTCCCCCCGCAGGCAGCCAAACCACTCTGGCCGAGTCTCAGGGGGGCTCCTTTTTCAACTGTTGCCTGCCCTGGTTTTAGTTGTGCTTGGCCCGGCCTCCTTTCAGGTAGCTCTTCCAGCGCTTGACAAAGTCCCTGAAGATAGGCGAGTTGTCTATGGAGGCCAGCAGCTGTAGCTGGTTGATGTGTGTGGTGTGGTAGTCCCAACGGGCCAAGTTGGGCGCGGTGCCCAACATGAAGTGGCGTAAGTCGTAAATGGTCCCCGAGCCCGTGTCATACAGGGGCACCATGGCCTTGAGGGACTCCATGCCTTTGCTATACAGCTGGGCCGCCTCTCGCCCGTCCCTGTCACCCACAGTCTGGGCCAGGTCGTACAAGCCTATTAGTGAGTAGATGAACCCGTTAAGGACGAAGGAGCTAGGCGTGGTGGGATACTCCTCATACCAATCATACTTATTCATGAACACCGCTTTTACCCCATGCTGCTCTGAGGATAACTTGTATGGGCCAGTGGCCTTTAGGGCTGATTTCAAGTATGTTTCATCCTTAGTTAGCAAATAAGCCCGCACCAGCGTGGACATTGCCTGACCCTGCGCCATGGCTGAATACCAGCCTGGCTCAAGGGGCCGGAAGCCCTCGCCCAGCTTGCGGGTCACCATGATGGGCCACCCACCTCGCTCGTCCTGGTTGCGCACCAGCCAATCGCTAGCGGCAAAAAAGGCGGCCATGTGCGAAGTGGTGGAGATGGTGATGTTGTCGATGGCTCCTCGACCGCGGAGCACAAGCTTGACCACCCGTCGTGGCATAGTCTTGGTGGCTTTGACCGCTTTAGTGTTGGAAAGGCCGATGCCCTTGCGAAGGTCAGTGAGGAGGTCGCGGGTAACTGTTGTCCATGCACTTCGAGGGCCAATCCCGTAGGTGATGTCCCGGTCTTTGAAGGCAATAAGCTGCGTGGAGGTAACATAGTGGATCACGAATGGAGGCCCTTTCTCTGTTGTTTCCAGGATGATGGACACACTGCCGTTGGAGGCAAATTTCAAGTCAAAGGAGATGATGAAGTCCTTCATGTTGCCAAGGGGAAGAGAGATGCCCTCTGAGGTCTCTGTTAAAGGAAAGTGAAAGTTCTGTTGTTAAAACATCTTGGTACATACATATTTTCCCACTTGCTTTTTTAACAAGGCACAAACACAGACTCGTCCATTAACTAACTGTATGGGAATTAAGTCCTGAGGGTTTACATGTGTCCTCACTCCCAGTGGTTAATTAGACGAAGATGAAGAGCTAGGAGAGAATACATATTTGGCAAAAATCCTAGCATCAAAGACGGAGAAAGCACCAGTGGTTGCAAACACTGTGCTGCAGGTCACATGAACAAGATTCTTCTTGGGCAAGCCTCATTCAGCCTGTGTCATCTCTCCCACAATCTAGGCTTCTGAAAGGCATCCTTGATGCCTTTTCAAAAATTCAACTCTCACTCTTAAGCCTGATTTATACTTTAGCAACTCTTCTTGCCTGCTTCTCTTTCTGGTTACTTGTAATGCCAACCCAAAAGGGAAAAATACTTCAGAGATTCTCCTGGTTAGAGTGGATGGAGATAAACAATAAAACAATAAAAAAAAGACCACGAGAGCTTGAAAGAAAACTGACAGGGAAAGAGAAAAGGGATAATTTTAGGGACGTGGTAGAGGACAGTCTGGCTTATGCATACTTCGTGCCACTGTTTAATGCACTCATAAATCCATTACTTAGGGCAATGCAGAGAGTAAGTGGATCTGTGAAGCACTCGACTGATTACCCCCAGTCGATAAAGGATCAGTGGAGAATACAGACAGAGACTGACCGAGAGGACGGCAAAAAAAGATAAGAAAAAAAAAACAGGAAGAGAGAGAACAGGGAAAGAGAGTGAGAGGAACAAAGGTAGAGAGCAACAAAGTGAGAGACAGAAAGAGTGAGAGAGAGAGAACAAGAGAGAGATCGACAAAGAGAGAGCGAGAGAGAACAAGAGAGAGAGTGAGAGTGAGTGAACGAGAGAGAGAGAAAGAGCGAGAGAGAGCGAACGAAAGATTCATTCTTTGAGTACAGGATCCAGTGTGTCCCAGCTGGCCCTGCTCAAATCAATGCTCTAGGTGATGACACCAATTACTGCTGGACAGCACAATAGCCTAGCTAATTCTAATGGCTATTGATTAGCTCAGTGCTAAAAAGCCGCAATGTATTATTAACAACAAAATACATATCGCTGGCCAAAAGGAGAGGCAGAGAGATGGGACTTTCAGGAGAAAAGCATAGGTTCTAGCTGCTGTTTGGTTGTGCTTGTGTGTGTTTTAAAGAGATAAAACATTTTGATTCTGATTTTGTCAGAGAGACCATCAGCTACAATGCAAAGAAAGTGATTGACAAATTCAATGAGAACAATAACAAGAAGTAAAACTGTAAAGAATGGCTGAGCAGGTGAACCATAGTTCAGGGAAGAGCAGAGGAGAGAATGAAGGCTCACAGAAGGTGGAAAAAAAAAAGCAAGACCTCATATAGAAATCCTACTGCAGTAGAATGCATTCTAAGAAGATTATAACACATTTTTAACGATATTAGATGTTCCATAGGGAAATTAGGCAGAAACGCTGTATGACAGGCTCCAAATCGAGACTCTGTACCATTGCACATATCAGTGTGCTCTGAAAAAGAACCGAAGAGAACAGAATAGACTAGAGAGAGCTGTCACGATTATGCTAAAAATTAAATAGACATTTTCAAATCCACTTACAGATTAGTTTGCAATTTTATCAGTAATACACTATATAGTCAAAAGTATTTGGACACCTGACCATCACACCTAAATGAGCTTACTGGACATCCCGTTCCAAAACCATGGGCATTGATCTGGAGTTGTCTCCGCCCCCTTTGCAGCTACAACAGCCTCTAATCTTTTGGGAAGGCTTTTCTTAAGAGTTTGTCTGTGTAAATTCATGTCCATTCATTCAAAAGAGCCCTCTTGAGGCACTGATGTTGGACAAGAAGGCCTGACTCAAAACTGACATTCCAGTGCTGTTCAGTTGGGCCAAAGTTAGGACTTGGTTAGTCCCTCCACACGAAACATTAATCAAACCTTGATCTTAATGGACATTGCTATGTGGACAGGGCCACAGTCATGCTAGAGCAGGAAAGGCCCTTGCCCAAACTGTTGGACCACAAAGAATATAATTGTGTAAAATTCCTTAGTATTCTGTAGCGCCAACATTACCCTTCAGTGAAACTAGTCCAAATCCAACTCCTTAAAAACATGCCCAGCCCATTATTCCTCCACCACCAAACTTTACTATTGGCACTATGCATTTCATTCTCCTGGCATCCCGCAAACTCAGATTCATCCATCAGCTTGCCAGATACAGCTACAGTACCAAAAGTATGTGAGATTCATGCAATTTTTGTTGGTTTTCTCTCTGTATATCAACACAATGGATTTGAAATTAACCAATCAAGATGTGACAGTAGTCTTTCAGCTTTAATTTAAAGGATTTAACAAAGACACTTAATTAAGCCTTCAGAAACTGCATTTTTCAGAGTTCCTCCATTTCAGATGTTCAAACGTAATTGGCCACATGCAGCCTGTTCCTTTGTTGTTGCATGACAAATTAAGTAGATAAAAGGTGCGGAGTTTATTGAATTTGCATATGGTAGCTGTTCACTGGAAGTCAACATGAGGTCCAAAGTGGTGTCAGTACAAGTGAGGGAGGCCATTATTAGCCTGTAAAAATGAAATAAACCTATCAGAGAGATAGCCAAAACTTTGAGTTTTACATTATTAAAAAATAATGCACTGGTGAGTTCAAAAACACCAAAAGTCTGGGTGACCAAGAAAGACAGCTAAAGTGGATGATCACAGAATTCTTTCCTTGGTCAAGAAAAACCCCTTCCCGTCTAGACAGGTCAAGACAACTCTTGTGGAGGTAGGCGCATCGCTGTTGAAGTCTACAATCAGGAGATACCTTTATGAATGTAAATACACAAGGTTTACCTGAATGCAAAGGGTTTATCTCTAGATGCAAAGCACTGGTAACCCCAAAGAACACTAAGGCCAGATCAGACTTATCTTTGGACGTTTGAAACCAAGATCAGCTTGAACCAGAATGATGGGAAGAGAAAAGTGTGGAGAAAGAAAGGGATGCCTTGATCTGAAGCACCACATTCTCTGTAAAACATAGTGGAGGCAGGGCTTTGGAAAGGAACTGCAATGGAACCGCAACACGAGTGTTTATGATGACTGTTGATAGCAGCAGCAGGATGATTGCTGAAGCGTAAAGGGCTGCACATTATTCACAAATTCAGCAAAATAATGCAAACCTGTACTGTTTTAATCCTTAATACAGGTCTATATTTTCAATTCAAGTCTATATTTCACATCTTGATTGCTTTATTTCAAATCCACTGAGGAGGTATACAGAGAGAAAATTACAAAAATTGCATCAATGTCCAAATACTTATGGACCTAATTGTAAGAGTAACTCACCACTCCAAAAAACACATTTCCACTGTTTGAGTACAGTCGCAGTGCGCTTTACAGCACTGTAGCTGGTGCTTGGCATCACCTATAGTGATCTTATGATTGTCTGCAGCTGCCTGGCAATGAAAACTCATAAAGCTCCTCACGTACAGTTCCTCTGCTGATGTTTCTTCTAGAGTTGGTTTTGAACTCTGTAGTTAGAGATGCAACAGAACATACCCACTATCGCCTTCAGCATTCAGCAGCCCTGCTCTGAATGTCTGAGTGGTCTACAGGTTCACAGCTGATCTGTCCTTGCTCCTAGACACTTCCATTTCATAATAATAGCAATTACAGTTGGCCTGCACAGAAATTTCACAATCTGACTCAGGGCAAAGGCAAGATTTTATGACATGATTAAAGTCATTGAGCTCTTCAGCACAGCCCATTCTACTGTTGGAATCTGTGGAGAATGAATGGCTATATGTTTGATTTTACACACCCGTTAAAAACAGGTGTGGCTTAAATACACAAAATCAATAATTAGGACTGTGGTGTCCACATACTTTTGGTCATATAGTTTATCTGCAGGACATTAGAAAGGCAGAGCTTTCCCTACAAGGCAGAGCTGCTAGCACCTAAAGTCGCTTTTGTGTACATCACAGAAAAAAGGTCCACACTAACAGGTTCCCCCGAATGCATTTATGTTTGCAGTCACAAAAGCTGTATGTGCAAAAGTGCATATAAATCTAAAAGATTTAGATCAACTAAGTCTAAGCTGAATGGCTCAGAAGCTAAGAGGTTAATAGGCTACTTGAATACTATGTTCTCTTTGCTGGAAAAATGTGACAGTCTTCAAATGTTTTAAGTAGAACTGGATCCAGTGGAATTAAGCCTTGCAAGAAAAGTAAACTTAATCGCTGGCTTGACATTAACACACCATTGAAATTCCCCTAGAGGACCTAATGGAAATTACCAGAGGGGTGGTACTCAGGCTACTTATCATGTGATTTCAGCCTAGAACTCTGCTATATAATTAAATGCAGTCGTGACAGGTTGATGAAACGGCTTATTCAAAGCAGCACTAAAGACTTTTACCTCCAATTTTGACATTAAAATTACTTAAAAGGCAAAACAGAAAAAGAATGGGAAAGACATAGAATGTCAAAAGACAAACAAACTCAGTACAGAAAATAACACAAAAAAATGAGAAGGTAAGAGAAGAAAAGAACAGTACAAAACAGAAAAAAAAACACATAAAAACAGAGGCACATTGGTACCTGGGGCACTGAATTGGCGGACAGATGATGCACGAGTTTTGTCGTAGCTCCTGGTGAGTGAGCAGCCTCTGGGTACGTTCCACGCGCTGGGCCTGCTGTCCCGCTCCTCAGCCGTGTCATAAACCTCCACATGCGGCGCCCGTTCTGTCAGGTTCTTACTGTAGTGGCTCAGGCCATACTGTGCTATTTGAATGGCATAGAAATAACCCTGAGGACCCCACTGGGTGGACAGGGGCACTCCTGCAGAGCAGAATGAGAGAGAGAGAGGGATGGAGGGAGTTAGAGAAATGGCTGAAAGACAAAGTGACATCAGTCACACTCTATCTTCTGTCAACGTTATCAAATTTCACCATAAACGAAGAACTACATGCCATACAGTAACTCTGCACCCAAACACAATATGAGGTAAACTCTAAACCAGTTTACCAAACCATCTCTAGGAAGAGAATTAATCCAGTTATTTTGTAGCTTTAGTAATTTCAATCTAAATTAAAGATCTCAAATCTACATGATGTTTGCGTTTTTGAATTTAGCATGGGTTTGATGGCAACGCATTTACATGTGAGTACTCCTAGAGCCTACAGCAGCACAGGCCGCCCATTCATGTTCAAGCGATGATGAGTGTTACTGCAGGGTGTCTAAGCTATTCAAGCAGAAGATGTAGGGAAAATTAATAAATGTTATGCTGTTCTTGTGACTCAGGGGACAGATACATCATCGCATAGGCTCTGAATTTAACAGTTTGTCTTACGCATCCTGGCCCAGACTGCTTTTGACATGCGTTGTGCCTCATTTCACCTATGAAGGTGTTGGCCAATGAGCAGAGAGAGTGTCTTAAAAGTAAAGTGGCTCCTGATAGTCACAATGAACACGCCACAGCACAGCACACAGTGTGAACAATGTGAAACTCTTTCTCTGCATTTAACCCATTTACCAAGTGAAGCAGTGGGCTGCCACCAACAGGGGCGGGGGTATGGCACAGTATAGCGGGTGTGTGGGTACAGAAGTAGCTCAGTGGTGCCACTAGCAGTCCTGGGATTCAAACCCACAACCTTCTAATCGCAGGGGCAACTCCCTAAACACTTGGCCACGAGCCGCCCCAGGCCACAAGCTTATCAAATATTAGATAGGTGGCAAATGGTCATATATTATTATACATTTTGAAGCATAAAACCACAGGGATGTTATATGTAAAAAGAAATAAATAAACATGGTAAAATTCACCTGTGAAGCAGATGACAGAATACTGCCGTGAATCAGAAATTGTTACCGCATGGCCAAAGGGACTGTGCAGGCTTAACACCTGAGAATCCCTGGGAGTTTGACCGCTACCAGTTACTCTGGACTTTGTGAGAGACAGAGGCTGACAGTGATAAGAAAGCAGAGGGTGAAAGATCACCTCATCTCATTCACTCTCCCTCACTCTGAGCAGAGGAAGAGCTCCACTTCCAGCTTTAGAGCTCTGCTCTACAGCACAGGCTGCCAAAGCACACGGCTCAATATCGGACCAAGGGCAAGACACAGCTATACCGCAGCTTTATAAGTTGGTTTGAAGTATTAGGCGCGTGCGCGCGCACACACACACACGTGCGCGCACACACACACACACAACACAAATACAAATACATAGAGCGGAGGAGAGACACAGATAAATGGACCAAACAGCTAGCAAACACACACACACTAATGAGAACCACTGCATTCCTCAAGGCCATTTTTCTTTCTTTCTCTCTCTCTCTCACACACACACACACACACACACAGTGTAAGTGGGACCCACATGAGGAGTTAAATAGAGGCCGGAGAAACAGTGTCTGGCCTAGATTCTATTCAGAGCTCTTCATTCGTGCACTACAGGAGAGTTATCGTTTGGTCTAGGAGACTGTCTCTCTCGTGTTTCTTTATTCATTCCCTATCTTTTCCCTATTTCTCTCATTATCCACCTCTCCTTTCTCTCTCTCTCTCTCTCTCTCTCTCTCTCTCTCTCTCTACTCATTTAGCAGCAAAGTCTGGAGAATCTAGTGTGTGAGTGTGTGTGTCTCTTCTCTTACACTCCAGCTCTGATAATAGGCTATCTCCTTGAGCTCCCGGTGCAGGGCTCTAATGTCTTATTACCGCCACATGAAGTGCTGCTTTTGTATCTGAAACGCAGCTCATGTTGGAAATAAGGAACAGAACCCCATTATTTCACAGCTGAGGTTTCGCTCTGTATATCTCGTCTGTCTCCAGGAAGAACATGCAATGAGCCTATTTTGAACTATTACTCTTACTTAGGACTAGAGATGTTACAAGCGACTGCATTAGTAATAATCTGATTTTGTTTATGGATTAATCAAGTAATCTGGAATTTAAAAAAATAATAAAAGATAAAAACTGGCTGAACAATAACAAACCATGCATGTGCATTCAAAGATGCCAAAAATTCAATGTAGACACCCATTAAGCACAGGAGTCTAAGGAAACCATGCCCAATGCCAACAGTCTGCTGGAGGGGTATAAAGGCTTTGGGCTGTGTTCTCTGAGGTAACTGAGACCATCCAGTGCCTTTAGGATGAGTTGGAGTGGCAAAGAATTAAGGCAGATCTAATCCAGAGCTAATTATCCCCTCATCAGTGCAGGAACTCACTAATGCTCTTATGGCTGAATGCAGTCAAACGCTCACAGCCGTCTTGCAACATCTAGTGTAAAGCCTTTCCAGAAGAACAGAGACTGTTATTACAGTAAACTCTCTATTAATAAAAAAATGTTTATCAGGTGTTAATCATTTGAACATATAGTGTATTTTACAAAAAAGATAAACTTCATTAGAAAATATAATATTATATAACAGAGACAGAATGTAAAAGGATGCGTCCATCAGGCTCTTAATGTAGGGGAAACCAGCTGTACACATTAAAACATGTCATGCAGATGGTTAACAAAATGCTGGTGAGTCATTGTAAAGTGGAATTTTAATCACTTTGGTTTAATCCAGTTTGATAGATTAATTGTGACTATTCTATTTAGCACCAGGGAGGCAGGACTGAAACTGGCAGATTTTTGCTCCCAACACATAATCGGCAGTTGGCCAGCTGATTACTTTGATTTTAGCCCAGAAAGGTAAGTGCTCTCATTCTGTATTTGAATGCTGCTGCTACACCTGTCCTAAAATACTGCAGTATAATTATGCATGACTCGTTGTGATAAGTAGCCAGTAACTTTTGAGGGAGGACTTTATTTGACTGATGCTATTTAAAAACTGATGAATTTTAAATGCCAAGAGCCAATAATGGCATTTTTAGTGCACCGCTGAGTAACAGAAATAACTGAGAATGTGCTCGTGTGTCTGTGTTTACTTAGCCCTATAGAATGACTGAATAAAAATCAGCCATCGGCCAGTGTGGCTGTATAGAAACTTCTTCATCTGTGCATCCCTACTTAGCACAATAAATAACAAAGGTATACAAAAGAAGATTTTCCAAGTAATCGACATTACTACATAAAACAAACACCTTAATTTCCCTAGAATAACGACAAATAGCGTCTCTGAGTAGGGGAGAGGGAGAGCTGAAGCTGTTTTCTCTCTCATACACTCACACTTCAAAAACCTGCACCTCCTCCTCACCTTTAACGTGTTTGTTTCGAGAACTCACTTCTCAAAATAACCTTGCCACTGATACTGGAGGAGAATCAGAAACAAATGAACCCTGAACGGGCCCCCTAAAGGTCCGTAGAGACATACACACACTGCTGCGGTAATTAATACAGCAGGAGTTTTTAAAAGCACACAGCAGAGCTGTGAGGAGCTCGCAGAGCCAATAGCCGCGGCTCGTGAGTAATGGACGCAAGAACGCACGCCAGTGTGCCAGCGCAAATCGGGCCCGGACTCTGAGGCAATTCACACTCCGTCACGTTCACCCAGCCGTGGGATTTATCTCCATTTAGAGACGGCCCGATTTCTCCACATAACACAAAGGATTACACTCCAAACCTGCCCCTTAAAGATGGCACGGTGGCGAGGAAAAAATTTAGAAACTCTGAATTTGCTGGTGGAAATCAGCTCTACCACAATGACAGAAAGTGGCTGCAAATACTGATGAACCATAGTATGGAGCGAGCGACATCTAGAACACGCCAGCGACTTACGCCAGTGTTTGTTCCTCCACAGATCCGAAAGCATGAAAGCTATGAAAGACTCTGTTCTGCCTTAGTCTCGTCACTGCATACACAGCAGCACAACAAGCACAGAGCACGGCGAGCTTCTCGGTTAATACTAACAGTGTGAATGACTACTAATACTTACCACATCCCAGCAGTGTGTGACTGTCGCAAGCACAAGTGTCTTGTAGGCATGCATGAGATAAACTACATGACAAATCTGGACATGAAACAACATTTACATGTGTTTTGGGCTGAAAGAGGTGCTGTCACCAACTTGCAGTTACATTGTCACAGTTAAAAATCAATACTAATTTTTTTTTTTTTTTTACTATTTTGCATAATCAAATTATTTTACTTTTTTTTTTTTCATTTTCTACATCTGTGCATGTGCGGAAAGGCGAACTGCTCGGGAATCAGTAAACACTACACTTATTTAAAAGCTACAGCCTTGAAATGGCAATAATGATCTCATTTCGTGCCATTTGAAATCACATAAACTCATGAATAAATATTTATGAGGAAAAAGGGGATGGACGGTCTATAAGAAAATTGCGAGAGGTTTTTTCGTCCCGTTGTGAACTTTGGTACGTTTCTTGGTGAGTTGCTAAGCAACTGAAAAAGTGCGCATTGTGTATTTAGAAGGAAATCTGATTACTGAAGGACTCAGTTCTCATTATCAGATTACTCAAGTGTTTGTAAACGTGTCGAATGGATTATTGCCAAAATCTGATTTTCTGCAGCTATCTGATTATTGTGAGAATGTAAATGCATTCAGTGATTAAAATTAGGCATCAGGGAAACCAATCAGAAAAAAAAAACAAAAAACAACAACTGGTTTCATTCAAATTAATATCATCAATCCAATCGAAAAATTGACATTAGACTTAAAAATATGCAACCGGTTAAAATTCCAATATCACAAAATCAGAATACGTGCTTCAAACTACATCACTGAGTAGTCTCAAGAAGACCTGCTAACACAGTCTGACATTGTAGGATATACTAAAAATGGACAACAGTGAATTGTCAAAATAGTAGTAGCAGTCATTTTGAAGGCTGGACTTTGTCCATACACATAAGTGGAAGATTCATTGGGTACATTATAGTGACTTTGAATAATTTCATACAAAATCCATCATGCGATGAAACACAGTCAATAATGACAAAATCTGCATAACTGGCTGGGCAAAACATTATGTACAGCTGCTCATGCATGGACACACTAAGTGGTCAAACTGATGTCATTTAGGAAAATATTAAATAACTGAAGCATGTAAGAAACAGCTGGTAAAAAAAATGACAGTTTGTTATTTATGGGGTTATTATGATCACTCATTCTTACAAACTGACTCAATTACTTTTCAATTACATTTTCAATTACTTCGACTAGGAGTGGCCTCAAGCAAGGCCCTTGGTATCAATATTAGCAATAAAGAACTGTTTATTTTCATGATTGAGTAATCACAATTTTTAATTACGGATAAATCAATAAAAATGGGCTTAACTGAACAATAACGACCTCCATAGCGGTTTAAAGGTTTCAAAATACTTTATGAAGGATAACCTAAGAATCATGAAAAAAAAATTGGTGAAAAATAAATAAATAAATAAATAAATAAATAAATAAAAATGCGGTGGCAACAAGAAGTGGATGTCACGATCATGACGAGATCTTTTTGCTACCGGAATTATTTAGTTATTTTAAATGTTATATAAATAATACAAAATCTGCATCATCAAATTGGCAACTAAATCACTGTTCTTCACCCCCAGGCAAACTAAACCGTTGTAATATGCATTTAGGTTTCAACAATCCACTCTGTGTAAGACACTATTTCAGTACAGTATGTGGAAAGTTTCCAAGAGGGGCGGATAACTGATGACTGTTTTAGACAGCCTCATTCACACCAACCCAAAGACAAATGATTTTCAATAACCTCCTAATACATCAACACCAAGGCTGTCTCCTAAAACCAGTAAACATTATTCTCTTTATATGTACCTCTGAATTATTCAGAAGATATATACTGTCGCTGGAGCAGCAGTGCCTCGGGCAACCTTAACATTGGCCCTTTGACTTTGATCTGCACGTCTACAGCGGTGCAGTGCGAGACGTGCAGTGCGCCTGCTCTGTCTACAAAGAGATGATTGAAGCAAAGGGCAGGAAAGTCAGGAGAAGAGAGTGAGAGACACACGTCTGAGGGTGAAGGACAAAGTAGAGAGACAGTCTGAGTCATTTGGCAGCGTTTCTGTGTCTTCCGGTAAGAGAGGAGAGAGAGAGGGCATAAATGAGCATGTATGCATGACAGAGAGCAAGCAAGGAAATAGAACAAGAGAGAGAGAAAGAGAGAGAGACCGCGCAAGCAAGAAATAAAAATGAGTGACAGTCACTTAGGCTAGACGGGGGACAGAGAAAGAAAGTAAAGAAAAAGGGCTAGACAGAACAGAGTTAGAACAAAAGGCAGACAGAGAGAGAGAGAGAGCGAGCTGAAGCCAGAGCAAGCAAGCGAGAACGAGAACAAGACAGAGAGCGCACAGCAAGCAAGAGAGGGGGAGAGAGAGAGAGAGAGAGAGAGAGAGAGAGAGAGAGGGAGAGAGGGAGAGAGGGAGAGACAGAGAGGGACGGAGGGAGATAGAGAGAGAGAGAGAAAGAGCGAGAAAGAGAACAGTTTTAAACTGTGACAGATAAATGAAAAGCAGACTGTCAGAGTTCATGGACAGTGATGGAGCGCTGCAAATGCTTGGTTACACCACAGATGGGGACAAGAAGAAAAATGTGTCCAAATGTTTCTCTTGGACGGCGTGACAATGGCACCAAAGGACACAAGCAGGGGAGCAGCCAGCTCTTCCACTCCTCCGTCCAGTTTCTCAATCGCTCTTGCTCGTACAAGCATAAAAGGCATCTCCATTAAATTTGGGGTCACAACAATCAGCTCCTGTAATCTAGCTGAATCAATCCCAGTTTCATTTGCTTAATGCAAGTCCATTGACGATCCATTACTCATGAGAGGCTAGAGGTGGATTACTTAAGCCTGGCTTCCAGGAAAACCCTTACCGTGCTATGGAGTTAAATGACAATTAATTGCCACCAGCAGCCTCCAAGTCTTCTCTCTGCCTCATCTCTCCCTCTGCCTCGGTCGCAAGCTCACACCAGAATTAAGTGCCGTGTTAATGAGACACGACTGACAGAAGGGGAGAGTCACAACATGATTCTTAAACACATGCACACATGTAGCAGAAGGCAATGTGACGATGTTATTGCTACTGTGATACAAGCAGTGGTTCAATACATCACCAGTGTGTAATGACGGCATAAAAAGCGTAGTAATAAGATGACATCAATCCATGATAAAAACAAAAGAAAGAAAGAAAGAAAGAAACAGAGAAAGAAAAAGAAAAGGAGAGAAAGAAAGAATGAAAGAAAAAATAAATATGGAACAGAAGAAAGAAAAATAAAGAAGGAAGGAAAGGAAAGAAAGAAGGAAGGAAAGGAAAGAAGGAAGGAAGGAAAGGAAAGAAGGAAGGAAGGAAAGGAAAGAAGGAAGGAAAGGAAAGAAGGAAGGAAGGAAAGGAAAGAAGGAAAGAAAGAAGGAAGGAAAGGAAAGAAGGAAAGGGAAGGGAAGGAAGGAAGGAAGGAGAGAAATTGCTCTTTGGTGGCACTGTTGGCAGGGGGTGCTGGGAGTGCCCAGGCCTCCTTCATACCACCTGATCCTAGAAGAGCTTCAAAATTGCAGCTGCCAAAACTACACTACACCAGAAAAAAGATGAACAGGTAAGTTTTCAACAAACTGCTGCTGCACTGACTGGATGTGTGCTACGTTTATAGGCTACGCCTCATGAGAGGAAACTACTACCATCAGCCAACAACTATCATTCAGGGCAGAAAAGTTCCATTTGCGAAAGATTTTAGACATCTTACTCTCACACCCACCCACTTCACTTTTTATTCGGAGAGTGCGATTCAGCTTCCACATGATCCACTTAGCTGAAGTAAACATAACTGCATGATTCCAGTGCCTGAAGGAAAAAAAAACTTTCAACTCCCAATGTGGTTTAAGGGTTTTCAAGAACTACTTTTATTGTTTGGTTTTATTCGGTTGAGTTCATGTTTTAGGGGCTCCCAAGTGGCGCAACTGTCCAAATGCTGGCTTTATCATCAGGAGATTTCGATCCCTGGCAAGGAGTTTCATCCATGGCCTGGAGTCCAATAGAGAATAATTGGCCTCAGTTTCTCTGGGTACTTAGAATGGCTCTCCTCCTCCCTCTCTCCATCTCTCAGCTAGCCAACATGGACATCTGTTAGATGACATAACAGAATTGGCAGTTCTCCTCCAAGCATGTTGAGCTGTCCATTGACAGTTTGAAAACATGCAGAGGTGCTTCATGTGACTCCAAGGAAACCCGTGCTTGGCATCAACTAGCATTGTTAGTATCATGTGACTGGGAGTCTGAGCTAGGTGGAACTGGACATGACTCATGCCTGGAATTCATTGTAAGATTTTGGTCTGTTCCCAGATGAAAGATAACAATCATGAGACAGTCGGGCCGGTTTCTTTGGTCATGGCCCCTAAATGGTAGTCCTGCGTTCAAAGATGGTTGTCATCACCATCTTGAAACCAAAGATTATGCAGTTATGTTCTGACAGCATCAGAAATTTAGGACGACTATCTCACAGTGTATGTGCTGCTACGACCTATGTCTACTGACTAGCGTATTTATCAACACAACACAGCACACAAAATCAAAACAGCATGGAAGCAAAACGAAGAATACTGGCACATGGGACACAGGTACGCCGCCTCTTTGATTTTTCCCCGCATGGATTAAAAGCACGATTGCAGAGCACAAGTCATGTTGTTCTGTTAACGCAGCACCTGTGCAGCCTGATGATGTTTTGTTCTTCTATACTAACTTGCAATGTTGCTCACAATTTAATAGGTGTCATCATCGTACAGCTACACACCTTCACACACACCATCATACATCTACACACCTTCACACACACCATCACACATCTACACACCTTCACACA
>JBBIGA010000040.1:18855312-18896863 GCA_037576975.1 Alestes dentex | reverse complement strand
GAGAGAGAGAGAGAGAGAGAGAGAGAGAGAGAGAGAGAGAGAGAGAGAGAGAGAGAGAGAGAGAGAGAGAGAAAAATACACTCTGTATGCTAACGTGGCAGTTCCCTGAGGATAACTAGCTCCCTCTCTCTGGTATGTGCATCTGTACGGACACGGGGAGCTTAAACCTCGTTGTAATGGCGCACTCGCATGTGGCCACCCTAACAGGGTCTTACATGCTGCAGTAATCAAGCCCAGAAAAAGAGTGGTGGGGGACCACTAACAAGCACCCAGACTGCAGCCATTTACCACAGAATAACAATAGATAGAAAAACGAAGAAGCTGAGGGCCGGAGCTGAGCTCAAATTGTCAATACAGCAAAGTTCAGGATCTAGCTCTTAATATATGTCCACAAAAAGGTTTTAGAAGGGAAAAAACATTCTTAATTCTTATTGGAGGTGCAAGCAATGAGATTTCCTCTCCTTCACTTGTCTCACAATGATGCACGGGTTGCGTCTAAATGTTTCTGGAGCCTATTTACCCTAGTACAATCTAGCAAAAGATTAGGTACTTACATAAAGCTTACAGCTTATAAAACAATAAGAATGTGTTAGTGATAGTACATGGGTAAGGGCCACACAGTGTAGTGAAACCTGCCTAATTATGCCCTTACAAAAATAATGATTAAAATACTTCATATAACACAGCAACATTCATTAAAAAGTTCTATGTGTTTGTATTAATCACAATAAAATACCTTTCTACCAAGCAGAACCGTTTCTTAGTGGTAGGTTATGGTATCTAAGCAACATAATGGCCAAAGATTATTCCATGAAGAGCCTAACTTTTCTTTCAACCAAAAATTATAGTATTTTATAACAGCTTCAATCACGGCTCAATCAGACTGTAGAACTGTAAGCATCAATTTTATAACGTCCACTAATCCACTAACTACTATAAAATGACTGTGAGTTATGTAACAGCTAGAGGGAAAGTCAGGACCTGCAAATAGACCTTAGAGTTATAAGGTGGATAAAAAGCAGTGATCGAAGTGATAGAAAGACAAAGAAACAAGAGAAAGAAGTTCTCTCTCTGCAAAACACAGCAATGCTGATTGAGCCGTTCGGACCAGGGAGTTCCCGACTGCAGAGGAACATCTCACTAAAGCTCCCTGCTGGGCCATCTGGACTGTCTCCAAAACATACTTCTACGAATTCACGCTCCATCCATATGCTCTCACACTTCAACCACTCTTGGATACAAATGAAGTGGGAGAGTGAGAATTACCAGTCTGGACATATCTCCACACACACACACAGACACACAGACACACAGACACACAGACACACAGACACACACAGACACACACAGACACACACAGACACACACAGACACACACAGACACACACAGACACACACACGCACATCAATCAGCACAGAAAACTCACAATAATCCCAAAAAGCAAATACGATCAAGAGACAAGTATCACTGGACTCTAGCTAAGTATCCTCAGCATTTCTGTGGTGATTTTTGAGGATATAAATACATTCACATCAAATCACCTCTCGCTCCATCATCCCGTTTCTGTATTCCGGAGGACATGGGCATTAAAGATTCATGGTGCTGTTTCAACTACAGCCTAGACAACGATACTGAGAACTGTTTCCGCAGCTGAAGAGAAGACAGACAGATAGACAGGCTGAGAGAAAGAGAGACAGGAGGGGCCTCCATGTTGCTGTAAAAGCTGATTAGCCGTGAGGCTGAGAGAAAACCTGGACAGACAATCGAAGAAGTATTCGTGTTGTTAAATCTATACTTATCTAAAAGGACCACCGCAAAGACTGGGAGAAGAAAAAAAAAAATAGATTACTTTTTTTCAGCGAAAGTATTACATCAATGCAGAGGGAAAGACGAGGAAAATGGCAAAAACTCTCACCTTGTGATGTCGAAGGACGAGTGGCACATGTACTTACTCGACGTGGCAACATCGTCAGAGAAGAAAGGGTCTCTTTCTCAGCTAATTTCCATTCTGCATAAAATATGGCTGCTTTAATAATAGATGTGCACTTGAAAGGGAAATGGAATCTGTCTCATCCTTGATTTATAACAGTCTGCCAAGATATGGTGCCTGTAAGAATGGTCCGGCAAAAAGAACATCTTAATGGAGACGCCATCTGATTTGGGCCCATCTCACCATATGGAGGAGTCTGGAAGGCCTGCATTTCCATTCAGAGGAGTAGAATGGGGAAATGATGCTGGTAAGAACACTCCTAGACAGCATGACATGGCTCATGAGGGCAACTGTAGCTCACAGCTTCAATTTCTTCATCATTTTCCCAAAAGCAGCCATCAATAATGCTGAGGGACGAGCATGACAACACTGCTAAAGCAAGAACGGGAGAAAGGCCCCTTTGTGTTTTCCTGTATGGATGTCGCTTGGCCCCCTGAACATTTAATGGTTCTAAAAAGTGGCCTCCACGATGCGTCTGCCCCTCCCCTTGCTCGGCCCCTCCGACCCTGGAAAAAGTGGCCTGTGCCGTCACAGTGGATTATGGGAACAAAAAGGGCCTGAAAGGCTGAAGTGTTGCGGTCGGGGAGATGCGGCAGGCTTGTCACCGGCTCTCATGGATATGGGGCTTGGCTGGAAAATTCCTATGCTTCTCCGGGAGGCTTTGCATACATTTGGACACCGCACCCGATCCTTCCCTTGCTCTCTCTCTTTTTCTCACCTCTTCTTTTACCCATCTCTCCCTCCCCCTGTCTTTCTGGGTCTACATGAAGACAAGCCTCGAGTGTCCACTGTGGATTCGAGGCTCCTTCACTGTTGACTCTTTCTAATGCTCATGACTGCTCAATATCTCTCGATCTTCTCCCCCTCCGCCCCTCTCCTCCTCACTTCGCAGAGTAGACAGTGTTCGCTGCCGCATCTCCATCTCTCCCTCTCCCTCTTTGCTCACTTTAAACATTAACTAATGTGGTTGCAAATGTGTCACACCACACCCCACCACAGCCAAACAGAGAAACGAGGCGTTTTGTTGCACTGCAAAAAAGCACAAAAAAGCAAAAGGCAAACCTTTCATTCTTTTCTCTGGATGCTTTTGCGTTTGGCCTATTCATACCTCAAAGAAGTACAAAAAAAAAAAAAAAAAAAGTACAAATCAATTCAAAGAAAGCGCAGCTCACAAAAAGCTAAAAAAGGAGACCTTTTCACAGAGAAGCTAACTTCAAACCCATGGAGTACTAATGAATGCTCATGCAGTGCACTGAAGTTAATGCAAATGAGGTCTTTTTAAAGGATCTCTTATCTAGGCTACCTCATAAAGGCCGGCATACCTCAGGACAGACTCTGGCTCTGGGGAGGCTTGGGAGGTTTCGGCAAGAGCGTCGCCATGTCAGAGTCTCTCCAGCTGGGCTTAAAAACGGCTCGCAGGCTCTGGAGCTCAGAGACTTGAAAAGGGAAGGAGCTGAAAGCCAAGGCTGGACTTGCCGCTGCATCTCCTGATGCATAAACAGCCTGATTCTCTGACACATAAAACAGGCGAAGAGAGGCTGAGATTTCAAAGCTCCATGGCTGAAGAGGACAAGGCAGCCTCTCTCAACTCAAGAAACCAAACAAGCCAACGCACAGTCAAGCGGCTGCCAAGCCAAAAGCTGGCGCCTGGCTGGGGGGCGTGCGAGTGATTATTCATTGATGATGAAGCCATGGTTCACACAGGCTAATACTTCAGTGACGGCACTAAACAGACCCACGCCGCATGAGTCTAGGGAGCGAGTTACTCACTCTAAACCACCCGGTGTGATAGCAGGGATACAGCAATACACCATCACTCTCACTGACACATAAACATGCACTCATGCTACAGCTTTAATCATGCCGAAATTTTCAGCCAGTCCCAAAGTTCAGCCCAAATCAGGCCCATAACACGAAGTTTTGAGTCTGATTTCAAAGAGGAAAATCCGGACCATCTCCGAGAAATTAATTAAAACTTCACAGTCCCACTAATAATGCCTTTTAAGATACAATATTAAGTCACTAAGTGACAATGTGGCATCATCAAATTAGCAATAATGGCATCATCAAATTACTCTTGAAGAGAGTTCTACGAATGATGTATTAATAAATATATTCAACAATCAGTAACTATGTTTGAAACCAAACAACAGTGCAACCAAGTTCTCAGCCTAAGGCTGTTTTCATACCTGGTGTGTTTGCTAACATCTGGGTTTTCAATGACACCCATTTCATTGAGTTGGATGGATTTCACATTGTAAGGGATAAAGTGAGCCACACGTGGATGTTCATGGCTTTGCCAAAAATTTGTAGAGGCCAAAACCCTCATTTCATTTCATATTAAAAATACTATTTTTAACTTTCACTTGCATATCACATTCAAACAAGACTCAATGGCTACTTGTATCACCTTACTCAATGTCTGCTTTTTATGGTGGTAAGATTTATTTGAATTTAACCAATCAGGTGGCTGACGCCCAACCAAAAATACGTACAATGAGCCATGTGCCAAAATCAATATTGCTTTGCTATTATTTAGTTGCTTGTCTGTGATTACTAGCATGCAGCTCAGGCTACAAGTACAACATGAGTGTCAATCAAGAGATTCATGTTCAAAAAGATGGACTATGCAAACAGCTCAGTTCAGACATGCTGTGGTTTGCTAGTTCTGTTTACATCCACGGCAGAATGAGTGGGTAAACACCTCTTTCCTGATTCACCTCTGTTCAGCCACATTTAAGGTTCCAACTGCTTAAAAATATCTGCGCTCCTTCACCTCCTTCCATTCATATATTTATATATTCCAATTACGGACAACATGTTTGATATCACATATGCATCTTCCTCTTCATAAATGTTGCAGCCCTTTTGTCTCTTGTGACACATTTGTTTTGGCGTCAAAGGGCTGTGTGTTACTACCAAAATAGCTACAAAAGCTCTGAATGCAAGCCTGTGTACAGATATGTTTTGAATAGTGCCACCAAAGATCTGGAACACATACACTGGCTCCCACTATAAAAGTAGAATTGTGCTGTTATGATCATAGTTTAGGCTATCAGGCTAATATCGAACCACTGGTGTGCATATATGTGGTCCTATAACAAATTAAGGACATTAGGGCAGTGGGGAGGATAAATAAAGTAGGCTGAAAACTAAAACAGGGCCAAGTTCAGGCCAAAATACATTTTTAAAAAAATTTAAAAAGTGTGAGACACCTATGACAACCCCGAACATCCAATTCCACACGAACCCCATGCAAATAGCTGGAAAAATATATTTACAGCTTCAGCTCACACGCACATGACCTACAAGAACAGAAATGTTGTGTGTGAGTCCCGCTCCCTCCAACCCCCACATTGGGTCGGAGAGTGAGAAGGTCTCAGCTAGCTGTCAAAGAATGAAAGGCCAAGCCCGCATCCTCAGCACCTTGTTGGTTTCTGAAAAGATTGCTAACTAGTCCGGAATATTAAGCAGCCAATGTGTGAAATCAAAAGCCTTTCAATGAGGAGTGCTTCAAAAGCCTCAGTGTGATATCGTGCCCTCAGTGAAGCTGCTGATAAGCCAGAGAGTTGGGGGCGAAGGAGAAGAGGAGGATGAGGAAGGGTTTCCAAGGAAGAGAGCGGGGGGGGGAGGATTATTCACCCATATCCGAACTGCGCGTATGCGCAAAATATTATTCACTAATCAAAGGCTTCCCTTTCATATCAGGATTTATGATTCATGCTCTTCAAGAAGACATTGCAAGAGCAGAGAGAGAGAACGGGAAAGAGAGAGAGACAGAGAGAGAGAGAACGAGAAAGAGAACAAAAAGGAGAGAGAGAAAGGGAGAGAGAGAACGAGAAAGAGAACAAGAAGGAGAGAGAGAGAGAACGGAGAGAGAGAGACACAGAGAGAGCAGGAGAGAGAAAGTGGGACAGGGGAAGGCTGTTTCAGGACATCCATCACTCCTCTTGCACATCTGAAACAGTGGCTGACAATGATCTGCAGCAGGCAGCCGGAACCAAGCCTTCCCATCAATCTCTCCTGCAATCTTCCCCCAGATAACATGCTTCAAATGCATGTTAGCAGACCTGGAGCCGACACACTGTAAATCAGCTGCCTATCGCGTGTTGGAAAACAGCAGCAGCAAACGACCCTTCATATCACTTGAAGACTCTGTAACAGGGACTTCATAATACACGCACAAGCACTGAATCACATTCAAAAAGTAATAACCACCTTATGTCAGCACCTGTGATATAACGGGACCTTCCTTTTGAAGAATATGGCATGGCATGCGAACCGCACTGAATGAAATGGAAACTAGTGCTGGGACGCTGCGGAAAACTTGCTTAATCATGTAAATCAACAGTCTGATCTTCTTGTTACAGTCAGATGGACAGACTTTTGCTCAAAATTCGAGAAACTTTTTTTTTTTTTACATTTAATTAAATTAAATGGCTTGCACAAATGTACTGTTTTGAGATACTGTTTTATGAAGAGAATTAAGTTAATGAAGAGTTAAGTTACCAGTGGAGAAAATCGTAAGCCTGCCCATAATTAAGTTATAAAATATGTAACAGACAAAATGTGATATAAACAGACAAAACAAAACATTTCAGCTCTTTAGGCTGCAGTTTAACGTTTGAATGGGCTTGTCTGATGGCATTTTATTTCACTAGACAGGTTATGCATAAACAGGTTTCCAGGATGAACTGAAGGTATTTGATATGAAAGCTATGTTTACAGAATGAGATGTTTCAAGGCTAATTAACCCGTTTTTTGTAGCCAGCTAACATTTTTTTTTACCACTTTGACAGGAGAAGCTATGAAATATTCAACTGTTTATTGAGGCAGCTGCTAAATACGTCTTACTTTTCCACTGGCTTTTTCCCCCCAGTAAGTTTTATTTAGCATATAAACAGTAATTGTGCATTAAATGTGCAGAAACGTAGTCTAATGAGAGGATCAACAAAACATGTAACTTTACCTGAGGCATCCAAAATTATGCATCACTACACATTTAATGTATGTTGCTCTTGTTTAAGCTTCTGCCATAAGTCCCAAGGAAGTTCCATCATTTGGAGCTACACGATGCTTCTTAACAACGTTAAAAATTAAACAAATGTTTGCCACTTTAGTATAGGTGTCCTTACATCAAGGCAAAGTTATTTATCAAGTCTTGTTTTTACTGTTTAAATGTTACATAACAGCCTCCGCGGTGGCGCAGAAGGTAGCGATGTTGCCTCACCCCTCCAGGGTTGGGGGTTTGAATCCAGGTCCTGGCCTTGTGTGTGTGTGTGTGTGTGTGGAGCTTGCATGTACTCCTTGTGGTGGCGTGGGTTTCCTCCAGGATCTCCGGTTTCTCCCACAGTCCAGAGACACACATGTCAAAAGAACTGGAGATTCTAACTTAACCGTAGATGTAAATGTGTGAGTGAATGGTGTTTGTGCACCCCGCGCTGGGCTCGTGCCTGTTGATCCCCGGGATGGGCTCCGGGTACCCGCGACGCTATTAAGGAGTAAGCGGTTACAGAAAGTGAATGAATGAATGAATGTTACGTAATGGTTCTGCACATGATCTGTGTGGTCATGCAGTTCGCCTTCACATAAACTATTATTGCATACTCTGGGTACCCATTATTCACATTCCTAAAGGCAATTAGTTCTGAACAGCTCGACATCAGTATCATATACAAATTGAAGTGCTTTGTGCTTGTGTGCTTTAAAAAGATATCATTTCTGTGGCTGAAACTGATTAAGCTACGTGATACGGGAGATCACACTATGAGGTCAGATGATGAGCAGAATAAGTGCTGCGATGTTTAGAAAATCAGTTCAAATTAAAAAAGAAGACATAATAGAGACCGACGAAAGGACCAGTCTCTCCAGTTGAACAAGTTTCCAGATAAAGGCATTAAAATTGAGTTAAAATGTCATGCTGCATTTGTAGCCCTACATTTCTTTATAATGCTAAACTAGGTGCATTTCTTTCCAAATTCTACATTGTAGAAATGTTTTGCATTGTTAAAGATATCAGCTTTAGCAGATATATACACGACACATATTGGGCAGACATGCCCACCACAAATAACACCTTAACTCAGTCTTTGTGATGCGTTTAAGCCTGTCATTTACTCCACTGTGAATAACAGCTCATTATGGGTAACAGTATTCTATATTATTGACCACTGCTCTCACTAGGGCTCTATTCTGAAGATATAATACAAAGCATAAAGCACAAGGATAACATTTATGAGTCTAAAATAATTTTGCTATTTTGACGGCAGAAAAACAGACTTTAGGCCAGAGCAAGGGGCAAAAGGTTGTCCTAAATGTCTTAATAAATCTGAGGTGTGTTTTGGGCACAAATGCAATAAAGCAACCAGAATGGCCCGTCACCTTGCCTTTAAAAGGCGGCGGCACATGAGCTGTGGTGGACTGCGGTTATAATAATGGCTTGTTTACCTGGCAACCCAGTTTTTCGCCCAAGGAAACGGGTTTACCTATGCACTGTACATTCCTACTATATTTATACTGAACTTTTTCCTCCACTTTTTGCCAAATGTTTTAACAAACACCATTAACCCTGATGATTGATTGGTCAAATAGCTCATCCACACATCATTCTGATAATGAACTCAAATGATTTTTGTAACTAATCATTTGTTGCAAAATCATTTGTTAGTTTGAAAATGTGCATGTATAGTGTGAAAATGAGGAATGGGTTGGTATGCAACTAGCAAAATCACTTTGTATCGCACTTTCCTTCGGCACAAAACGGTCAGTAAAGGCGGTGCGCAAAGGGTGGTCACTGTCCAGTGATGGAGACATCCATAATGGAGTATACAGTGAAACCATACCTTAGACTTATTAAGCTTGTTTACACTAAAAGACCAGATACTGTCCCACAATCTTGAGCAAATTCAGGCAAAGCATGTCATAACTCAGGAACATTTAATGCAGAAACAATGTCAATTTTTTGATAGTAGGTTTTCACTTTCAAGTTAATCCTGATTTCTGCCAGCCTGGCAACAGGGGCTTTTCTGTTGTGTTAGTACGAAGATAACAGTGGTGCTTTTATAGCAACTCTAGATTAAACAGATATTTGAACTTTGTAAGAGACATTTCAGTCCTACTCTTTACTTCAAATGTCAGTCTGGATGCTGAATCTTTCAGTAATAGAGTAATCGTAAACACTAAGTTTACTCTGAATATTACTGGAGCCTTTTAGTTTAGCCGAATTCCCTGCTTACTCTAGTGAGGAGAGAATATAGTACAGTTGGTTTGCAAAGTGTTAGAAATGAAGAGTCATCAATGAAGAGTCATCAATAAAGAGTGTTATCAATGAAGAGTCTCCTGGATCAGTCACCAACAAAGATCAATTTTTACAGTATATGACAGTATATCAATGTCAGTGTTACTCTCTTTTCCATCAGACGAATCTGTGAAGATGATACAATAACGTAACATGTTGTGAACTGCCAAAAAATACAATAAAAAAATAATAATACAGGTTCGTCAACCGGGACCCTGGTCGCTAAGCAGAATTTCTCTTTTTTTCTGTGTGCATGAGCATTCTTTGATTTGAGAAACTACTCAAAATTCCAGTTCTGGTGGTAGTTTATTTTCAACCACAGCACTTGAGTTGTCAGTGCGAGTGAGTCCCAGAAGTGCTGGTACACAGACGCCATCAAAGATTTTGCTTAGGACTATCTGTGCTTAATTATAGTTTAAAATTTAGTCGTCTTGTGGTATTTTCACACCGAGCCTGTTTTGCAGATTTGTTTTGCAGACACTGAAATCTTCATTTTTTTTTTTGCAGAGAAAGCTAAATAAACAGCACAAGGAGACCATCACCTCACAGGAGCTGCAGCGATGTCGAACCAAGAGACCATGAGCAACCAAGAGCTCTAATGTGAAAGACGTTTGCAAACTTTGCCGGTAAAACTCTCGCTTGGTGTGAAATGGTCCTTGTCTTTATCGCCCTCTCTGGCACTAATGGAATTTTCGCAGGTACACAAAAAGGTCTTTACACTATACCCACGGTTTTAAATAATGGAAAAAAAGATGCTTCTTGATAATGTCCCAATTTATTGACTTTCAGAAATTACTTACCCAGATTTAATGATTTAAACCATGAGGAACACAAAGCAGCATAAAACACTGACAAAATCTGTAACATGTCTAATCAGACAACGAATGCAGAGGAACAACTGTGATGATTTATTCATGCCCAAGCAAATGCCGAAGCTGGGATTTGTTCACATTTAGAACTTTAGAGGAATTTAGAGCAGTTTGATTACAACAGCTGAATGCACAGCAACAAGGGGCAAAAGATGCTCTAAACAGACTCACTGCGGTTAAACAGAGAGGGAAAGAGAGACAACGCTCCATTTATGAGGAGAAAAAGAACAACATTTAACTGTAGTTACAACATGGCTGTGACAGTGGCATCATGCTGAAGTCATTTCTCGTTTCTGTGCATAACAGCTCGCCGTAAAAGACTGCGACAGTGTTCTGCCTAATAAACCCATGCTCAGACGACATCTGCAGTCATGTATAATTCCTCAACAGAGGATTTAAACATTCCTAGCACGTAAACGCGGAAGCCAAACATAAACGAGGTTTCCGTGGCTCTTTTTGGGAGATGTTTATTAATAAATGGGCAGAATTTAAATATATATAAAATTCTGAAACAAACATCACATCACAGGGGAAGAGAGAGGGAAAAAAACCTTGCGGATATCAAAACGTACGAAAGAGACTGCATTTCCATAAGCCTCTGGTATGCTGTTAGATTTCAGCATATGGCAAGTTCGCACAGGCCAAATCTGAGTGGCAGCAACAGTGCGAATTCGACTGGCAGTAACGCAAATACTAACAGCGAAACCCAGGCCAAATCTGCGGTGCGCGTTCAGCTTCCACACAGCCCCGCTTCCAAATCCCTGATAAACTCCCGCCATACGCTTTCACTGCTCCGGATTACACCTAATTAATAATGAGAGATGCCCTAAAAAACACGGCTCTCATGAATATTCATCTGAAATATGGAGGAAAAAAAAAAAAGATCAAAAAGGAGAAAGAGAGGCTCAATAATAATCGCCCCACAAGCTTATTTCCCAGCTGGTCTTCAGCACAATGCCGAGCTGCATGCGCGGAAGGTTTCTCTGAACATTTCCAGGGCTCTACTCTTGCAAAGCTGCTCTTTTAATGCTCACCCAGCTCTGACCTCTCTACCTGGCTCCGCTGTCGTCAGGGAGAAAATCCTCTTAAGGGGCTCGTGAATAACTCTGTGCCCCTCTCAGACAGCACCGAGCTGGGCTCACTGTATCACAGTGTTGTCTCAAAAACTGGAATATTCCACAGGGAACTGGGGGAAATTGGCAAGGAGCGAAAAGTAAGATCTTACTCTGCCTTGTATGCAGTAAACACAGCATCCACCTAGTCTAGTGTACAAAGAGTCTCACAATAAATATTCGATTCCACTGTGTACATACATATATATTTTCATATACAACCAAATTTATATTGATAGCATTTATATAGTACATTATATATTGTTATTTTCACTAGTTATGCTTTTTTCAAAATGCTGAATCACTTCATTATGTGCAATATCTTATGTGCAATAGTCTTACATGCGCAACATCGATCCTACTCATATATTACTGATCTCTATTAAGTGCAATAACGTCCTCCTAACTGTCATCTGTGTCGTTAGATTTCACTGAACTGTGTTACTTATTTATAATATTTATACCCAGTGTATGTGTATAAAGCATAGTGTATTCTGAGTTTTTCTACAGATTGTTATTTATTTAGACTTTATATTTTATATTGTTCTTGTCTCTCTGTCTCTGTGTGTCATAACACAAGCAATTTCCTCCAGGATCAATAAAGTTTTCTGATTCTAATTCTACTTTCTTCTCTTGTTCAGACCAATTTGCTGCTGTAACAATGCAAATTTCTCACCAATCGGACTAGGAATGGGCGATAAAGCCTTAAAGCTATATTATGATATTTTAGTGACATGAAATATCATAAATGAGATATATAAGTGACATGAAAACAGAATCATACCACATTTTGTCTACAATTCACATCAGCAAATAGCCATGCAAACAAACACGGAACCAAAAAAGCAGAACTTAGTCCTGACCATCAACAAATACTACACTATACCAATTAAATAGATGAATTCACAAATAAAATCAGCAAAACGTCTAATCTAATCTGAGGAAAAAAGAAATGAAAATGTAAAAATACTTCTGTGAGATTGAAAGTAATGTTTAAATAATGCAAATGTGTGAGATGGTGTGATGCCCACGTCGCAAGTGTCGGCTTTACCAGAGTGACAAAATTCTTAAGGAGAGGAACTGTACTGGTATATAATGAGCAATACGATATGGCACAGCCCTAAGTTTTGATATTTGAGCCTCTGTTAAAAATAATTAAATCCACAGCTTCATCTGAAAATATATTGCATAACTAAGCTAGGCTTAAATAATACACTACACTGATGTTAAGCAGAGAGGAGAGGTGTATGAGGTCGATCCTCGGGCAATGTGCCACCAGGGTGTAGAATACGGCCAAAACATTGCAACTGTTTTTTTTAAATATAAAATAATATCAAATGAATGTGGAATAAAAGCTGTTTTGACAAAGTGAGACACTGTTCCTTAAAAGACAATGAGTCGCTTACACCCATCTTAAACCTGCCCAGCTACTGTAAGTGACAAGTAATTGCGAAGGTGTTAATAAATCACTTCAACAACCATATAGATCTTTGGGCTACAGCCTCCTTTAGCCTAACCAGGTTAACACTGTGATAAGCTAGTCTGGCTGTATTTTAACTTTAACACGAACAGGACGAGAACCGTTTCATTCTAAGGGTTGGGACTATACATGTCTAATATGCATAACAATATGGCTTTGATTGGGGGTAGTAAATAAAATATTTACTACTATTTAGTGCTATTTGTAAGGGTAGCATTCATTCCCTTTGACAGTCATTTACAGTGCAAACTGCTTTTCCATATCATCTATTGACCAATGTTGCAATCTCGCTCACTAAATTTGCATTACTAAATGACCACACAGATCCACTACAATAAAAATTATACACTGGCCGACTGCATATGTTGGGTTCTGGGCAAAAATCTACAGAATCGGATCTTGAACTCCTTCACTTCTGCTTTGTAATAGCGAATTAAAACGTATTTATTTGCAATACTTGCAGCTACAACAAAACATTACAGCCCTGTTAAATGTGACCGCTTCAAATACTGGCCTGAACTATTCCTCCCTGATTTTTCATGACGCAGTGTTATAAATTGCTTTCACTTGCACCTGGAATGGTTATGTGATTACCTGAGTACCTGTGAACACCCCTACTGTGCAAAAGTATAAAAACTGTAGCAATCAATAACAATTAGTATAACTATACAACAATACTTTCAAAACATCTCATTTCTAAAAAAATAAATAAATAAAATCAGCTCTCAGTTAAAGAGGCAACAATAGCATCCCTCTTCTTTAACATAGGTATACTACATTATAAAGGCTAACTCACTCTCTAAAGTTCAAATCGTAACTTTTCTAGACTTCACCACGTTTAAGGCCGGTTGGCATTGCAGCTCAACCCAGAAGCCTGGAATCCATAAAGTAAACAACCAACCACAAACATGATATTACCGTCCGGATTCCATGGAGACCTTTGTTCAAAGACATTTCTGAGCACTCTTTGATGTGAACTGCTGTAATTGAAAGGAAATCTAACCATCTCTCCTGTGTAAAAAACTGCGCTCTTCATTTCTGAAGGTTTTAAGAGCAGGCTACAAATTAGCAGACAGCTAAGGTGCTGCTCCTCTTCAAAGGGGAGGGGAGGTGTGGTAGGAGGAGCTGTGTAGGCATTTCTGGCTTGTTTTGATGCGAAGAGAACAAACCCCGGCCAGGGAATTAACAGAAGAGCAGAGGAGTGCTAATGCCAGCTTGTTTGTTGTACCAAGCATTTACGTGCATATGTGTGTGGGCATGCAAGCATGTGTATTTATGTGGGTGTGCACTGGTACGTGCTGTGGGTAAGTCTGGCATCGAATTATCATGCGATCCGATGCAGACTGGATTAAAAGAACCAGCGTATCAGACATCCTTCTTGAGGGACATTGCTGGTCTTTATTATTAACTATATATCCTAACCATTAACATAGGTCATGGTCAGAAAATTAGATGGGGTTTCGACCATTTATGTGCCTTTGGTAGAAAATCATAAAATGACAGAATATTCCTGACCAATGCTGACTTTTGTCAACGATACTGAATAGGTAAAAGATAAAGTACCAAACACAAAAGGTACTAAAGTTCTCTTATTCTGTCTGAATGAGTGCTACACTCCTGAGAAGATTTTAATAGTAAGTACTAAAACAACTTACAACAAAGACTTTAGTCGAACAAAAGTCTATTCTTTTAAATCTTTAACTGTTAAAGTGTTGGTGAATCGGTGCATGAAAAGGTCGGGTTAAACTGCTGTAGCTAGAAATAGGAAATTTAATTAAAATGTGTTGGTTTTGTAGCTCCACATGTTGATTGTATTGAGTAAATGTGCCATTTGAAACAATATTTAGACTTAATTACAGAAAATGGATGATATCATCCTGTTACTATCACAAAAGGCAGTAAACTCACAGTACTGATATTTTGCCCACATTGTGCAGCTCTACTTCACGTCCTGTAACACTGCCTTCATGGACCAGTCCTGGGCCTTCATGGACCAGACTAGTTTGTCCAATACATTCCACAGATATTCAATCAGAGATCTGGGGAATTCGGAGGCCAAGTCAACACCTTGAACTCGGTCATGTTCCTCAAACCATTCCTGAACAATATTTCCAGTGCAGCAGGGCATAAAGGGGTGCACTCTGACTGCAACAATGTTTAGGTTGGTGTTACGTATTCACATACCACCTATATAAACGCCAGGTCCAAAGGTTTCCCAGAGTATTACAGTGCCTCTGCCAGCTTGCCTTCTTCCCATAGTGCATCCTGGTACCATCTCCTTCCCAGGAAAGTGACATACACTCCCAGTTGTCCACATGATTTAAAAGAAAATGTGATTTATCAGACCATTTCACCTTTTTCCATTGCTCCGTGTTCCAGTTCTGATGGGCTAGCCTTTACTTCCCATGTATTTGTCCTTCCTTGGACCATTTTGGTAGGTACTAACCACTGCATACCAGAAGACCCCACAAGACCTGCTGTTTTGGAAATGCTCTGATGGTCGCCTTATCTCAATTAGCCCCTTGTCAACATCACTCAAATTTTCCCTGCTTTCAATACATCAACTTCAAGAACTGACTGTACACTTGCTGCCTAACATCTCCCATCTCTTGACCACTGAAATGAGATAATCAACACTATCCACTTCATCTCTCAGTGGTGTTAGTGTTGTGGCTGCCTGATATTTATGAGCACAATGGTGTGTTTTCGTTTTTGTTCGTGTGTGTACTAAAGAGATATCAATGAAGACCAGATCGCAACAGGGAACTGGCATCACTTCTCCCTACGGTTTTATTTCAAAGCTGTCAGCAAAAAGACTTCCTTAAATCATGTTTCTTCAACAACTCCTTGTTTTTCACACAAAGATAAAAAAAAAAGAAAAGGCAGCATGGGACCATATCGCAACTTGATAGAACTGTTGTTACAACAGTCATAGCACGGATCAATATACTTTAACCCCAATGTAGATAAAAGTGGCAGGATACAGAATATTAATCATATTTAAAATAAAATACATACAAAACCATTTTTTGAATGATCTGACCTGTCCATGGCCTCTTCTTCTGATCCCCTGATTCTGCAGCAGTCTAACATGGGAGGCCTACAGACTGGGTTAACATAGAAGAGTTCAAACAGTGCAAATGTCTGAAGGCAGTTCATGTGAGAGTGTGATAGAGTGTGTGTCTCAAAATACCCCACCTCGCTGCCTTCTGACACCACAAATGTCACAATTTTACTGCAACAGAAACCATTACAACTGCAGGGCTAAACAGAAACAGTGACACCACACTGTTAAAACTCATATTGCTTTGCATATAGAGCAGTATATTCGTTAATACTCTGTTCGCACTCCATATGTATAGTTTTACGGCACTCACGCCCCATGATACTGGTGTGGTTGTAATAAAATAAGCCCTTGGGTTAAATAAAGTAGGTTTGTCTTTGTATCCATAGATCTAAAGGCCATATTTCTCAGAAAAGACACGTTTTCTGAAAGGAAAGTTCACGATAGACTCAAGCTGGACGGCAGTTTGGAGCTGGGAGCAAATTATTTCCCAAGCTGTTTTGTGTGGATGAAGTGACAAATGGTGGACCTCTTGACCTCAAAGTGCTTCATCAATCTGAAGATTGGGAGAAGCACAAAGTCTGCTGGGAAGTGGGCCACTGTGTGGCTGGAAGGATGGGGAAGTGAACGCAGATGATTGAGAAGCACCCTGGGAGGACCCTCTCCAGTCTGTTCCTAAACACCACTAAGAAACCCACCACACACTTTCATCATTCAAAGAACAAAGATCTCCAGCCCTGTGTTTATTCTTCCAGCTGGGGGGGAAAAAGAAAAAAAAAAAAAAAAAAAAAAGAGTATGGATTCAGGACAAGGGGTCTTCTTATCCTTCGTTAATCCACACAAGACATCAAAACCTTTCAACCTGGAAGGGTGGGAGATACCTCCTGCCTTTACTACCAGAGCCCAGAGTTATTACAGTATTAGTAATGATACACTGAAGTACATTCTTGGCAGTAAGTGAAATTAGGGCAGACCGGACTGAAAACCAAAAGAAAACAAAAAAAAAACTGACTATAAATCAAAAACATACATAAATTATATTGGCAAAAATTATTACAATATGAATACAGCATAAGACTAGAGCTTTGATAGGACCTGATTTTGACCTGATTGTTTTTTGCTTCAAACCTGACCCAAGCCTCACAAAATTTTCAAAATTTTCATTTCAAGTTTCAGAACCTGACTTGATCTGAACTAAATTAAGTTTTGAGTATGTAACTGATCCGCAACCAAAAGAAATTGACAATGAATAATAAAGCAGTGCTTTGCAGGTGTTTCAGAGCAACAAGGAATGCAAACGGACAGCAAGGGTAGAAAGGTTAGGCCGCCCTTTTCTTACAGTGACATTTTCTGAGGGTTGTGTCACATTGAAAATGCAACAGCACATACCAGCTCACAATAATGGAGCAGCTAGTGGCTTCACCAATGCAGAAAAAGTAAATGAAATGTTAACATTGTCGTTTACAGTTTCTTTTCAGCTCCCCACCAGGCCTATGCCCCCCGGAACGGTCATTAGACTCTTAATTTTTATACATTGGCCTCTACTGCCTGGCAGTGACACAGTTATTCTACATTTTGAACCCAGAACATTTTCTTTTGATACGACCACCCTGGGTGTTTAACTCAACAGTTCACCATTCAAGCTAAAAACCGGAGGACCAGGTGCTAAATTACCTGGATCATTCTGTGGTGCTGACCTCCTTTCTGCATCAAAGGAGGAGGTCTTTCTGAAGGAAGGAGTTCAGCTGCCTCTGTAGAGCCAAGCTGTTTAACTACCTTTCACTTATGAAAAGTCCTTACCTCTTCTATGAACAGGCAAAAGATTCTCTCTTGGTGGGGTTTTATCAATGCTGGTCCCAAGCAAGGCGAAGGGAAAACTACCCTTGTCAGTGTGCTCCTGCGGCAACAAAGCTTCAGGGGCAGAAATCCAGAGTAGGTGTGCCACTTGCCTTAGAGCTGCAGCATGTCCAGGCAGCAGGAGTGAGCACCAGGGCTCATCTCTCTCGAGTCTCCAATGCAGGCAGGGAGTCACACATGTTTCACCACTGTTAGCTGTCGTAATCGTCTCATCAACCCTGACCCACTAGAGAATTCAACAATAGCAACATGGCCATGCAACCGACTCCCATGAGTACATGAGTCAAGTCTGGGTTGCTGAGAGGGTCGAGAAGTCAACATTCTAATGAAGTTGACAATGAGGAGTCCATTCACCTCCTTTCAGTTTAGGCTCCTCAAACAAAGGCTGCATCTCCAACTCTTAGTATGGACCTGCAAGATGTGCAAATTCACAGGTGAAAACGTTAGCAGTTAATGACCTAGTGTACTTACAAAGGGCACTAATTCCCACGACAAGGTGAAGCGGCTACGAAAAAGCAACTGAGTGTTGAGACAGCTCCTGTAGATCTTTACTGGAATGCAGAGGTCACTGAGATCCAGGGTGGCACGACAGTGAGCATGATAGCTTTCCAAACTCTGTCATTTGTCTCAGCAAGCTAGCGTCTGACAACTCTTTCCACAAAAAGGGAAACATGAAGTTCAGCTGTGATATCAGAATGTGTGCTGAAGATGACAGGAAAGACATTTAGACTCCAAATTGCTGCCTCCCCCCCTCCCCCAAGGCTGTGTTGTATATGTTACATTCTGAGCTTTAAAAAATTGGCTTAGTAATTTCTTTCCCATGGTGATCTAGAGAACCTGAAAAATCCACTATCACAGCCACAGCATGGATCAAAGATAAAAAAAGGAACTACAGTAATGGTCAGATGCAGCTTTTACTGCTATATAGGACTAGCCTGAAAAGCATTGTACAGGCTTTGAATACTCCGTGCTTCTGACTGAATACTCGACTATTCATTGTTTTGAGGGTGGTGTTGAAATATATACATTCATAATTAATGACTCATTTTTTATATTTTTAATTCTTCAGTTTTTTATTTTTAAAACATAGATGTCTTGTATTGTTAGAAAAGGAGACAGATGAGTCTGTCTGGCTTTTTTGCTTATCTGGACAGCAGTGACAATACAGAAGTAAGCTGAAGGCCTAAATCTTTTTAAATCTTTGTTTCTTCAGCTGTGTGTTTTGTAATCAGTCAAGCTTAGCGCCAATTTCACATTGAACCGTGGTCCAAGTTCAGTTTCGTCACAAACATAACCTCAAACTTAAAACTCATTTAGGACTGACAACTCAGGAAACAAATACAAACAAGCATTTGCATTATTCAGACCAGTTATTCAGACTGCTACGACAAAATTATGGAGCGAGGAAATGCAGACACAATTCACTTGTATTGTTTTGGGTGCCAGCTACAGAATGCCACCATCTCATTAAACCTAAACACAAACTCAAATACTGCGAAAAGGTTCAGTGCAAGGGAAATCCATTGCTCATAATGACAGAAAAATTATGTCCAGATATGACCACAGTTCAAATTTGTCGATCAGGCCTGCCGATCTTTTAAGGAGGAGAACAAACACCACTGACAACACGGTAAATGAAAAGGTCTGGGATCGATCCAGAACCTTACAGACCTGATCTCAGCTGGACATAAGAAACGAGCAGGTGGGGTGAGACACGTCCAACAGTCATGTCAAACGTCTGGCGGCTTATTGGACAGCAGGGAGCACAGGAGGCTCATGAAAAAAGATCACCTCTCCCTGAGAAGTCTGGGAAGTCTGATCACCAACACCCTGGCTGTTTCACAAAGCTGGCACACAGCAAAAAAGTCTGGCCAGTCACTGGATTGCCAAATAATTAGAGAGGTTGTGGGGGAGGGGGCGGCATGTTTTTTTGTCCGTTCACTAGATAACAGACTACAGAGTGAAATATGACAATCACAAGTACATGTGCTTGTCTTGCTCCCTAAGCAGACAGAGAGCATGATTTTCTAGAGGGGTGGTGGGCTTTGGGGCAAGATTAGGACAGGCAGTGCTGCTGACACAGTTGAATGTGCCAAATGTGAGAGAGTGTGTGTGTGTGTGTGTGTGAGAGAGAGAGAGAAAGAGAGAAAAAAAAACTGGGCCATTGCTGGAGGTGCCCTTGGGGTGACACAGTGAGGGGTTCAACCACCAGGACAAACAATCCCAGACAGCCTGAGCATTGAGGACCCCTACGGACCTCATAACACTGTGTAAGCAGACCATGACACTGATTCACTCACAGGGGAACAAAAGAGTGTGTAGTGGATGAACTACCGAAACATGCTTTCAATGTAGCAGCGAGACCAAATAAGTACACCAGCATTTTTTACAGAATGCCCAACAGTCACAGCTCTGTTTTAGAGCGTAAAATAACGTCATTTGTAAGTACACATGCAAAAGGGCAACCCACTCAATTATTACACTTAAATGATAAAAGAAACAATGTCTATTTCTATTCCTGTCCAGAAACTACAGGTTTAAAAAAAACAAAACAAAACACAAGCAAGAACAGTGGTGTTCGGCTAGTGGATTTTTAAAGAATTAAAATCCTCTCCGGAAAGAAGTAGTAAGCACCGTCCTAACAGTTTAATTAAGGGGCATTGAAAACGCAATCTCACAGAAAAAGAAGAAAATAATTTCTCAAGTAATCCTTGTTTCCAGAAGCTGTTGCTGGCAGGGCACAGTAGCTTTAAGAAAGTTGTGCTGTAGCTGGGTGACAAAGTGGACCCAAAGCCAAGGCACTCAACAGAAAGAGCTTTGTGCAAAGAAGTGCTCAGATCAAGAGCCACCAATACACGCTAGAAAACAAACGGGACATTAAAGTGACATCAGTGAGGCATTGGTGCTCCGGTCCACAGGCCAGAGGACATACTTTACTTTATAGCAACTGAAATATAAATGAAGGTGACAATTACAGTGAACAACAACATGGGAAGTAACACTTCTCCAAACCTACTTCTAGCTTTTCAGTTTCACTGCTGCTAGCAGGAGTCAGGGATAAAGTTTAGATATTCAGCTTTATTATTTTTTTTTTTTTCCTTTTCAGAATGAAGAATTCTCACTCTTTCTCTCTCTCTCTTTGGGGGGTGTGGGTGTGATAGCTGTAGCGTGGTGTTTTCTTGTGGGGACGCGGGGGCGCTCGCTGGCCTCGGAGTCTCACGTGTTTCACTCATACAAATTGCTGGGTGGCTAAGTGGAGGGTGAAACTAATGATTTTTAAAAGTCATCCTCTAATATTATGGCTCCGGTGCCCATGCATACAAGGCACCTCAAGCCTGGGATCAGGGGCTGTGCTGGCTCGGACCGCCGGGTTCGCTCCTACTTGCTTTGCGTTGAGGTGAAATTTTAGACGTGATGTACTCTGATTATACAAAAATTCCTTATGGCATGAACTGCAGATGACGATACTCTAATCAGCCATTTCATCTGTCCGTTCTTAAACGTGAACTTTCTGTTTACTGAGACAAGCAGCGCGTTCTCGTCTCCTCCTTCATTTTACAGAGCACCTGCGGCCAGAACCGGACCGGGGTGAAGAGTCACCACCGTGCGATTAATCAGCGTTAATTGTTTCTGTGATTAACTGATTGAAATTAATATATGTATAAAAACAAAAGGCGTTTTCTATTTGCCATTTTCACAATTCACAAGTCTACTGGATCTTTAAATGAATAGTGAGTGAATTAAACTAATACCAGCTCAAAAGGCTGTCTGACGTTAGTTTGTTTTTGGGACCATTAGACTCTGAGTTTGTCTGATGCGTTCACATCTGCACAGGTAATCATGACTCAGCTCTCTAAAAACCATTAGAGACTCAGTAACGATGTGAAAACACCCTCAGAATATCAAGCTTGAGTACATTTTGTACATCCCCCAGTTTCAGGATTTTAAAACTGGAAATATATACCGATCACAGTGATTTATACTTGAATTCTGAACATGAAGAGCAAAACAATAAGCAAGTCATCATGATGCTAAAAACAGATCATCACAAAATTAGCCAGGCCAAAACAACCAGCTGGGACATTAGAAGATAAAAAGCAATGGAAAAAAATGAGTAGCTTCAAGGAAGGTACATCAAGAAAAGCTTTTTTACATGTTGTTCAAACAATTATATCAGATGGAACAAAGACAGAAGATATTCTGAATGCTCCCCAGAGTACAGGCTATTCATCAGTAAACTGCTAATCCACAACACAGTGGTATGGCTTATGGTCAGATAATAGACGACATGGCCTTTTTTAACAAGTGGGAACTTCATGTTTCGGATTTTTCATTGTCTTTGGCTGGGACAAAAAGTTACTTCAAGCATGGTCAATATGATTTTTGGAATTGGGAAAAATGAGCAATTCATTAAAACATATCTCATTATTTCTGAGCTGCTCTGAAACACAGCGTCATTTTTAATACAAAGGCCTAGAGGACTGTGTCAAAAAATATTTCAAAACAAGGACACAGTGTCACAGATACAAACCAGCAGTTCTGCACAGAACCCCTGGTGCTGACAGCGTTTTCATCTAAACCGCAGCACCATGGGTGAGGGACACTGTAACGCTTGACCTATGAGGAAATACAAATTGAAAAGTCAGTCACCATGTTAGTGCACATTTTGTAGTTGGTAGACAACTACACATCCACACAATCCTCTCTTACAAGCATGCGTCCAAATACTGCTTACTGCTACCTTCGGTCAAAACTTCACATATCCAAGACAGTAATTGCTTTTTTAGCGAGAAAAAAAATGTAAATTGAATTGGACCATTTTTTCTGACCCATTCATCATGAATTTCTATGAATGTCACTTGACTCGATAAATAAATAACAAACAGCTTTTCTTGTGCAGTCTGCATTAAAGTTTAGTTTTTTTTATTACTGTATTTACCTGTTTCTACCAAAGAAAACACCCGTGCATGAATTACAGTACAGCCTATACGGGGGGTAATATCGTATTTTACATTCTAACACTGCGGGAGTAAACTGTATAGTATGAATACTTTTATATTTTCTTTCAGGGTAATGTATTAAGCTGAGTTTAAAATGAAATTAAAGTGTTTGGGGAACATATTTGGGGGCATATTTAGGGTTTACACTATAAAAATAGGCATTTTTATTTTACCACATCACAACAACAGTTTTTCACTATACGCGGGTGCTCTTGGAAGAGGGGGTTTACTGTATTTAAGTTCAGATCCTCATGTGAACAAGAACTGATTCTTCACTTGGTGCCTAATATCCCACCCCTTGACAGGTGCCACTGTAAAGAGATCATCAATATTATTCATTTGTTAATGGTTTAATTGTTGCTGATCACAAATATTAACCTGTCAGTGGTTTTACTGATGTGGCTCCTATTTGTATACCCTTTATAAAGTTAGATGCCTGATGATGCATATATGTTTTTGTTTGTTAGTACAGTCATTCGAAGTTAAGCTTAGCAGTCATCTGTTGTGGCTAAATAATAACACAAAAAACAAGCAAGCACTTGAAAAAAAACTTCACACCCCCAAGCAGATCTGCATCAGCCAGCCAAACACGAGTGAGGGGTTAAGCTATTATCTATTCCTGGAGTTCACTGTGTGCCACCCATTTAATATGCCATCCACTTGTGCCGCACAGTACTATTAACTTCAGGAACTGAAGCAAAATGAGGTCACCTTTCCCAAAGTTGTCCCTCCTGATAAAGTGTGGCCACAAATAATATGAGAGGATCTGTTATGCAAGATGAATTTTCACTTCATAGAAGAAACGCATCAGTGTGGTACAGGAAAGTACACTATTCTCTTTCCCCCAAAACCACCAGTCATCTGTTAAAAAAAAAAAAAAAAAAAAAGAACTACAAAACAGCTGGCATATTGATTACAAGGACGCCACAAACCTTCGCTGTCTCCAGGTTTTATTGCTCTCGGATGCCCAAAATCCATTAGCGCCCTTTACATTCATAGTGCCTTTTGTCCCCGCTAGGATACTGCGAGTTCTCTCTCGTGTTTCCATTAAACACAACTGTGTAGAGGCGAAAGAGCAGCAGCAGTGGATTAGCAGTGTTGGCGAAGGGCCTGCCAGCGCTGCTCCTTGGCTGCCTCTTCAGTCATCGAGGGCATCCAAGTGATCCAAATTACCAGAGTGGCTTATGTGTCCAAGGGCTCCAGGAAGTGTCCAGCTAAGGGCCAGGCGAGACGGACTTCCTGAATTTGACTATTTTTAGGCCCCTCGGGAGGTCCTGGCTCTGTGCTGCGGTGCCAGGATTGCACACAAAACCCTCTACACTGAGTTGACTCCAGCAGCTCAAGAAGTAGGGCAGAAACACAAACAGCACCACTGGCAATCAGGGTACCAGCACACCTCCACTTACTCATAGCAAGCCAAATGTCTCTAGTCAGCGGATTAAGGCTCCATATCCATCCTTAAAAGGGCCCAGATCATGGGGTGGATTTTACTATTTTGGAATCAAAACAGTATGCAACAGTATCTAAGCACAAGTTCTGAGACATAGTGTACACATCACCCTCCATATACATCCACTATCTGGACAAAAGCGCCTGGCCATTATACCAACAGGGACTTTAATGCATTGACATGCTCAATGCATTCAAATATATTGACTTTAATACGGAGCTGGTCTCCCATCGCAGCTATAACAGCTTCTTCTTGCAAAGCTTTCCACAAGACTTTGGTGTGTTTCTGTGGAAATCCATTACAAAAACAACTAGCAGGTTCATCCAACCCTTCGTTAAAAGTGCTTCAGCCCAGACTGCTTTTTGGAAATGGCATAAAACTAGGCAGCCAATCAGAGCACATAATTTATATGTACAAGTCCACAATAAAGATAGCAGAATGACATTTTTCATTTTCCGATACCAAATCCGACACTAAAACATTAAGGCTCAAGTCATCTGGGTCTTCCGACATTTCTTCTTTCAATACTTCTAAAAAGACTGAGCAGATCCCAGTAGCCTACGTTTAGATGCTAAACACTAATATCCCGCCTGAAGAAACAAATACGTTACATGACAAATTTCTGGCTAAAAGGTCCAAATGCTGCAAATCAAGCAGGCTGATCATTTTGTCACATTACTGCTAAACGGCTGAAATAATCCTGAGTCGGTCCTGCAATTTCCTGGACAAAGGCATGCCAGACACCTAATAACTGTGGCAGACTTTCAAAATGTCAGTGGATGAAATAATAATAAAAGTATAAGCGTATCCCATCCCGCTATTGCCAAAAACAGGGAAGGAATGAACACTTTGCAAAAAATGTGCGCATGCAATCAAGCCACAGAAAAAAAAAAAGAGGTTGGAAAGTGGTCACATTAAAGTTCATCACAACTTCCATCTTAAACTCCAACAATGTCATAAGCAGAGTAAAAAAATAAAATGAAAAAAAAACAAAAAAAAAAACATTAAGACATGAACCTTCACCTCCAGTTAGCAGCATCCCTACAGTCCACCCAACGATTCTTGGAAAGTATATCAGTGTGTATCTTTCATACATTTACAGAAAACACAACAGATCTGCATTCTTACAACAGATCTGCAGTTCTTATTGTTTTAAACAATAACTTGAAGGCCCAACATGACGCGAAATATGAGAACGGAGATAACAGTAATGATGGTGGTGCTGGTGGCATTTTACCCCTCTCCCCACGCCGCAGCAGAAGCTCATTAAAGCTCTGCTCTCGGTGTCCTGTTAAAACCCATGGCTCATCATGAGCTAGCACAAGGACCAATTTAGTCCCCTTTCTTCATACAGCCTCCTCGTATCGTCTTTTACTTAAACTCCTCAACGGACAAAATCCTAATCTAAAAATGTCCAAGCACTTCATACATATCCTTCTTAATAAAAAAAAAAAAGGTAGCATAGTCTCCACAGCAACGATACAAGTTTATAAAGCGGAGCAAGTTTATAAAATAAGCCCCATCCATGATCAAGGTTGAAGGTTTCTGTTCTGAGAGAGTGTACTATTTCATTACACATTTAAGCAGACAGACCAGACAGACGGTTGAGAGTCCTCTACTGTCTGCAAATGGTTTATGAAATCCATTTGAGCTGAAATGATGAAAACTAACATTCAACATTTCATTTCACCATAAGTTAAGGCCTCGACATCATTCATTCTGAGAACTCTCCAATTTTCTCCTCAATAACTGTGCATAAATAGTCATCCTCTGCCAGCAAGGAGAAAAGCCTAGTTGATTTCTCAAAGTCAAACACTGGGGAATAATTAATTCTCGGGCTAAGGTTCATAAGTCAAAAACTTTAGATTACCCACAAATGACCACGAAACAATTAAGAAACATGACTGCTGGAGAATACAAGTTTGTTCGGAGACATTAAGAGCTAATTAACCCTTGGGCACCTCCATGGAGAATCTAAAGAGGAAGCAAAGAGGATTGCCTGTTATCTGTGGCTGAAGAAGAGCAGCCTGGACTGACCATCTGTTTCTCTCCGCAGACAGGAAAGCTGGCACAGCAGTAAGTAGGAAATAAGGCATGATAAACGTTTATTAAAACTGAACAAGCAGTTAGAAGAAAAAGACTTCACAGGCACAAGGCCCAGTCGTTTCTAAAGACTGCAGACATGGCAAGCAGGAGCAGATTCCAACAAGTTTCACAGCAGGAGCGACTAAATTATTCGGAATGACCAGGTCACTCTTCCAGCATTTTGGTCTCCGGGGCAAATCCATGCTGCAATCAGACGACTGCAAGAATCCATGTCATCTTTGTGAAGCTCTGTTTTTCTCAAGTCTCTCATTAAGAGAATCAGCCTAATGATGGTAGCCTAAGAAAGGAACATTTTCAGCTTTTTTCTGCCTTTAATATGTGGCAGACATTTAAAAAAGCCTTTATAAGCCCATGTACATCTCTGTATAAATAAATGCATGACAGCAACTTTTGGTGGCTTACCAAATGCCTGTGAGATCTCGTTTACACTGCAATTAGGCAAAATTACTATAGGGTGCAATTCGAAGTTACACAATCGAGAAACCAACGTGGACAGTCAAAAGCATAATAAAGACCCACAGGAACAACTGCACATGTAAAGGTGTCAAAAATAACCTTGGTTACACCAGGGTGTGTTTGTGGGTGTGTTTTGTGTGTGTGTGTGTGTGTGTTTAAAAAGATAATAATCACAGATTTCTTTCTGTTATTTTGCATCGGCTCCTAACCGAAGCAGAAGAAAGAGCAAACACAGTGATAGCAATGCAAGCTGAAGCGTAATCTTACATAATACCGCAGTTCAGTGAATAGTGTGTAAAACCGCAGCCGCTTTGTCAAAGGCAGCGGTCGATCAGCCTGGTGCCTTTTTGTCCGAAACCATTTCGCCTGACACCTGAGCTCCAAAGCCGTTTAATCTGGTGTCTGAAACCCGATGCTGTGGTCTTAGGATGTCCCAAAATGTGCACAGTACCATTTGGACAGATATGATATCAGTGGTAACTCAGCCTAAGTACATATTACCAGACACAGGCATATTTTAAGCCTTAACGTAGCCTATGCTGGCTCTGAATTACTCCCCTCTTGCTTCATGTTGCATCCTAATTCCGTGACATGCTCATAAACTGCACTGCAAAAGAAAAACTAATGGGAGGGGTTCTAAACCATGGAGGCTGATTTGTTCTCAATTCGAACTTTGTAGGATCGCACTGACGACGGTAAACTGCACGGTCAGCACTGTGAATGCAAAAGTCTGTTTCATCTGTTTAATTGCTTTTAAACCTCAAAGTATTGAGCTCTCCGAAGTCTATTATTGAGAGCACTAAACTAACAATTTGCTGACAATGCACTGGCGCCGAAAGTAAAGAGAACGCTGTTTCAGTAACATTGAACTACCTGGTATTTCAGCCCATCTGAAGATAAGGAGGCTCTATCAGCTGAGCAGTCTGTGGTGGGCTATTTTCCTCGCTGCTCGCAGGTGATGAATCCACCGCCGCCCGGAAACATCTGTTCTCTACTGCTGCATCAGACCCACGTATTCTGAGATGACACTCAGCAAACCAGCAGTGTCAGACTGACTGACTGGCATGTGCTCCTGATCTAAAATTGTGTCTAAATATTTCATGGGGCATCAATTAATACACAAAACTCCTTCACTAAACTCAAGCCAGATACCAGGTCAGCAAAATGAGTCAAGATTTTTATATTTACCTTTCAAATCCACTTTAATCGGATTCACTGAGACCTCTGTGCCAAGCCCTGAACATGTTAAATAACCTGATCATCATGCAGAACTAGTCACATTTTTAGTCAAAGGAGAGAAGAGTTTATCATTTCTGGTTTGACTTTTCCGTTGTGTGCGACTGCTTTTGGTTTATTTCACTCATGTCCAAGGGCAGAGGCACTTATCTGATGTTTTCCTCCTCTAAACCTCACAGATCATTATTCAGGACAACCCAAAGAGTGACAAGGCACTTTACAGAAGCTTTAGCACATCCATGTTCTCATATAAAGTAAAAGATTTAAAACAGACCTTTACGAGCAGTGGTTATAACACATTAGCTAATGCCGCTGCTGTTTAATGCCATGCATCAACAAGCAGTTGATGTTAAGAGACTAATTTGTCTAAAAAATGTGATTTACACGGTTTACACAGTCCATCAAGGGTACCACAGCAGTACCACTAGCAGTTCTGGGATTCGAGCCCACAACCTTTCGATCACAGGGGCAACTCCCTAACCACCAGGCCACCAGCACCTAACATGCCATTAATTCAGACTGGAATTTGTGAAACATCAGTTAAAACAAACTTGTTGAGCCTTGTTTTTCAGCAAAGAGTGCCTTCTCATTGACAACGGGAAGGTTCACGAACCCTTCTTGAATCATCTAGAAAAGTGGGTAAATGTCAGGCAAACCTATCCCACCATCACTGCTGTGCTGGGAGAAAAAAAAAGAATAATACTTCAGATGAGCACACAACGGCGTGGCTGTTGTTTTTGGAGAGTTTTACCCGAACCTGTGGGGTGAAGTGTAAAGCAAAAAGCTCCGACCAAGTATGTGTGGGTGTGTACGTGTGTATATGTGTTGTAGATTCAATATTATGTATGTGTATGTATGTGACCTCGACCCCAATGAACACTGTACAAGTTCACTCAGCACTGGGGAATTTGCCGTGCACTGAAAGAAGAAGGGTACTTTAGATGAGCACACACCGGCATGGCTGTTGTTCTAACCCGAACCAGAGGGGTGAAGTGCAAAGCAAAAAGCTCCAAGCAAGCATGTGTTGTATTTTTGTGTGTGTTTGTGCATACGCATATTGTGTAGGTGTATGTGTGTGTGCATATTGTGTGTATGTGTTAAGTTCAATATGTTGTTTCCTATGTGACAGTGTTTTTGTGTGTTTGTGTGTAATCTGTACCCCAGTGAACACTGCCCAAGTTCACTCAGCACTGGAAAGTCTGCTGTGCACTGCTAGAAGACTGGTCCTTTGTTAGATTAGCTGTTAAATGAGTTTTATCCAAACTTGTGGGCTAAAGTGTAAATGGTAAAGCAAAAAGCTCCGTCCACCAAGACAGGACAACTTCTTCGGTCCGTTCTGGAGAGACAAGGGGGAGCTGACAACCCACCCGTCCTCTCCTGCTGGTGGAGAAACGGTGTTCTTCAGAAAGGGTGAATTAAACTAAAGCTCTGGCTGACTTTTAGTGGGACTGGACAACAAGGCAGTGTGTGAACTGTCGACATGTCCGAGTCCAAACAGGAGAACCCCAGGAACCTACAGAAAAACCCACACTGGCTCCACTCACCTTCTCAGTGAAGACCACCAGGACCACCAGGACCACTCGAGGAGCCACACAGGATAGCAGGCTGCACTTCACTGGAGAGACGAACAGACCCTTCTGCTTCAGCCAGCAACGCCGGAATGAAAACACACACACACCCTCACACACACACACACACTCACACGCTCGGAGCTCCACGGACCACCGTAACCCTGCGAGAAGCGGAACACACTCCCAGCACCGCGAGACACAGCGAGACCAAGTAGGACCGGGCCGGCCAATCACACGCCAAAACGTCTATCCAATGAGGGGGTGGGCGTAAGGGAGAGCCAAGCTCCCATTGGACAGTGTTGCATAATTGACAGTATAGAGACACTTACACCGTTTTTTTTCCCATTTTTCTCCTCCACACCCATCTGAGAACTCACTCAAAAACGTTTCTGAAATATTAGACATTTTGGACAAGTTCGTTGGAAATATTACTGACATTTCATTACGTGCAATATCTTATTATGGGCACTAGTTTTACCATGAGTTTTTTTCTCATTGTTTCTATTTTTCCCTTCTACACCTCGGTTTAGCTGGACTGTATGGTTTCTGGGGACTAATATCAGATCAAATTCACTCCAAAAAAAGTCTCTTTTTTGGCAATATTAATGACATTTTGAATTTTTTATTAATGACATCTAATTTTTTTGGTCATTTTTCCATTCACTGCCCAACTGGATTGTTTTCTGGTGACTAACACCAGAGAAAATTCCCTCAAAAAATTTCCCTCAAAAAATTTCTCACATTTCATTATATGCAATACATTATAATGTGCCTTAACATGTGAACATCATTACTTATGTCAAAAATACACCGCTGATCTCTGCTACCGGGCATCTGGTGGGCTAGTGGTTAAGGAGCTGCCCCTGCGATCAGAAGGCTGTGGGTTTGAATCCCAGGACTGCTAGTGGCACCACTGAGCTACCCTTGAGCAAGGTACCATCCCCACACACTGCTCCCAGGGCGCCCCCCATTGGTGGCAGAATTTATAGCCTGAATTATGTGTATGTCATTTTTATACCAGTGTTTTCTACAGATTTGTGATTTATTTAGACTTTATATTTTATCTTGCTCTTGTCTCTGTGTTTCTGCGTGTCTGTGCAGTCATAATATGATCAATTTCCTTGGGATCAATAATATTTTCTGATTCTGATTCAGGTTTGCATAGTATAGCCTGCTGCACAGTTTTCCTCCTCCATTCCTGAGTGATGCTTCACAAAGAAGTATTTAGACAGACAAGGGACGTTACTAATGGAAGACACATATGCTTTTGGGATAAAGGGGAATTCCACCAATTGTTCACATTTTCTGAATAATTCAGTTGTGCAGCGTTGACATGACTTGACTTGACTGGTACGCAGAGTCATTCAGAGTGGTTAGATGTGAAATGATATTTTGTAGAGAAACCTACCAACTACCGAACCTCTTCACATTGGTGGTGATGAAAACCAGGGTCTTAATGCCTACAGCCCAAATGCAGCCATTTTATTTTTCACTTGTTTCACACCGTTTTGTACTGTTACACTGTTTCTACTGGCTATTCTGATCATACTATTTACACATTCCTTCAACCACTGCACATTTTTGTTTTACTTATATGCACAGTGAGCTGTGCACACACTCAGAACAGGTCTCAAATTGCACCCTTACCATATTTTATACTTCTTATTTGAACTGTTTTGTTTTGTTTACAATGTCTTATGTATGTTAAAATATATAGAATAGAATAGAATGCCTTTTATTGTCACTATACACAATGAGATTAAAAGTGTACACTGTGGAACCTAAGCTTCGTCATTTCATCTCTCTGTGTACTTGTATATTGTTGAGATGACAACAGAGGTTCACTTTGACTTTGACTTGACTTTATTTACTACCCAACATGACCAGAGAACCGACATGTCCTGTTATGATAATGGTAAATTGCTGCTTGCTGTTGGTACTATTTTTTCTTAGGTGTACTTTGAATCAATTTAAAAAAGTAAATAAAAAAAAAAAAAATCAAAACATTCAGATATAGCATAAAACAATGTCTCTGGCATCAGCCAGCATATTCATATCCATCTAATGTCCTAACATTCGTAATCTTTTTGTGCAATGCCTTTCTGTGAGGAAGCTTTTAGAGACATTAAACACTTCAGACGTCTGGTTCCCGGTGTCGCTACCGCTGTGAGCAATTCTAGCTCAGTAAGTTTCTCTAGAATGGATTATTTTACATCAAAACACTCTGCATGACTTTGTGTTCATCTTAACTATTTACACAGAAACTTCTCCTGTACGAGTATCAGTTTTAAAGTGAAATCCTGTGTTATGACATACTTAATCCAAATGGACTGTACAAAACAGCATTTTCTCTTCACTGGGGACATTAAATGGCTAATAAACCTTTCTGGAGCCACATAAGGAACATTAGATCAGGAGTACAGGAAACGGAGCTGAGCAAGTGGCACAAGAGCGACTTGGAAAATGCTGGTGTAGAAAAAAATAATCTCAGAATGGCTTGTGTTCCAGTCCAGACTGGGTCAATGTGTAGAGTGGCCAGAAAGGCACTGTGAAAAATATATACAAAACAGCGTTATACCTATTGTTATTACTCAGTAACACTGAGTGGCCTAGTGGTTACTTGGTGAATGGGTTGAATACAGAGGAAGAATTTCATGCTGTTCACACTGTGTGCTGTGGTGTGTTCACGTATGACGAATAGACACTTTACACATTTTAGAACATCATACATTAAGTGAGCAGCAAGTTCAGCAACGTAAGGTTTGCTGTAGGTTAATGCCAGTTCGTAATTACTAATCCAGTCTTCTGAAAAGAGAGGAATTGAAGATGATGACTTCAAGGTACCGGCCTCAGGACTACAGCGTGTCAGCGTCTGTTTGGCGGCTGTTCAGCCAGGCTTATTGCTGGATCAATAACTTCCCAATAATGATGTCGGCACGCACAGTCAAGCACAGTCTAGCGTAACCTTCCCCAGTAAATAGAGCTGTCTGCAGCTCTATTTAGTGAAATGAAAGTTTATTAATCTTAAAATGTCAAAATGCTGTCTCCAAATGAGTGAGTGTAATTTAAATGTATGCCTGCACTGAAAATGAATGCGGCATTCACACTCTGCCAGGAGGTCCTTCTAGGGCCTTATTAGCTAAAGGCAAATGAACAGATAAGCCAGGGAAACAGCCAAGCTGATTAAGTTTGATGTCATGGATTGAGTGCCTTTACCTTTTGAGCTTTAAATGAGCTTGTCTTGACATTAACATCCTAAGAAACATCCTAAACAATGGCATAATTAAACTTTTCTATCAAGACACAGTGGATAATTAGGCCCAGCTAAATGCATTCCACTTAGGCTGTTAAAGTAGTCTACAGTATTCCCAAATGTTTGGGGTTTTGCGGTGTGTGTTCAGCGTTGCGTGTGCGTGGTAAGGGCAGAAAAGAAAGAAAAAAAAAACTAAAGCTAAAGGCACTAATTAAGCTGATGAAACTGGTGCTCCATCAAAGTACAGGCTCTAGCTTCAAAACCAACTCACTTTGTTTTCTTTGTATGGTCAAGCCATATAAAAATAGCTAACAAGCTCATCTTTATGCGCCAAGCCTTACTTTGGCAATTAGTATTCACAGGCACATGCGACTGAAGATTGTTCGTGCTGGGGTGAGTTCGTATTATTGCAGTTATGGATAGTTGGTATACAGTATATTCAACATTCCTTTGGTTCAGTCCGTTCTCAGAGGTAAAGACAGCAGCCCATGTCCAAAATACCAATGCGGTGCCTCATTACCTCGTGTCTCTGTAATAGAGATAACACAGACCTGCCCGACGACCCTCATCAGTTTAACAGCAAAATCATGTCAGCCTTCTCCGACTGTTACAAAATGGCTGTGATTATGCACCCACACATTTTTTTTCCTGAACTGAGACCTGTTTTTTTTTATCATCTGGGGGATGGGGGGGTGCGGGTGGGATAATGTAGTACAAAAGAGATTCAGAGTTGAACCGCATGTGCTGGCAGTCCTCGCCTCACACACACTCAAAAACACTGTGTCCTCGTTAAGCAAGGGGGAGTCTTTTTATCACTGTCCAGCTTTGCAGCCTGACAACACGCTTCATCTCGAGCACTGTGAATACATCCCATGTGGTGTCACAGCTAAAAATACACCTACGTCCTCAAGAAGTAGAAACATTTTAAGTATCTTCAGTTTAGCAAAGGTGCTAATGGTGGGCTTAACGTTCAAGCGGACCTGTTGTTCACTAAAGCTGTTTTGCTGTTTCTACTCCCATTCTCTTACCTGCCAAGCTCAGTGCCACGCATTCCTAGCCATCACTCTGGCCAATTAACATAATTAAAGTCTTTCCGTCCGTCCTTGTTTTCAGAAATCTGACATGTTTTTGAAAGGTTTAAGCCTCTTACGAGGCCGGACAGACGAATGTGTGAGCGCTTTACTGTAGAGTGTGCTGCGAAAAAAGCAGGCTGAATATGGAAAACGGCCTATTCAGTCCACAAGTCGTCGCCGAGAGAGTAATCCCTGGGGACTGCTTCGACTGCAGTCTCTCCTCCTCATCCCTCCACTGCAGCAGAATTACAAGAGAGAAGTAAAACAGTTTGGAAACCCTCATTGTGTGATGGCTGATGCTATCTCTCTCTCTCTCTCTCTCTCTCTCTCTCTCTCTCTATCATTCTCTGTGTGTGTGTGTGTGTGTGTGTGTGTGTGTGTGTGTGTGTGTCTGAGTCACCGGGAGAAGAAAACAAGTACAGTCTTCTCCAGGTCTTTGTAGTTTGACTGATTTGACAGAGACTGACTGGGAGAGATAACACTCTCAAGAAGAAGTCCATTTCTTCCTGCTTATTTGTATGCTGCTGCGCTTTCTCAATTTCTCTCTGCTGAGATGGAGCAGACGCCTCTTTAATGCACTGCTGTCCATATCTGATATCCAACTCGGTGGAAAAAAGTGACTGAGCGGAGAAAGAGTGAAGGTGGTCCGACCGGAAAGAGATGTTTGAAGGGAAACTTCGTTGTAACCTGAAAGAAAAGAAACTTTTCCTTTCCTTTCTTGATTTCAGCAGTTATGGCATACTGGTTGTGTCAGTTCAAATGTGTTTGCATGGCGCTTTTTAGAAAGGACGTTGCTTCTGAACCAGAGGTGCATGACTGAGAAATTTTACAAGAGAGCAAAATCTACATACCAATACTTTGGCCTTTATGACTCTATTAACATTCGGTCCTGATATCAAAACTTCATCCAGGGCTTCTGAATAGCGTTGGACATCATAGGGAGTTCGCAATGTCAATCTCTGGCAATGCAGTAACCAAAGATACCACACCTGCTCCAAGAGAGCCCCCTACCTCTCGCCCTATCACTCAGCACGATGGTAGTCAACATGGACTCCTAGCTGACATAACACTGAAGCAATTCTGAGTTAGTGTTCTCTTCCAAATGTGTTGAACTGTCCAGTGATGTTACATAAGTGTCAGGTTGATTGCGGTGGAGCTTCATGTGCCTTGGATGAAACATGCTCCAGCACCTCTATGCACAGAGTGAGTTTGCTGTGGAGGAAATCCCGTGGTCTGCACACAGCCCTGATCTCAACCATAGTTTCGGAATTAATCGCAATGAATTGCAGACCCTCATCTGTGTGCAACCTCACAAAGGCAATTTGACATACTGCGCACAAAATTCCACAAATACTGGGGGTCCTCGAGTTACGATGGTCTCGACGTTTACGACGCTCAGGTGGGCGAACTAGTTTAGTGGTGTGCGGTGGAACATACGCAGAATACACAGAATACGCAGTAACGTGCCGTATGAGTGAGGGAGGACGCTTATCTACACGCAAGTGTTCCGTTTGTGTTGCTTTGTTTGTGTTGCTTTGTTTGTTCAGAAGCCATGATAAGGACTTTTTGGCCTTTATCATGGCTTCTGAACAAATTTTTTACACAAATTTTTTGTCATTTTTTCTTTTACTACAGTACAGTGTACAAGTACAGTATATTTATGTCCTTTTCCTTTTTCTGTGACTAAGTTGTGTTTTTATGTTCTAGATTTTACAACTGTGTTGGGAAAGGTTATTGACTTGTGTTTCGACTTACACCAAAATTCGGGTTACATCACTGTCCTAGGAACAGATCTCTGTCGTAACTTGAGGATCCCTGTACATTTCTAAATCTTATGGAAACCCTACTCCAAAGTGTGGAGGGCGTTGTAGCCACACGGGGGTAGAGGCAACTCCATATTAATGGCCATGTCTATAAATAGGGATGATGGTCTGGTGGTGTCTTGATGGTTTGGCCATCTAGTGCATAACTATATTTTGCTCACAGTGTCATTTACAGCTTTCTGGTTTCAAGCGCTCGCTTTACAGAAATCCAAACTGATAATGACTCGAGGAAGCAGAGTACACTGACCAGATAAACACGAACAGGCACAACAAGCACATATGTTTGTTTGGTGAGCTGCACCTGTATTTGATTGCTGAAAGACTCTACAATGTTCTTTTTCCAAGATCTTTAGTTCGTTCTGATCGCCAGTTCGTCTGGACACCTGCATACATTGGGCCATTTGTGTTTCTCTGGAAACCTTTTTTTCTTTGGTTGACAGCAGATGGCAAAATTACAATGACTATGTTAAGATGTTCATCAAAGACATTTAAATGCAAAATTGTACCAAAAATGGGCTTAGCATGAACAGTAAATAAATAACGTCTTAGATAATGTCTTGCTGCATAACCTTTGCTGTGATACATTGATTAATGTGCTCTGTAATTTTTCCTGCAGAAGGCGATGTTAAAACGTGATGCAGCGCCTGCCCTGCTATTATCTGCTATTGTGCCTGCGAGTTTAGCCTCCAACAGCACATCAAAATCTAGGGCTCAAGCCACGGAATCAATGCAATTGATCCAGCTCCTCTCGGGCCAACAAGGTCTCATATTGTTTTCTCCTGCATCGCTTTTTATTACATTACTGATTTGGCTAAATACTACACAGCTTGTGCTCTGAAACCTACAATAACGAAGGAGCGAATTCAACCACATTCCAAGTCTCATCTATGACAACTGGCTGACATCGTGATTGTTAGGCACCAGACATAGTCAAGGAGGAGACGTGAGGAATCGAGTTGGAATCTATACTTCTCCAGATCTAGTTTCTGCAACCCTTCTCCCACCCACAGCCCCACCCATGCACTTTAGCTAGCGATTGTGGGGGAATTGTTGGCAGGAGTCTACTCACCCTACTCAGATGGAACAATCTTAACGATAGAACTGGACCTGACCTTTATCCATGCTCCATCCATAAATGATTCTTAGCGACTGTTGCTAGGTCAAACAAGCCATTCAACCTAATTTGTCAGTGAATTTGTCAAGCTTACAATGTTAGGTTAATTTCTGTTGTTGTGGTAATTGAGCAATTCGTATCATTATTATTTTATTTTTATTTTTTATTATTATTGTTGTTGTTATTAATCATTGCACGTTCCAACCATAGGTATAGTGTTTCTTCAGAATATCTTCTGTATGGTAGGGCTTTCAGGCTTTTTAATAGATTGTTCACAATTCCTCTGATTGTCTCTATCGATCTTGTTGCTAGTCACCCTCCTTTTCTTTTCCCTTCACCTGTCCAGAGCACAATGGGTAAATGGAGCGAAAAAAAGGTATTTTCAAGTCTCAGCCAACACCAAAGTTCAAAGACATCAATACTTTACTTGTATTGCTTTTTTTTTAAAAATATTTTTCAACTTTCACATGCTGAAAAGCCACAGAAAATACCAAAGCTAGCACAACAGTTTTTATTCCCACAGATGCATATTTACATTCAAATATGTTCTGCCTCTGCTGACTCTTGACTGCTGGATCCTTTTTTTTTTTTGTTAATAACTGATCCAAGTAGACAAAACCTTTCGACCACTTCTACGTCTTTACTATCAGAAGGAAGATTTGGGGTCTTTCCCACTGTCATAATAATTGTCTGAATTTTCTACTATGAGTGTCATCTGCATATTGACTTGCAGTAGTCTTGCTTCTCTTCGTGTATACATATTCAGCATACAGGCTAAAAAGTATGGCGATAGTGGGCAGCATAGAGGTTCCTCATTAGAGCAATGACACTGGTACCTACTTAGCTCTGGTACCATTTTCCTGTGGAACGTAACTGACAAAGTTGAAGGCACATTTGACGTTTTTATCCAATTATCCATACATCAGCAATGATATCTTTTATTCCACTGCCTTTCCTACATGCACATCTGGCAGTTCACAGTCGTTGTAAAGCTCTAATCTGTGTTGAATGATCTAGAGCATGATTTTACTGGCATGTGAGGGGAGACTCTTATGGTAGTTATTACATTCTTTCTGCTCTCTGTTCTTTGGCTGTCAAGCAATTCGCATAGAATTTAAACATGACATTGTGCAATATGCATTACGTGGTGATCACTGCAGTTTCGCATTTGATCAAAGGTCAGCATTCGGTAAAGTTCCTACAACCTAGTAACGGTTGCTATGAAAAATTGCATAAGTGGGGAGAGGGTTACAATTTTAAACATGAAGTTAAAATGCATCTGTTAGACTCGACACTTTTTTTGCACCACGGACCAGTTTCATGTAAAACAATACTTTCACAGACAGGTATAGATCCAACTAAAAACAGAGTGCGTAAAAATTCGGAGAAGCTCCCCCAAGATGTTTTTTTACTCATTTTTGCTAGCTTGTGGGCTAAATTTTTGATGTATCATATCACATTTCCAAATAAAAGATCTTTCAGACTCTGATAATCAATAAAATATTCTTTATTCAGTCTTTCTGTGCGGCCTGGTACCAAATGATTCACGGACTGATACCGGTGGTTGGGGACCTCTGCTCTACACCACTGATCAATGGATGAGTTGGTTACATCAGTTGTCGTAGCTCCAACGTCACAGTTAAACGGTTGTTTTAAATGCACTCTTATGAGGCTGCCTGAGCCATGACTGCGGCCCAGGACGCGGACAGATCTGGCCTGGACTGCAGCATTGCAGAAAGTGCAGGAATAAGCTGACAGCTGATTGATTTCAGAGCTGCTGTGTGCGTGTTCGCCTCAACCCTGTTGTTGTCTTTCATTCTCACCGGCCTCCAAGCTTATAAAAGATTCATGTGGACTGCTTACAGTGTTTGTTAATGTACCTTAAGCGCGGCCTTACCGAGCCGGAGAGCACCAGCATTCGCTTTATAAATATTTACTAGCTCTCCCTCTTCACCTTCTGACTTTTTTTTTTTTTACCCCTCTCCCTCTCCCTCTCTCTATTTCTCTCCCTCTCTCTCACTCGTTCCGCAGGATGACTCTAATCAGGTCTGACACCAGAGGACAATGCGTGATGACAGGACAGGGTAAGTGGCCACAATAATGTGAGGAACTTTATAAGGACAGTCATAAAAAAAAAAGCCATTTATGAATGTATTTCATCACTGGAGGAGAACAAGCTTTCGTTCCAAATATTTCAGTAAAAATCCGAAACTGAAATCTCTATTGCTCCACAGTATTGATCTTTAAAGAGGACAAAATCTGGAAACTAGTCTGAGAGAAATAGAGAGATGCAGACCAAAGTTTACTGTGCGTTTTATAGCTACTCTGTGAAAGTGTCTGTAAGTGTGTGTGTGTGTGTGTGCATATATAAAGCTGAAGGTGAGAGGATGTTTCCACTGCATGATAATCAGACCTACAGTTCTCCTGTTCTCATTTTGCTCCTGACTAACACAGAGGTGTGAGAGAGAGAGAGAGAGAGAGAGAGAGAAAGAGAGAGGCAGAGATAATCAGAAACAGAAATACAGAGGCGGAAAGAGAAAGACAAAGAAAAAGAGATGTAGAAGCAATGAGAGAAAGGGGGAGACAAACTGCACAAGGGAAATCTTTGTAACAAGACCCCCCACCCACCCCAGCACTGTCTCCTTTTGCACTGCTCAAAGTGAAGAGTGCTGAGGGGTAAACACGCCCTCCTCTTCTAAAGCATGCAAATGCATGGCTTTGTTTACCCTCTGAGACTTGGAGGTGGGAGGCAGAAGGTGTGTCACCTAGGATCCTGACTGGGAGGTACAAACATCTTTATGTCTGCAAAGTCAGGAAATGAGTTTTTTCTCTTTCTCTAGGTGCATGCCGCCGTGGTCCACTTTGCATAAGCTGTGCCAGTTATAACATAAGCTTGGGAGTGAATGTTGGACCGTGTCTGATCATCCTTTACCAGATGGCCGGGAAGTGTTAGCAGTGACCAAAAAAACTCAGAGACACATTCGTTATAGAACAAATAAAGCTCCACACTTGAGAGATGAGACATTTGGAGGGACACAACAAACAGAAGTACATGTCTAGGTAGTTAACAACAGATTTCATGCCTGAAACTCAACCATTTCTGGACGAAACTGAAAGAGAATAAAGAGGAACATTTTTGAGTATCCGATTATCAGTTGTACCATCAACAAAACCATTTGTTCCTCATTCCTCACTTTTCAAAAAAATGAAACACCAAAGGGAGTGTGATATAATAACGTTATGGCCTGTGATTGGCCAGCTCATATTCTTTGCGGTAACAAACAACCTGCCCAGTTTTTATATGGCAGTTTTGCAAAGTACAATGCAAAGCAAAGAATTCTTTATTTTTAAAAAAGTATGTATTTTAAATCAATGTATATATAGACTGCAGAATCATGTCCATGTTGACACCTATTTATGCACATATGCTGGAAAAAGCTAGCGAGGCCCACAATAGTGCGATGCCTGGAATAATAACTGTACCCTCAGCTCTGATTTTGAAGGATACGGCGACTGGCACTTAAAGGGATGTATGAGGCTGGTTATGAATCAGCCTGCTTGTAAAAGGGAATCACACCATCATGATAGCGCTGCGTAGTAAAGCTGGGAGAGACTGCAGCCAAGTCAGGCCAGGCCAGGCAGTAAAGCTGCGAGGGAAAGAGCACAAACGGTCCATGAGTCATCACAGGGGGAGCGTCCCGATTTATTACCCTATGGAGTAGTTTGCAGTCTCGCAGGAGCTGGAAAGAAAGCGAGAAGTCCCCATGATGAAATCACCTTCTTTTTTTATCCCCCAGCAGCATAAGAGTGATCAGTCCCTTATATCACCCCATTCAACAAGGGCTGGGCAGCGTTTACGGTGTAAATTGCTGAACTGAAAAAGTGCCCACTCAGTGTTTCCCCACTCCTGGTCCTGGAGAACCCCCTGCCCTGCACAATCTAGCGTTATATTATGCTTTAATGCACCTCGGGTTAGAAGGGGCTTGTTAATTAGTTGATTAGTAGGATCAGTAGTGGTTCTGTAGACTTATTCTAGAATAAATACCCCTAAAGATACTACAAGTGCATTTCACTGGGCCCGTCCCAATAAACACCAAAGTCATCCTCCAAGTCCAAGCTTTGCCATCATCAACAACACATGGATATGTAAGGTAAGAGGCCCCAGGGACGTGTATCTGGGACAGACTTGTGTTAGGTGCAGGCTCAAATGTGCTGTAAGAGTGGCTTCCACTTAATTTACAGGGGCAACATGACCCAGCCTAAGCTTCTCTTACTACACGGAAATCGGCAAAGTTGCATCATGCCATAACGAACGCCATGCGGAAAATCATAGCAAACTCTAGCAAAGAACAGAACGATTGAAATATAGCGTTCGGACCCCTGAGAGACACTTGGTATTCAAAGGGACAGTCTCAGCTGTCATTTTAATTGTAGATAAGCTATGCAGCAATTTATGTAAAAGCCAGTGTAAGTGCCACCGACACTCTGTTTAAACAGGTTTCCCCGTCCTTCCCGCCTCGTAAAAAGCTGCAAGCTGCTGGAGGTAAACGGAGTGCATCTGTGAGGTTTCATTTTTAGTATTTTTTGAACCAACAGGCTACAGTCTTCACCTGTGTGGTCGTCTGACGGCCTGTTTATGTATCTGTCTTTTTCCAGTAGGCTGTCAGAGAAAGAGAGAGAGAGTGAGTGAGTGAGTGAGAGAGAGAGAGAGAGAGAGAGAGAGAGAGAGAGAGATCTGCACACCGAGCCAGACCCGATCCAACAACTATAAAGTGGCAGCGGTGTGTTCTTTGTGTTGT
>JBBIGA010000040.1:18839787-18851136 GCA_037576975.1 Alestes dentex | reverse complement strand
TGTGTGTGTGTGTGTGTTTCCCTCCTTACCAACAATAGCCCGTGCGGAAGTGAAGCTCTCTCCCTCCTTTAAACCCCACTGGCCGGTTTGAACGCTGGGCTGCGCGTCGGGGGCCTCCGGGTTGGAGCGCGCCCTGTGTCACTCACACGCACGTGACAAAACTTGTTTTTTAAGACGACGAAAAGAGAGGGGGAATGAAGTCTTATCAGGAGTGCCACCATCAACACCAATACTTTAATAGCAAGCCATATTTTTACTGAGCCCTCTGTAATTAATACTGCGTTTTTTTCACCTCCCCAGCTCCTTAGAAATTAGGTTTCTTTGAGCCTATAATTCGTATTTTTTTTTTTTTTGCAATGCAACCCAGCCTGCGTGGGCTCGATCTTGAAGCTGAGTGTCGTGTTGACACCACAGTTGCAGTTTTGCGCTACGGGGAGGGGGATTTTGATCAGAGTGGCTCAGTTTGTGGCACACTGGACACCAAGATAACCTCTTGCGTTTCTTGGCTCGCTTTTGTAACTCGTGTGATGTTCTAGGATAAGAAGGGTGGGCAAGTCTTTTGCCATCGTGCACTGCTTTCACTTTCCTCTGCACGTTAACTGAGTTTAAACCGATGTTTGTGGCCTTTATTGGCTCGCATTATCTCGAAAACACGCGTAAAAATGGCAAAAAAAATTAAAAGAAAAGGAAAATGTGGGGGCTGCTTGAAATACTTAAGTTCACACGATCCAGATTATTTGCAAAAATGTTGGTCATCGTGTTCAGCCTCACAAGAGCCAAAACTAACGAGTTTTTCGGGTCTCTGGCGCCTTCGACACTTTTGGCTGATTTTTTATCATATAGATGTCACCCTAAAACAGACTCGCAGGGATCAACCGAACCCTCCCAAGCGTAACCCCACCCAAACGCCCAGCTCGCTCTCTCATTGGCTAGGGGACGAGTTCTAGGCGTGTTCGAACTTTATAGCACGCCTCTAATTGGCTGGTGGTGACGACAATCCCACACCCAGCTCCCGCCTCCTGAAGCATCAAGTTTGGGAGACCGGGCAGCTCTAGTTTGTAAAAGGGGCTTCAATGTGCAGAGGAGACTCCTAAGTCTTTACAGGGCAAAATAACATTAAATAAGAAGAAATTCATTAAGTCTGTCGTTCACAATCCCGTCTCGAGATGGACATGAAGAAGAGAATTCATCTGGAGTTGCGAAACAGGACGCCGTCAGATGTAAGAGCCTCTTTTTGTGTGTTTGTGTCTATATGTGTGTATGATGGAGAAATTTATATACTGTAAAAATAACGAAGGGGTTTTGGGTGTAAAACATGTTTGGGATGAGTGTTGGATGGACATGGACAGGGTCTGGAGGTGCACGCGTCAAGTTTGATGTCTTGAATGAAAAGTTTTTGGGGGGGACTCCGGCTGTGCCGTGCGTCCGAGCCCTTGTGTTTACATGCGGAGCGCGACTTTCGGTGCTTTTTCTCAACTTTTTTGTGCTTTTTCATGCTTTTCTCCATCTTCTTCTCTCCTCACGCGTGTTTTCCCCATGCCTCGGTGCGTGGCTGTGTCAGAAACACGCGTCCGTGCAGCAGATCCGTGTATAAATAAGGAAAGGAGCCATTTTTTGTAACTTTAGTCCCGAACGCGCCCTTTTTCCCCCCTTTTCACATCTCTCCACACACACACACACTCACATACCAAAGTAGCTCAAATTCTCACATCTTAGGCGTTTATTCGTGTCCAAAATGTCCAGGAACTTGTGGGAAAACACGGTTGCGTGTGACTGACAGGCTTTTTAATAATGACGAGCCGAGCACGCTGCGTGAAGGAGCTGCTGCTACTTTGTAGCACCAAAAACGCAACACTGTAATACAAAAATGCATCCGGATCGTTTAAAACCTGCTCGCTTGCTTCCTTTAAACCTTTTATCTCATTCTATTAAAAACCCAAATTTGGCTTCGTAAACGTGATGTAGAGCCGAAAAGAACCTCGATCGCCCTTCTTTGGGCACTTCAGTGGTCGGTGCCTCTCCAGTTGCGTAAAAGGCGCGATTAAAACTGCATTATGTCGATGAGCGCGAGTGCAAGTGACTCGGAGAGGGCAAAAAACTAAGGTTTTGGATATTTTTGTTTAAGAAAAAGGCATAAGACTTAACTGTAGTGGGCCAGGGGTCGGTGCCACTCCAGCTGCGTAAAAGGCGCGTTTAAAACTGCATAATGTCGAGGACAGCGAGTTTAGAAGACACGAAAAGGGGGGAAGACGAAGCCTTGGACGGTTTTTATTTAGTGAATGCACATAAGACTGAACTGCAGTGGATCTAGAGCTAGAAAAACAGGGTCCTCGTCCGTGTGTGACATTGTGCGTCTCCAAAAGCAGCGTGGCCCCTGTTGTAAATGTAATTAGACAGTAATAGCCTTCGCCCCCCTCCCCTCTTCTCCAAGCACGCCCGGTTCGAGGGTGAAACGAGTATGATGTGGCTGTTTTTTTGTTGTTGAGACGCGTGGCTGGGCTCTCCCGTGTTATTTACATGTGGAGGGGGGCCGTGAGTGCTGCTCCACTTCTTCGGATCTAGGACACGCCGCCATTTTGACCAGCAACAAAGACGCACAGCGTTTTTATAAACCGAGCCTCCGTCCGGGCAAACCACAGCGGCTGCTACTTTGCAGAAGGGAGAAACGAGAAGCGAAAACAACCTACGTTATCCTTGATATCTTGTTTGGAAACCTGGTTAAAACCGTGTGATAGCAGGAGACAGAAAAAGCCAGCCCCGGTCTCTCTGTCCCTCCTCGGCTCTGTAGCGTTAGCATTTCGGCTAATCACGCGTTACCCGCCCCTCCTACTCCGCCAGCTTCACGGTTCTCAGGACCCTGTAACGCAGAAACACAAACTCATAACCTCACCTCTATTTCATCACCTGTTTTTATCTATCTCCTCTCTCTTTTCCCCAACGACCCTCGAGTATTAAAAGGCTACGCAGCCCCAGCGTCGCTTGGTTGCAGAGTCAGCCATTTTGTTTCTGCTGGGGGGAAAAACAGCGGGAGTAATAAAAATGTGCTTATCTTTTCGGTGTTTGGGTTTTGGAACACGGTGATGGCTTCATTGATCACTTTATTCTTTAAACTTGTCTGTTATCACAGAAGGACCAGTGCTCGGTTTGTTTAAGTTATGTTGTCATTTTTATTTAGCGACCCCCCTTCCTCCATGTATTTTCCATTTGAAAGGGGAGCACATAATACCTCATTAGACTTAAAGTACAAATTCTGACTGGGTAATAAGTTTAAAACTTGTTTTGGGGTGAAAAAGAATCATAAGAGGGTGGAACAGCTAAATCTTCTAAGCTTGTAGAAGAATTGGTTCTAGGTTTCTAGCCAGCATTTGTGTATAAAGCACAGTGTACTTTGATGTTAAGGTGTTCAGACTGTAGTTGATCTTGTTCTTGTCTCTTTGGAGTCATAACATAATCAAGCTCCCCCAGGATCAATACAGTTTTCTGATTGTGTGACTTGTAACAAATAGAACCATTTTTAATATTATATAGACCCATTTAAAAGAAGTAGCTGACGACTTAGATGCACTGACCTTTCCATATAAAATAATTATAATTAAGCATGGCAAGAATCACCTTTGCATTAGGTTTTTATGTTTCTATATGTAATGTTAGCTTTACCAAAGAACCACAGTTTAGGGCTCAGTTTTCTCCTGTTGTCTGACATTCAGCCCCTGAGAAGCAACCCATGAAGTTGATCAATATATTGCCTCACAGATGGCTTAACTCTTTGTTCCTGATCCATCTCGTTCCAGGGTTAATTCAGTTTAAATAAGAAATGTGTAAGATGTCATTATTTCCTTCATAGCTCAACATCTTTCACATGTCAAGGAGATGCTTTTCTCTCATCTCCAGAATCTCTTACAATGAAATTGTAAAGAGTTTAGAAATCGGTGATTCTTCATTAATGCAATACTGCAATCTGCTTTCACCTCCTGAGACAAAGGAAATTTAATGTTGGGGGAAATGCATTTCCCCTTTGCGTGGCTTTATCCGTGTAAGCGAAGACTCAGCTTTTGCTGCCATTCAAGCAAGCTACACTCTGAGTCAGAAGCTGGTAACAGCAGTGATGTGGCTCAATTTAAGCTTGCAACATGAACCCAGTGCTAGTCCACGCAAAGCACCTCCTGCCTTATTGGGAGCTGCAGTGATGGAGACTGGTACAAACTCGAGCTCAAACTGTCACATGATCTTATTCCCTAACTCATGTCTCTCCCCCCCCCCCATCAGGTGAAAGAGCTTGTACTTGACAACTGTCGGTCAAATGAAGGCAAAATCGAAGGCCTCACGGACGAGTTTGAGGAACTGGAATTTTTAAGCACAATCAATGTAGGCTTAACTTCGGTCGCCAACTTACCCAAGCTCAACAAACTCAAAAAGGTATGAACTTTCCCTCTCAGAACTCGCATCCTGGTGTTACACTTGACTTTTTAAAAATTATTCTTTATTCAAACCTGGTCATTTTATTATAGCTGGAGCTCAGTGATAACAGAATCTCAGGTGGTTTGGAGGTCCTGGCAGAGAAGTGTCCAAACCTCACCCATCTTAACCTCAGCGGCAACAAAATCAAAGACCTCAGCACCATCGAACCCCTGGTGAGTTTTAAGATTATGAGGGTGATGCACTGTTTTGGAAACCAGACATAATTGACAACTGACTAACTTCTGTAGCTGTAGCTGTGGTGAGCACTGGAAAAGCAATTCATAGTAACCAGAAGGTTCAGATCACTCAGCAAAGAGTGAAGATTTGAATCACCTGTCCTCCTTGTGTATCCATCCTTTGAATTTTATTATTATAACCTTCTCCTGAAGTTGTAGTAAAGGTCACAGGACATACGTTTCCATTTATATACAGGATTTTGCCTGGAAAACTGTCAAGAAGGAGGTACCTAATGGAGCTGATCAGTTATTTTGTATAGTTTGTTTATTTAATAAAAGTACCCTCAACAAGAAAGACTTTAGTTGGACGCATTCTAGGCTGTACAGCATTGCCATTTGAATTAAAAGCAATATAAAATGTTCTACTGTACACAGAGCACAAGAACATAAACCAGGTGATTTAAATAGATTGTGGAGTTAAAATGTTCTTTGTATTTAATCAAGTGTTTATCGCCCTTTTACTGTTTTGGTACATTCACTGCAATGCTATATTAAACGTCATACATGATGGTGAAATGATTGTGTAAATGTTAATTGATTTTAGTTCTTCTACAACTGATGACACTTGTTTTATTACAACAGAAGAAATTGGAAAGCCTCAAAAGTTTAGACCTGTTCAACTGCGAGGTGACAAACCTGAACGACTACAGAGAAAACGTCTTTAAGCTCCTGCCTCAGTTGACGTACCTTGATGGCTATGACAAAGAGGATAAAGAGGCACCTGACTCTGATGCAGAGGCCTATGTTGAAGGACTGGATGATGACGAAGATGATGATGATGGTACTGTGTTTTGTTTTGTGTTTTTTTTCCCTCTCTTAACCTTATCTTTTCATCTGTATAACATGGAAGCATTTAAAGGCTCTCGAAAGATTTCTCTATCCAGCCCTATACCTGACCTATACCTATACCTATACCTATAAAATGTAATTGGATGATTACATTTAAATGTGAATCCTCTAAACTTGAGGAATATCTGTGCCTGCAGAAGTAGAAGAGGAGGAGTACGATGAGGATGCAGCCCCAGGAGACGAAGATGAAGAAGAAGGAGAAGATGAGGATGAGGAGGAAGGAGAGGAGGAGGAGGAAGAGGATGTCAGTGGAGAGGTGAATGCTGTGGAAATTTGTGCGGCTGACCAGAGCTCCAGGGCTGGTGCCTGCATGTGTAGTTATAGTAATTACTCCTCTGACTTTGCGAGGAGAGATTACTAATTGGAAGTAAATCCTCAGCATTTTATCTCACTCTCATTTTCTTATCACAGGAAGAGGAGGAAGAAGACTTAAACGACGGAGAAGTCGATGATGAGGATGACTTTGGTAAGCAAAATGAGCTGTTGTATGCATAGTGGGTTTGGCTTTATCTGAAAATGATCAGTGTGTGAGGACACCCAGTCTTGAGCATTAGCATCTGTATAACATGGGGATTTTGGGGGCTGGATTTGTTTTTGGTTGTTTTAATTTTGCATTATGGCCTTCTGAAGTTAGGTAACATAGTCTGAATGTGAATTGGCCCCCAATGTGAGACACTGTCAGTCAGCATATGAATGACAGTCAGGAGATTTTTCATGTTTTCAGTGGTAAGAGTATATATAAGATGTGATCCTTTACAATAGAAAGAGAGTCCCTCAGTGTTGTATGTGTAGAAGTATGCAAATGAATGAGATGTTTATTGTTTTTTGTTTGTTTGTTTTTTTTCCAGAAGAGGAGAGGGGTCAGAAGAGGAAAAGGGAGTTGGATGAAGAAGGAGAGGAGGATGAAGACTGAACATGCACTCTCGGGTCCCCTTTGTGATCTGACTGTTTTAACCCTCTATTTCTATGTCCTAATGTTGTTTTGCGGTGGTATGGGGGAGGTATGCAAATGGGAGGGGTGGGTTAGTACACAGACAAGGACACAGTTTAAGTATTAGTTCTTTTTTGTTTTTGTTTTGTTTTTTTGTTTTGTTTTGTTTTTGGTTTTGGTTTTGTTTTTTTTACTTTAGGTTTGAACCCCTTCATTCTCTCCAAAACCTCTACAGATGGCTGGCAACACAGTAGTGGAAATTTCATATTGTCAGGGGGGATAAAAAAAAAAAAAAAGAGTTTGCTCTTTGTAATTTTTATTTTCTCTTTACTGTTGATGCCTAAATGCTTATACAGATTGCTGGGTATGACTTATGTATTTAAAAGACAAAAAAATACCAAAAACGTTTTAAAACAGCATGTCTGGCTCTATTTTAAAGTTGACTACTGGATTTCGAAAGCGAGCATTTTCTTACCCACTTTTTTATCACATCTTTTATTTGTGTACGTCGCGTCTCTTTAGTGTCGTCATCATCATCATGTGACATGCTGTTCAGGCCCGGAGAAGACATCGTAATATCCGCTTGAACATGCACAGTACAACCTCTCAATGTGATTTATATTTTTATTCTATTTTTATTTTAATGTTTAGAGCCTGAATGTCTGCCCTTGTCAAATGACTCCTAAACCCCTTCTCCTCCTCGCGTGGGTAGTTCAGAGGTTTTCGTGTTCTTTGTAAATAATGACCAAATATATTTTTTTCTATTCCCTTTGATAATGGCAGACATTTTCACAATTAATCTCAGTTGTAACCATTAACTGTAATAAAATGACTGAAAAACACATGCAGCTGTAACGTAATTTTGGGAATCAGTGGTCATAAAGGAATGTACTGATTTCATGTTCACAGTCAAACAGCATTTAAAGCATGTGCTTTATCCATACAGGTCATTCAGTACCGCATTATTCAACATGTGAATCTCACACAAGTGTTTATGGTCGCACCACTGCTAAGTTTTAAATCTCCATCCAAATCCGTTTCATTGAAATTGTAATTGTAAGCTCAGGGAAAGAAAATTAGCTTATTTTTTTTGTGACTAACTTTTTTTTTTTCCTTTGGTCTGGATATTTTTGTAAATATTCAGAGATTCTATCAAATTATTTAAACCAAAAGCATTCTGAGCTGTATTTGGTGGTTCTAAATTCTCCGTTTTTGTTTTTTTTATGATTAAAATGAAGACATTTTTAGATGTGACTGAGAAAGACCTCAACGTTTTTGTTGGAACTGGGATATTTTGAGGTGCCTTTGAGACCGTGTTCATGAATGCTTCACAGCCTGGAGTGGTGTGTGCTGTCGCCCCTCTTCAGACAGGTAGAATCATTTCAGGACCCTCCACCTGTCTGTCTCCAAGACCTGCGCCAAGCACTTCAAACAGCCTGCCTGTGATTGTGCTGGTATTCCACAATGTGTGACCCTCTGTCATGTTTTATTAAACCATATAAAATGTGAGGCTACTATCTTGCACTTAGTAAGAGGGCAAATAACTAAGTAAGGGCCAGGTAATCTTCCAGAAGTCTTTGTGCTGCATGAAGATGGATGAGTGAAGCCAGGCTTTGGGCTGGTGGAAGCTGATGTCACCAAGTGGCAGGTCTAGGTACTGCAAATGAAAGAAAACCAGGTCTGTTACACAAATGTACCTGTTCCAACAAATAACAGGACACTTGTTGGGTTTTGTCACACTTTAAATATTATTTCCCCCACTGTCTAGCACTCTTGGACTTGTTAAGAACTCCACAAGATTCATGCACAAGCCTTGGGAATCTTGTTTTTTGACAATCTGTGATTAAGATCTGTTTATGCACGTTATTTTGATAGTATTTGGTCATCAAATTACCCTTGGCTTGTCATTTCCAAACACCAGCCCTACAGTACACTTGGCCTACTAGATCTATTTATGCACCACTGTTGATAATTATACATTAACCAAAGGTGGGTGGAAAGTCCTTAACCCATACTCAAGTCAAACTATTACTTGAGTAAAACAATTACTTAAGTAAAAGTAGACTAGCAAGTGCAAAACATCTGAAATGGTAGGTCATCTGACTATAGCAATTAAAGTTTGCTGGATGTCGATTTTTGGACCCTTTTGGTCTAAGATTGAATGCTGCAACGTAAGGTAAGACCAAAATAAAGCAAACCGTTAAACCGATATTCCTAATCTGTATGGTTAAAATGTAAACACACTTATTCGGAGTGGCTCGATGAGGGAATAGGTGAATTTCACTCCAGTGAATATTGAGTTGATGGTGAAAGGACCTATGTTCATCATGAATGCTGCCTCGAGATAAGGGGTTTTGAATGTGCTGTCCGATGCCTGACAAAATGTTTTATGATCGTTTTAATTACATGTTAATGGGGGTGTTGCACATGCAGGGCAAGACAGTGCCCAAAGAAAACTTTATTTCCCACTATTTTTACCATAATCAACATTACATTACATAAAAAAAACAGAAGTGTAAACTGACGGGTCATTTTGTAAAGTAAATAAAACGGCTGTATTTGCATTGCAGACATTATGACCGTTGGTTCCTATCACCGCCACTGTAAAGATATTCGAGTTGGTAAGTTACTGTAAAATGCACTACTCCTCACCAAGCCAGTCTATGTTTAAATAGAAAACAATTCAATTATTCAGAAAGTTTGAGAGAGCACTGGAATTCCCCTTTAAGCTGATGATCTAAAATCCATCAACATTTGTTACAGAGTAAAATATAACTACCTACCTTTGTCCTCTGCACATCATTATGGCTCTGCAGTCTTTAACACTGGACAAAGGAAATCAGCCACATGCTCACAGCTATTGGCCTAGTGATTAGGGAGTTCCCCCTGCGATAGGCTGATTATGGTTGTGGGTTTGAATCCCAGGACTGCTAGTGGCATCACTGAGGTACCCTTGAGAAAGATACCATCCCCACACACTGCTCCCCGGGTGCTGTGTTCCTGGCTGCCCGCTGCTTCACTTGGGTGAATGGGTTAAATGCAGAGAGGGAATTTCTGTGTGCTGTGTTCACGTATGACGAACGGGCACTTTACACATCCACAAGATAAGATCGATAAGAAACAAACCAGATCTGAAAGAAGGTTAGATTATTGTTTTATGAGTCAAATTATAGAAGTCAAAGGATCTATTTCTAATGGTCATAGCAAGAAGATCATATACACCCAAAGTCTTCAGCCGTCATGTATTGTGTCTCTGAGTCGCTCCAGAAATTTGAAGCTGCAGAGGTGGATCTGGCCATAAAGGAAACAATCAGCACGGGTTACAATAGGGGCAACAAAGTCAAACACATACAGGAAGAGTGTACCCATATGGCAGGCGAAGAGAAAAACCTTTTTACTTCCTTTAATTCACTTGTAGGTGGATCTGAGGTCAGCACTGCAGTTTTGCTACTAATGATCAAGACTAGGACGGAATCATCTAGCAGGGGCCTTTGCTTGCAACTGATCATTAGCGCGAATACGGTCACCAGAGACCATTATGGCAACTTAAAGGTCATTTTTTTTAGTGCAGCTTATTACTTGCATTAATTCACCACATATAAAATATGATACGGATAACCTTACATAAACGGCAAAGGAAAAAAAATGAATTCCTGCCTCAGTTCCAGGACAATTTACAGAATGCAGTTAAGTCAGGAAAAGGTCAGGAAAAGTACATTAGACCAAAACCAGTCCAGTTCTTTCATACTAGAAACAAAGCAAACATCTCAAAGATGCACTGGTTAAAAGAATTCCCATTACCAGCTACCCTAGGTCAATAAGCAGTTCCGGTATGTGTGTGTTTAAAATGGCATTGCTGTATGCATATGCAAAAAATGCATCACATTTACATCAACCTACTGTGGAAGCTACAAGAAGCCCACTGTTCACTAAACATTCGATCCTTTCTTATTGAAAAACCTCACATTTCTCTTCAGACTTTTCTTTCTCTACAATTCATTAGATGGTGTTACTTTGCGTACGAAGGTCTTGCCGTCTTCACCTAGGTGTCATCACTTGCAGACGTTCACCTTCAGGGCTCTCAGACTTTTACAATACTGCAATGAATGTAATGACGGGTGCTTTCTAACTGAGTTACACTGTGACATTACATGAACTTGGCACTGCGCGTACAACCACTAAGTGAGATAAACCTCCTATTCCAACTTTCCAGTTCAAGACGCAATAAGCAGATTTTAGGCAGGTCAGGTACTCCTTGGTTGGCATGACAGAATGGAGAGTCGATTTAAACTCAGACACTGTACAGGTCTGATCGTCACACTTATTGTACCTTTTAAAAGTTTCTCACAAAAATGACAACAGGTGAAGTGAGCTTCTAAGACATATTTGGTTAACTAGCTATTGATCTGTGTCTCTACATCCACGGTTATAAAGGTGAGATAAGCGACATTAGTCCGAATGATGACTAACTGGAATAAAAACACATATATAACAAAATAAATAATTACAAATTCTTCGAAAAGAAAACACCAAGGTAGGTGATAATCCAGTTAACGGCTGAATCATCTATCGGAGCCATTCCAATCCAGCGCTGCGAGTCTGGCAGCCGACACATTCAGAAGAGAGAAGGAACAAAAGAAAGTGTGTGAGAGAGTACTTGTGAATGCGAGAGAATACAATTAATAGAGAATTAATAAAGAACTAAAAAAAAGAGAGAGAAAGAAGCCCTGCATGTGTATTATACATTACTTATTTCATGTCCCTTTCAACGGCTTTCTCCTAAGCAAATGTGTGTGTAGTGTGTGTGTGTGTGTGTGTGTGTGTGTGTGTGTGTGTGTGTGTGTGTGTGCGTGTGTGCGTGTGTGCGTGTGTGTG
>JBBIGA010000040.1:18812459-18825085 GCA_037576975.1 Alestes dentex | reverse complement strand
TCTCTCTCTCTCTCTCTCTCTCTCTCTCTCTCTCTCTCTCTCTCTCTCTCTCACACACACACACACATACACACACAGATGAGAAAGGTGCTACTGAACTGAAATCTACTATTATACAGGATTGTTTAGAACTATTGTATTGTATTAATTGCATATATAAGTATTTGGTCAACATGTAACATTTCTAAGTCTTTATATGGAAAATTCTGACATTAACTTTTATTGTTCACCTGCAATTTAAGACTCCACCCTAACAATTTTCCAGGTTTTACAACAACTGTGGGAAACACAAAGACCAAACACTTTCCAAATTCATATAATGCTCTAGCAGTGATCCAGACAGCTGTTAAGACTCATTATGGCCTGACAGTCCATACTCTGAATGCCCACTGCTTTCTAACTGTTGCTGAGAATGTAATTACAGAGCAGCAATTCTTTATAGAGCAGTTTTTTTTTTAATCTGAGGCCTCCTGTGTGAATATTAAGTGCCACAACATGCTCCTCATCCCCCTGATCCATGAGAACCTTGTCCATTTAGCTAACTTTCTTAACAGCCATCACTTCTCATATAATAGATATGGCCCTGTTTTATAAAGTTATACATTACCTGTCATGTGTATCCATGGGTTGTGATTAGTTGACACATTCAATTTATATATATATCAAATCAAATCAGATTTAACACACTAACAAAAATGAAAATGACTAAGTGGAGATATGTCTTCTCAATGTATTGCAGTCCCCTTAGCATCTTCCTGTACTCCCCATTTGGGAACTACTGCATAGCGAGATATTTTGGTTTAGAGAGCCTGCAAAAAATAAAACCAGGCTAAATTTAGAGGTTGTGGATTTTGTTTTCATGTGTTTTTTTGTGAGCTGGTGGATCCAGAACACTGATCTTCTTCTTTCTCTTTCGGCTTTACCCTTCAGGGGTCGCCACAGCGAATCATCTGTCTCCAAGGATCCAGAACACTGATGTTACTGATAATAAACCAAATATCTCATTTCAAAAATAGTGATGAAAAATTTTTTTTTTAAAGTAAGAATTACACCACTGCTGGTTTGGTTGTATTTATTAGCCAATGGATCTTTACAAGCTGGCAGTCTAGATTGGTTGAGCGCAGTGTGGATTCCCAGTAATACAAATAACATATTAAACGTTATTTTAATGTGATCTCTGAAACTTAGATAGAAGTGCACTGCAGAGCTGAAAACAGTAGCAGTCGTCCTAACCTTGAATTGAATCTGTTCCTTGGCTATTTTTATAGACAGTGGTGTCAGAAACCACATCAGTAAGTCTAGCCTGTAGGCAGGATGCAAGCAGGAGGCTGGAAAATGTGTCTCACTCTTTCAGCTAATTAACACTCCGCCTCTTTCCTCCCAGGCAGAGCAGTTGGAGTGAGACACACAGTAACGCACTGTGGTGGACGTCCATCACTGAGTGGTCTAAAACCTATGGAGATATGTGAGAGTGAAATGAGGAGAAACACATAGTAAGCTTCCAGAGGCTACTGCATGATGTTTGATTAAAATGGTTGTCAGTGTGATGGGAACTGATCAAGGTTAATTACGCGTGACACCTGGATGTCATCTGGACTGGCTGGTAGCTCCCTATCATTCAGCATTTCCAGATGGCCCAAGTTCATTTTGTCTGTGTTTGTGTGTGTGTGTGTGTGTGTGTGGTGTGCGTGTTTGTGTTTGTCATGTCACAGACTTTTTACTGTGCAATTAAATGGTTATTTTTTTTCCCTCAGATTAACTCTTGACCAACTTCAGCTAGATGATCCTGACTTTGTAAAAGTTTATTGCTTTGTAAAATGTTTAATTTGTTTAAAAGAGAAAGTGAAAAACCATCCGTTTTTTTAGGAAGAGAAAGAAACAGTTAAGCTCAGGTTTAGTCATATTTATCATATTTAGTAATAATCATACTAGCACATATAAGTGGTTACATATCACTGCAGCCTCTAAAATGGCAACTTCATACAAGGAATTCTTTCAGTTTACTGAAACGTAATAAGAAGTTCCGTCCATTTCCTATTTAATGTTCACGCAACGTGGCCAGCTAGTGTTTTTAAATGTAAAAAAATATACATTCAAAAAGTTACTATATGTATACGTCATCACTGTTTGAACAAAACATCATGTCTCTCACACAGTATCTTCACTCTCAAACAGTAACTTTACAGAGAAGAAAAGTTAATGGAATAAAGTTTGGTTCTGTAATATTGAGGTATTTCTATTCTGACAATGTAAAAGGCATTTTCAAATTATGCAAAAAAAAAAAAAAACACACACACACATAGGGATAGGCCAACTGTCTAAAACATAAGACAAATATGAAACAAATAACAGCTGTTTATGAAGGGCTCACTTTCAGCCATTGGTAGGTTAGTGAAGAAATACATAATGTAACACTGTTTTCTTGGAATTCAAAAGGAATAAAGACTAAAAAGCACGCTATCACAAGTTTTGTTTGGAATGGTACATATTTATATATAGGCAAATAATGTGTGAACCTGTTGTGTTGCATAAAAACATTTCTGACACGTATTACTAATGACATCCTCATGAATACCACCCAGTCTTCTTGTGTGTTTTCAGGTCTTCTTTCTGTCTTGGCCGGATGATGATGGTTACCATTCCTACGTAGTTTCCATTCCATAATCCCAGACCTTCTGTCACACACGGGACGCCATTCAACAGTCCTCGATTCAGAAGCTATATTAATCCCATGTGTCTGTTTCTCTGGGAGACAATGTGCAGTTGCTGATTCAGGAACAGCTGGAAAGCCGTCGGCCATCTGATAACTGGCTAGGAAACTTTTCAGCTATTTGCTCTCAAATATACAGCCAACATGTGAAAGTAAGCTCCTGCTTTACAGATATGCCAGACATTTTCATGGTCTTCATAAACTGGATGGGTGCATTTGGATCTAATTTTGTTATTGGAGAGTCGACACAAGGCAACTCAGTTTCCAAGATCCATTATTAATGAACATAGTCCTGAGAAGCCTGTGGAGATCCTTATGGAAATTGAATGGAATGGGTCTGATTTACTTATTAAAATGTACCTTTTCAGTCTTTATAACTTTTTAGCTCCAAGAAAACTTTGTAACCATATTTACTCCTTTTTGTAACTTTTTTTTTTTTTACAGAAAGGTAACCCTTCATAAACAGCAGTTATTTGTTCACTATCTGTTTTGTTTTTGAGATGAGTGAAACCAATTGATTTCTCCATGCATTCCATGCTCTGCCCTTGTTGTCTAGATAAGCAGAACAGAACACTAGCAACAATCTCCAACCACCTAATTGAAGAAATGTATCGCACATGTTTTTGTCAAAACAGAACATTTACATTATTTTAGAAAAATTCCAGTTATTTAAATTGCATATGAAAGGCTACACAATTAGAGAACCTGTAAGAATGTATACTCAGGCTGCTATTTTCACTTGTCTCATACCGTTTTATACTGTCACACTGTTTTATACCGGCTATACTGGTCAGACTTTTTGCACATTTCTTCAACCGTTGCACATTTTGTCTTACTTATGTTTATATACAATGCACAGTGAGCTGTCCACATGCTCAGGACAGAATAAATCTCAGCCTTACCTTATTTTATACTTGTTAATTGCACTGTTTTGTTTGTTTCACAATGTCTTTGGACAGCTCAGCACACTTGGAGGAGAACATTAAGTCATATCCATTTGGTGTTTATTGTCATTTCAACATACACCGTGAAATAAAACAACGTTCCCGCGGGACAAAGAACAAAAACAGAAACACCACAAGACTATACAAGTGCAGGCAGCACAGGAGAGCAACGTAATCTACAGGATGAGACAACATGCAGTGCAGTCGACAGGAGCAGTAACAGCATTAGTGTGAGTGAATACGGCATTATGTCAGATACCGTATTCTAGTCGCAGACTCATTAAGAGTGCAAAAAATGCAAAGGAATAGAAAGTCTATTCTGTTATGCCAGGTAACAGAAGACAACACTGGCTAACTTTACTCTGAGTGATGGACGGAGGGTCATTCCACCCTTTAGCCAATTGTGTTCTTTCAGATTCACAGAAAAGGACAGATATGGCATCACAAAGGATTGAACAACTGTAAGACAGATGCACTTCTCAGGAGCCCTTGGTTAGAGCTTTAAATCCTCAAGACAGTCAAAGTAATGCTAAAGGTAACAGTGCATATACTGCCGTCCTTTAGCTAGATCCAGTGCATTGTCTACCTAGCTCCAGATAGCTACAAGAACTTAGTCTCTATAACGTATCATGAAGAAGTCAGTTACACAAATACTAATCCACACACAGAGATTTTTTTTTTTATCAGTAATCATGCTGCTAGTTTAGCTTGAGGCAAAATGTCAAATAGATATTTCAGGACAATGTCTCCTTGTAGCACAACTCCATGAAAGTTTATGTAACTTGGTCATAATGTCACCGCAAAACGGCAGTAAAATCTTTTCTGTCTGGCACCAGACAGATTATTCACTTTAAAAAAAATCTATCAAGCTCTGCTCAGTATTCAGGCTGTGTAAAGCCTGCAGAGTGGCTGCAGTGTCTCAGAAAGAGACAGAGATAGAGAGAAAGAGAGCAAGAGAGAGATGAGAGAGAGAGAGAGAGAGAGAGAAAAAGAGAGAATGAGAGAGACAGGGAGAGAGAGAGAAAGAGATAGTGAGAGCAAGAGGGAGAGAGAGAAAGAGAGAGAGATAGAGAGAAAGAGAGACAGTGAGAGCGAGAGAGAAAGAGAGAGAGAGACAGAGAGAGAAAAAGGTAAAGTGTGAGAGAGAGAGAGATAGAGAAAAGGAGAGATAGATGGATAAAGAGAGAGTGTGTGTGTGTGTGTGTGTGTGAGAGAGAGAGAGAGAGGGAGAGAGAGAGAAACAGGCAGCCAGAATGACTGACTAAACGTCCCAAAACACAAGAAGCAAGGGGAACAGATGAAAAGAGAGAGAGGCTGGGGCTGGGGCTGGATAAAACACAAAGAGAAAGATCGCTCACCCTCCTGTGGAGAGCAGAAAACCATACACGGAAATCGGAGGCACTGGGGTTTCACTCCCCATGCCATCGTCCGGCCAAAGGCCTGAGAACCGAGCCGGAGGCAGACGCCCAGCAGAATGAGCTCATTGACTGGACAAAGGCCTGGAAGGGCTGTCCTGCTGCACCACACATCGGCTATGTGACTTTGAGCATTCATCACAAAAGTGTCATTGATAGCCGCTCTGAGCTGGTTTGAGGGCACCACCGGGGGGTCTGCGAGCCCACAGGGCAGCGAGGCGTGACTACAGTGGTGAGGAGAAAAGAGAGGGAGATGTCTGAAGGGAGCAGACTCGAGTCATGCTGTCATCCGTAAATGACCAGCAGCCGTCTCTGGCATTGACCTTTGTCTCCTTTTGAAGATGATGATTTCTATGAGCAGTCTATAGGCTACTGTTCAAACATGTATGATCACATTGGCATGCAAATATGGGACAAAAAGAGGAATGTTCTTTTTATTTTCTGTTTTATTACCATTTCCAAATGCGGGCCAATATAGTACGGTCCCACCCCCATCCCCTATTTTAGAGACAAAACCGCTTTCTTCTCTATTTATGGTTTCCTTTCTCTTTCCGCTTTTCTCAGTTTTCAAAAAAATTATCAGTGTGCGCCAGAGACACTGAAGGGGGCAACAGAGCCAACTCTAACCCTGCCACACCCCTGTACTGGCAGACAGACCAGATTAAACAACAGCCGGACAACACAGCACAAGACCAAACAAAAATAAGAATCTTATGACATTTGCATTGTGCGCAGAGCCTCTAAAATAATTTTAAAAATAGAAATTTTAATGAAAGAGACTACTGGCCACATTTTGGTTGGGTGTTACGTACAAAACTGGTTTATAAGCCTAATAAATTGTTGGAGTTTCCTATAAATGGCAGCAACCATAGCAATTAGACAGAGGTACAGTCACAGAGCACATGCTGAAAGAATATTTATCACCAGAACACTGTCAAACTCCTAAAGTCAGTGTGTGAGTGCCAAATGTGTGTTCATGTTGCTACAATATGCACAAGCAATCCATGTTTACTGTTTCTCAGATTCTATGTTTGGAGTCAAAGAAACACTACACCCCAGGGCTATGGTCTTCAATTAACGGTCTCAAACTTAAGGCCTTGGACTTGCTGGAGTTTGGTCTCGGACTTCTAGTTGGCCTCAAACGAGTACTGCAGCATAAAATAGTGTTTGTAACATTTCTCTGTGGTGGCCAACCACAGCAAACTGACTGCCTCCATGATGAATATAAAAAATGTATCTACAAAACGAAAGCTTCCACAACAAAACAAAAGCGTCTGTAACAATCAGCAAAGGAGCCGATTGCCCCCTTAACAAACTGAAAACAGCCGCAACAGTCAAAATAATTGATAAAGTGACTTGTTTTTGGCACAGACTTGATTCTCTTTGGCCTCTGTTTTGACTTGTACCCGACTAGTCCTGGACTTTTCTTACACTTGACAAAGGGGGTCTTGACTACAGTTCTGCTACACCACTATACAATGTCTTGGTGCACAGGAACTGATTAATGCCACTGTCTCTTTGTCATTGAATTAAAGTGAATAATTTCGCCCTTTGTCTCAAGCTCTTAAGTGTCTCCACTAATTCAATGGGCCTTTATAACCCTGCACACAATGAGCCTAGCACAGTGAGTGGGCTGTAGGGGCTGCAGGACTGTTGATTTTCACTATTCATTCAAAAAATTGTCAACTAGCTGTTCCCAAATAAGTGTTGTCGTATTACAGGCATGAGTGTGTGGTAGCCTGCTGTTGAAACAGCTGGTAAAAGTCAGACTGGAACCTGTCCCTGCAGAACGTTAGACGACTGTAAATGGAGTGAATCGCATATCTCACCTTGTAAATGTAATGAAATGATAGTAATGACTTCTAAAGGTTAAGCAATGACCTAAACAGTGGCCTGTGAAATTTGCTTGAGTATTAGTGCATGCAAGTAGAGTTCCTCCATGGTTTCTGCTTGTTTGTTTAAGGTCTGAAATGCAAGCTGTAAAATGGAGCGTGGCAACCGTGGCCACAGGAGACCACTTCTGTTCCAAAACACCGACCCACAGAACACTTGACCCGGTACACATACATACAGCTGCCATTTGCTCCAGTGTTACGGATGCTTGACTGTTACTTGGAGAGCTGCGTTTCGCATCCAGTACAAATGACACAAATACTCCCGAAACTACAAAACATCTCGTGCTGTAGTTCTTTGTGAGTGGAAATCCACTGTAGCTCTTCTTTTTTCAGTTTAATTCCATCCATTGTTCAGCCCTTTCACTCGCCCATGGCTGTAAGACGAATGGCCAGAGAGAGCGCTAATGCCAGCGGAGTATTGGCACGCAACAGGTCGGTCGCTGCGGTTACCTGAGTGACCGGGATAACGATGAAGGACCCTCCTCCGGCGCTCTCCGTTACAATGGCGAGGAACTTGCTGTTGACAGCGCAGAAGTGGTTGTCATGGACGTTCTTTGTGATGGGGATGCCTTCGAAGCAGTGCTCCCTGTTGGCCACTTTGCCATAAACGTTTCGAAACTTGGAGCTTCGGTAGGTCGGGCGCCATGACATCTGCAAGACACAATCCAGGAGCAAGGGGTTACATGAGCTGGCGGGACAATATTCACATATGACACGAATCATCACTGACACCATCCTTGACTCTTTAGTTATTCATCTTTAGACCAGGCGTATCAATTTGAGCTCCTGCAGAGATTAGCATTATTGCTCTGAATCCAGCCCCTGAAGGCCTCACCAATTAGCTGATGGTTTGAATCAGGTGTGTTTAATGAGGCAGGGCAGTGCTTTGACCCATGAGGACTGAAATCTGACAGTGATTTAGACTTCAGTAGCTATTATAAATTCTGCATCTATTAGACATCTATCTCCAATGACCGGCATTGGCACTGATGGGCTGATTTCAGCAAAACTGGACCAGATATTGTAGGTAAAAAACGAAAGAGCCAATCCAGCCTATGTTTAAAACACTAATTAATAGCTTAGTAGTTTTAAAAGAAAAAAAAAAATCAGAAAACTCAGAATTCAGTATCTGTATTTAAAAAAAGTACAAGTGGTAACATGTAATCTCTGGAAATGAGTATAAAGCTAGTGGGCCCACCGCTATGAAAGTATGTGCCCACATACATACCTACTGTGATTTGTGGCCACTGGCTATTAAACGGCTTATCGTCTCGTTTTATCGCCTGTGATCTGTTGTCTTTCAAAGAAACATTTATCACCTGTGATGTGTGAGTTATCACAGAGAAAGCTCTCTGAGTACACAATCTTTCACCCAGTGTGATCTGTGAGCAAGTGTGTCTGACCACAAAATCCCACAGCCTCGTGGAAATAAACATGACACATGCCAAACTGGAGTTGGAGAACCTTGTTATGGTTGCTGTTCCTGCACTAATCTGTACAGAAAAGAGAAAATGAGAAAAGAATGAATAATTTTTGACCCGTGAGTCCACACTGAACACATTTCATGAACTCCACTGCTTCAAACCTACCCATGAAAGAGGATTTTGCCATGGCTGACACATTCATGCCAGCCACATTTTTACATGAGCAATAATGCTGTGAGCATAATAAAACAGTAGACTAGAAGTGGCATGAATCATTCCAATTTCATTTGTATATTTATTTTTAAGACAGACTATGATACTAATGGGATTTCTTGGCCAAACAATGTGTTGCAGGTGTCTGACGATTTAAGCCTGATGCCACTAGGTGAGATATAAGCCTCTGTTTCTTGTTATATTAGATTACTGTACATTGTAAGGTTTTAATTATAAGCTAAAGAAGCCCACACTCTCACTTTCTGTAAAAGGACTCACCCTGGGTGGGGTGCCAGCCCACCACAGGGCTTGTCTTTAGACTGTGGGAGAACCTGGAGATCCCGAAGGAAACCCACGCCAGCACGAGGAGAACATGCAAACTCCACCCACACAAGGACAGGACCGGGATTCGAGGCCCCACTGCTCCACCATGGGGCCCATAGAAGCACATTCTGAACACTAAACATACCTTGACTGATTGACAACTCTTAGGAAATAGGGGTAAAATAAATATATTTTGCTTTAAATGAGACATTGAACTGTGGGTTATAGAGGCATCCAGTTCCTATTCTTGCAAGCATGAATTCTAATGTATTAAAAACAACTTCTTGTTCGTCATACATCTTGTATATCCTTAGGACATACTATAGATTTCACCATCAAAATCACAGAAATACAACAAGATTGGACTGCAAGCACTAACAAGGAGCGTATAAACCACGGTAGCATGTGGATTAATTGTGTGCTGAATGTGAACAAGATAAAAAATGGATGCTATCTATACGCTATTGTCCTCAGGACTCAATGAACAATGCGAATCTGCCAAGGCTGGATCAATCAAACGCATAAAAACATAAAACCCGCACCCCAAATCTACCCACTAATTACATATAATAGCTAGTAATTACATCCTACCACTGCCACACAGTCCTGAGGGAGATTAGGGCTGATACTGTATGGATGAAACATGTGGATGGTTTGTGACTGCAAATGCAACAAGAGATCTCAACTCACTAACTCTGCATTTTCATGACTGGCCCTATTTTAAACACTACCTAAAGTGTTCATGTTAATTGCCTGTTAAAGTATACCATGCGTAGCATTAAAGGATTAGCAGTTGCCACAAATAGAACCTTAAATGAATTCTACCCAGATCTGATGCCAATAATTCAGATCTGTTTTCCAGCCCGAGATGCTCATAAAGTTGTGGGCGTATAGTTCTTATAAAAACAGAACATATTGCTGAAGGCTGTCATTTATTTCAAAGCATAACTATCAAAACATCATTGTCTTTTTTTTTTTACTTTTGACATCATTTGCCAAAGCAGGCAGTTAGTCTAAACCTAAAAATGTAACTTTGTAGTACCAGAAATATCCTTAACTTAGTTTTTGTTCCTGCAGCATTGAAATGCAATGAATTTTCAATCTATTACTTTTTATGTCCAGTTTGATGGCGCTGAGAGCTGCATGCCAAACCCTGTCACTCACACAGGAAGAAGCGATGGTGCTAGAAAAGGCTCAGTCAAAACAAAACCAAAGCTCACCCACAAAGGAAGTATAAGTGGGATTCCGGCACTAACGAGGGAGAGATTGTGCCACTCCAAAACCGCAGAACTGGCGCTAACTCGAGACTAGAATAGTAGAGTAGGGGGAGGAAGTGGTAAACCAGAGAGATTTATCACTCCTGCCTGATCAGAGACGCTCCACCAGGGTGACACCACTGATGACTGTGGGCACCATTGTGTGCGTGTGTGTGCGTATGTGTGTGTGTGTGCGCGTGTGTGTCCACCACACGCACACATGCCCTCTTTGTGGCAGCAGCATGTGAGTTAGCATGCTGTGGACGAAGAAGCAAAACACTTAATCTATTGCTGTGGTGGAAACATCAGTCACACACACTTTAATCTCTCTCTCTCTCTCTCTCTCTCTCTCTCTCTGTCTCTCTCTCTCTCTCTCTCTCTCTCCCACTTTCTGTGCAACCCCACAAACCCAAGACTTTAAATTATTCATTGTTCATAATTCATTCAATTGATTTTCTAATTTTCTGAATAATTCAGTCATTGAGATATAAATAAGGCAACTGTTTTAATGTCATTTGGTTAAAGCTACAGAAACCTAAAGACTTTTTGTTTTTTTTACAGTGGCTGTGATAAGAACCAGAGGTCATGATGTCAAATGAAGAATATATTTTATTTACTATACAAAACCACCAGTGATTTTACAAACTCCCTTTAGTTGAAATGTAATGTTAATCATTTTAAAATAGCAGTTAAAAAAGAAAAATATTAGCTGTATTATGATGCTTTAGTACACCCGGGTTCATCTTTGTCACTAATGAATTTTAAAAAAAGCCCATTTTAGACACAGCGTAACCATAAAACAGTTTCTCAGGCATCAGGTAAGGTACTCATAACCATGACATGTAATATGTTCCTAGCTTTTCGAGGCTTTTAACACTTCAGATGTCTGGTTCCTGCAGTGAGCCATTCTGAATTGGTAAGTTTCTCCAGAATTAAGCATTTCACAGTAAAACACTCTGTAGTCTAATTACGCAGATTTTGAAAATTCATTGGAATTGGCCTTTAATTACTAAGAAACTACTAGGATACCGGGAAGGTTTGTAGTTATTATGTGTGATGAATTGAAGTGTGAGTCCATATGCAGACCCTTACAGTTAATTTAAGTTATGAGCATGTGTAAAAACATGTATGCACATACAGTTTCATGTGAACTGCATGTGAACTGTCCCAAAGAAAGAGCAGGATGTCAGTCTGTTCATTAATGAATGATTAACGGCCGAAGAGGCCTTGTGCTGTGGAGAAGTATGCTGTTGAGCTCAGCTCACAAGGACATTCATTCATGTGATATCACACGCGCATTCACACACACACATACACACACACACACACACACACACACGCACGCACACACACAATACCCAGTAGCCACACATCATGCTTATGTTAGCTTGAATCCTGTTTAGTACACTACTCCAATAACTGAAAGAAAATCTGAACCACAGCTTTTACAAACCGAAACCCTGACCCCCCAAATCCCACCAGAAAAAGAAATGGCACCAGTACCTTACCTTCCAGCTGCTTGGCTTGGTCAGTTACTATCTGAGACTGCTTCTGCAACCAGCCTGTATCCTCTCTGCCTTTCAGTGACCATCCACTTAGCTGGCTTATTACTTCTTTCTGGCATCTGTTTCCCTCTTCCTCTTTCCTCCTAGACTTCTCCTCCTGTTCCCTCCCTCTATCCCTCCCTTCCTCTCTCTGTTTCCTCCCTCCCTCTACTCCTGAGCAGAGACGGCCCCATCCCCAAAGCTGCAGCAGCCGTACTACTCTAACCGTTATAGCAGAATCTCTCTCTCTCTTCAGTAAATCCAATCTGCGGCTCCTCCAAGCTAAATCTCTTACAGTCAATTTCCATGTAAACCATCTGAGATGCTCTCTATCGTCATTCTTTATTCCCTCGCTATAATCACTTGCGGAACCCATGGGCCTTGACATCACCTTAAAGCAATGAACAAAGGCAAGCCAGAGACCAAATCCTTTTTATATCACATCGCTTGGCACAGTCCTGAATTCATGTTCATTTGCGTATGTTCAGTGCTTCATGTCCTGCCAAGAATGTGGTACCTTTTTGCTAGTAACCCTGAGGTCACAATAAAACACCCATTTACCTCCTCATTCATGCTGTAATATGCTATTTCCCAAGGACTGCCCTCATCTCGCACTTATTTCAGAGTGGATGAGAAGACATCGAAAATTGAAAAATGTTTCTTCTTATTCCAAGTGTCATAATAGCAAACCATTAGTAAGGTAATTTCACTCTCTCTCTCTCTGTCTCTTCCCTTCTCTCTCTCTTCTCCCTCCCTTACATGTCCTGTTATAATAGGCCGTGACCTTTTCCATATAATTTTGTTTTGTCATTTGAAAGGACTCGTCTCTCTCTCTCTTTCTCTCTCTCTCTCTCTCTCTCTCTGTCTCTCTCTCTCTCTCTCTCTCTCTCTCTCTCTCTCT
>JBBIGA010000040.1:18790778-18807946 GCA_037576975.1 Alestes dentex | reverse complement strand
CTCTCTCTCTCTCCCTCTCTCTCTCTCTCTCTCTCTCTCTCTCTCTCCCTCTCTCTCTCTCTCTCTCTCTCTCTCTCCTCTTCTTTCCCTATCCCCCTAGACCAAGCAACATTCCATTTGCAGCATTTTCCCTTCAGAAAAAAGTGCCATTTTAACCCCAGCTCAGCCTCACAGGGCCTTTCTGATAGTTACTGCTGAAGACTGATTGAGTTATCAGAACCAGCTGAGCATCACAGTAACTGACAATAGACTTTTAAAATCCCACATCCCACATTTTTCTTCCCACAGTTTTTTTTTTTATCTTTTGTCCCTGCGGTCCACTTGTGTGGGTTTATGTACCAAAAGCAGCCCTAATTAATTTTACTTGACCATTTTCTACCCTTTCCTTATCACTTAACAAAAACAGTCTGTTTAATTGTACGTTTCTTTACATGTCATTAATACTGATATATGAGAATGACCCATATGCTGATTGGGTGTCCTGTAGTTTGCCCACAAAAAAAGCAGTCCAGGTCAAAAACAGTGTGAACTGTGAACCTTAATTCTGAAGCTATGTTAGGGTGAATTGGCAGATGTATGTTGTTTTTATACAAAAACAATGCATTCTAAACGGGCAGTTTTGCAGCTAAATTTTCGTATTTGGGGTATCTTTGAAGATTCAAATATATACACACTACATTTAACTCTTTTTTTTAAGTGAGGCAAATTCAGTTTTCCATTCTATGGACATGTTTAGAATTGGTATATTCATTGAATGGACATATATACATAAGGGTCTTTCTCCATTGAATAAATTACGTTTTATATACCCCATGCTAGCAGTTAAGACCATCTGAAAACCAAAAATCTCATTAAAAAAACTAATGCCGTGTCCTGCTACAACATTTACAGCATTATTATACTTACTGTATTATAAAGTGTCCTTGCTTTGATCTAGCAAACCTTATACAACGGGGGCAGAATGACTGCGACTAACTGGAATGCTGCTGAAACTCTTTAAAGGAGAAATGACATAGTGGTGTGTATAGACTATATGTCACGTATGAGCCAAATTATCCTGCTGGTTGTGCTGCGGTCCACAGAGGGGAAGGGGCTATTATTTTTGTGTTTATCTACTGAAATAGTTGAGTGAAGGACATTAAATCATCTCGCTTATTGAGGTCAAGATGTCCCGTTAGGGAAATGACATAACCCTTTGAAATAGCCTGAGGATGCACTAAAATCAGTGTCTGTAAGTGTTGGTCACAAGTGTTGAAGCAGCATGAAAATGGTTTTATCAACTACAGACAGCACTAAAACATGAGAAAAAGTGTTTTATCGTGTGTAATGTCACGGCCAGACATGATATCACTGGCAATAACACATGACCTTCAGTGTTCTGCTCAGTTTTGCCGAGTAAGGAAAAAATTGAAGCCACAAACATTATTTATAATATTTGGTATGAATCCCAAAAATCTCTTTCTCCCAAAACACGTCATTCCAGCTACTTAGGGTGGTCTAATGGTGTGGCTATGGTGCAAAAAGCTACAAGTTTATCATACAAGAAATATCAAATTCTATTATATGTAGAAACTATGTAGAAAAAATTTAAATACTTATAAATAAAAATAAGCTTGAATGCTTAAAGTCAGCATTAATCATAAATCAGATTTCATTTCCGAGTGAGACATTTGAGGTAGCAGAGTCTTTTCTCACAACGAAAGGTGGGCTGGAAGTGGAAAGAGAAGGTGAAACATAGTATTATTTGGTTAACATTTTTTCACCACCCACTAGTGTAAAAGACTTGAAGGCATTTTGCAGGCAGGCATTACATTGTAAACAAAGATTATGGTGAAAAAGGATCTTTTTTGGTTTCAGATTGACTTGCTGATGTTGCTACAATGAACTAGTAGCAACAGGCAAGTAGCGTCTCATTTGAATAATGTTAATCTAGGACCACTGGCTTTCTGTCATCCGTTGTAAAGAAAAGCAGTGATACGGATATTGATGGAAGATTTTTTGTTAAAATGTAGAACGTTTATGCTAAGAGCATAGAACTCTTTTTAACCTGTGAGATTGTGTGGTGTATTGTGATCTGGTAGCTCCCATACTTCGGTTATACTTTGATGGTGTTCAGGTATTCCACTGAGTAGAATTTGACCCTTTAACAAATGTTCAGTGTTTTTATTAAATAGTTCAGAGCGGGCCTGGTTTGGGTGAGAGGGAGACCAAGGGAGAGGGAAGAAGACAGTGGGAGAGCAAGCAGCAAAAACAGCACTTACATAAAGCTGGTAGATCGCCTTACAGCCCATAAACTTTTTTCTGCGTGATCTGGCAGATGAGTAACATAAAGTGCTTAACCCTACTTTAATTTACCCCTGAAAAAAAACCTTCATCTGAATTAAGCGGCCATTAATTTGTGAAACCGACCCCTTTGATTTAGGGCATGAGTGTGATCTTAAATTTAAGGTCTTAATTCAGGAGGTTCTATTATTTGAGGGACAAATTTGAAAAAGTAAGGGGAGAATTCAGTAGTTTTACCCCTTAATGTACACTTTTTTCCCCTTAATTTTCCTTAATTTCCTGTATGGGAAATGAAGGTCAAACTAAGGTAATTTTAAGGGGTGAAATTAAAGTGTTTGGTTTTGTAGTGTATATATAGTAGACTTATGGTTATACTATTAAATATGATGTGTCCTGGGTACAATTTGCTTTCTCTTGTGCCAGATCACACCGAAAACAGTGTATATACAATGAAGTTTCTTATTTTTATTCTCAGTTACTCCTTTCCGATGATGCGACGAGGCAGCCTAATTTTGAATTACGTAATACAGGCGAGGAGCCTTTACAGTGCTACCAAGGACACACTCATTCTTGACCACAGCATAGCTTTTGACCACAGCCCAAACCTCTGGTCCTGGAGATCTACCCTCCTGCAAAGTCTAGATTTAGACTCACTCTGCTGCACCTGCTACAGCTGCCCTGCACTAATGTATATTTCAGGTCTGTGGGAAATACTGATGACCCATCTGTGACCCAGCTACTAACTTTATTTCTTACAGTAGGCCCATTTCATCCTGAAGTGGCTGAAATGGCTTATTGCCCAGATGGCCATTCCTGCTTACTCTTCGCTCTGCCTGCCTCTGAAGAGTTGATGCAATGCCAGCACAGAGGGTGATCTCATGATCGTTGCTTTCATGTGGGTTTCTCCAATGTCAAAGTTGACACGGTGAAGAACAATAGAGTGTTGTGTGTGTGCGAGTGCGTGTGGCCTGGCTGCAGGCTCACCTCAGACGCTTGCTGGGCTTCACACCCTAAGTCCGCTGCCCCTGCCTCTGTAGCGGCAGCCTCATGCTGAGCTTACGCCGGCCTGCTTTGAGACCCAACTACAAAGCCTTCTTTTAAGCAGCTACAGATTACAATGAAAGAGGTGGATTTCCCTCTGAATCCACCAAAATAGCAGACGGCCAACTTAGCGTCAAAACATGCGTGTGTATGTGAAATCACATGCATCTGTGCGGACGGCTGCGTCCAAGCATGGAACATTTAAGCAACACACACCCACCTGGACCCGTGCCATTTCCAGCTTTACAATGCATCGCAAAGTGGAGCTTCATAGTTTCCCGTCCTGAGCCATCTGCGTGAGCTGATCTTTAATGTGGCTGCAATGTTTAATTAGGTTTGATTGAGCTGTTAATTGGATGCAGAGCTGAATGAGGCTTCGTGATTGCAGCCAGCTGGCCGCATAAACACACCCCAGTGACAAGTGAAAAACAACAGCAAGTATGGGGAACCAGAAACAAAACAAAAAAAAAAACACGACAGGAAATGTTTCAAAGGCAAGTTTACAGCTAGAACAGTGAGAAACAAAGGAATAGCTGAATCTTTAGAGCTGCACAAGATGGACAAAATAGCAGTGTTGATTTTCATCGCAATTGTTCTATACTTTGCAAGGTGTGATGACCTGCAGAAGCCTTTCTCAAAACTTTGACTTTCTGAGCTTTGACTTGTTTCACTGCATTCCATTTATGTTCTATTTTAATCAAAAGGCAACAGGGCACAGTTTAAGAGCTTAAGTAACCTGTTTTTGTATTTGTAAAACACCTGTAGACACCGCCTCATGATTAGTCTCTCTCTTTTTTCTTTTTTTTTTTTTTAGAAAAAAAGCATGTGACAGAAAATGAATGAATGAATGAATAAATTAATGATTAATGACTTTGTGATCCAATATCATGATGATAGTTAATGAACAATGTAAGTCCTGACTGGTTTTAGGGATGGGGTAATACAATACAACACTCAAATCGTTCAAAACAGCCGCTTAGAATTACAACATGAAAAGAAAAAGTTAGAATAGAATGATACAGCCTATTTGGGCTAGAACAGAATGGCACAGTATAGAATAGTATAGAGGTATAGAATACAACAAAAGAATAGAAAAACATCCACACATCTTAAGTATAGTTTAACATTTCCCCTGAACGTGAGAACACGTTCTGAAATAAATACAAGGTTTGATTTTCCCCAGTGTGAACTCATTTTTCCATCCTTTGTCTGTGACCTTTCATTGTTCCATCAAGGCCAGCTGTCACACTGCTGTTGGATTATTGTGCAGTTGGGGTTAGTTTAGTCAGCAAGAATTTAAATAAGCACTGGTTTGAATATGAAACCCTGAAGGCACAGATCAGTATGCGTGCGCTCGTGGGATGACAAAGAAGCCCAAAGGCACGCAAAGCGAAGTCAGAATAAAATGTGCTCTGGTGGCTAAAGGCTATGGTGGCAAAATGAAGTCATGATTGGCTGAGAAATGAGCATCGTATGAGATCCCTGCACATCATTTTCACACTGATGAATGCACAAATCTTTTGACCTAGGGGTTCCATGGATCTGACTACTTTGTTCAACACATCCCAGAGATGCTTGATAAGACTGAGAGCCATTGCTGCCTAACATGTCCCACCCCTTGCCAGGTGCCACTGTAGTGAGATTATTCAGTGGTTTTAATGTTGTGGCAGATATATTTGCTGCTTCTTCAAAGCTTCTCTAGCAATATTTTGACTTAGAAGATTACAAAAGCTGTGTTAATTGCATGTGTGTGTGCCAGTGTAAGAAATAGGTCCACCATCAAGTAGCTGAATTCACAAATTAGAAGAGGTGTAATGTTTGTCTCTGCTTTTCTGCAGCTTTAGTAAATTTGTTCTAAAAATGCACAAATCCCAGTTAATCAAACACAGGATGCCTGGGGGAAATCTCAGGCACTGGTTAGGAGAAAATGACTCTCTTTTAGTCTACCCCCCCCCAAGCTGAGGAGGTCTTGTGATGGGGTTTTATTGCTATGCATCATCTTTTATTTTTAACCATTTGGTCTATTTTCCCCCCTGTTGTTTGTTCACGTCATCTTGCCACGTACTTATTTCTTTAATGTGCATCATCTGTTTGCCCCGTTTCTCGTTCTATCCCACAACATTGTGCGTTTTTCTTTCTTTAGCGTACAGTGTGGCCCAATTCCTGCCCCAGATGACTTGATTTGGAATACTCTGTCCCTCTAAATCTCCAAGTAGTCGGAGTAATCGGAGTCTTCCAGCTAAACAGACTTATTCCAGAGGCCCAGCTGTTTGGCCAGACACGAACACAAGCCAGCCAGCCTCTATAAAGGTGCTTGCATGGGTTTTTTTTTTTTCCAGACTCAGGAAGCCAGTCATTCCTTTTTTCGGCTTGTGTGATGTTGATTGAGTTTATTTTTGCCTCCGTCCCAGGCATATTTGCCGTGGCTGTGGTGTCCATGTCTCTAATTCAGGAAAGTGATATCGTCGCACGCCTGATCCCTGGCGCTTCGTTCATTCTTGACAAATGACGTGTGACTCATAATTCGCTGCGCTGATCGTTGAGTGTGATTGTTATGCAAGCTGTGAACACAGACAAAAATGAAATTCTATTTTAAGGGGAAGAGTCACGATAGGAAAAAATCCGACGTGTGAACCAGCTGTACACTCCAAAAAATTTGCCATTGCGCTTGTGAATAAAATCACACTAAAATATAATCTCTTTATTTAAGTAATTGCTTTTAATAAGCTACTGCATCAAGCTTCTATTCGGAACTTTTTCTACTGACCTATTCGTCGTTAAAAATTCGCACAATGTAATAGAGTTGCTTTATAATGAGTGCGATTTTTTTTTCCTAAATGACTATTTAATGATTTTATAATGAGAGCAAATTTTTCAAACTTCCATTTGAATGCGCATTGGAGGACATGAAAAGGTCGCCTGTTTCATCTTAACTAAGTCCAACTAACCTTAGACCTGGAATATGATCAGAGGCGCTTTACTATAAACAGGGAAATCGGCTTCATTTATACATCCGCTGAACTCTGGTGGTAAATGGGCCTTTCTTCTCCTTCTTGGGAAAATACCTACTGGGGATGGCCACTTTAAACAGCTGTAGTTACAGGCCCGTGAGAATAAAGGGGACATATAAGGACAGGGACATTGAGCTCTGGGTCATCAAATGCTGAGAAATGCAGGAATGCTGAAACGGAGAATCATATACAATAGGGTGAGGCTCTTGTGAACCAACTGTCATGAGTAAACAGTCCCGAGAGTAGCTTTTCACTGATGAGACATTTGGTATAAACACAAATCCTACAACTGCTGACTAGTCAAAACTGTATATTCTGAAACTGTATAGTCTATGTGTTAATGATACACACACACTTATAAAATGCATAGGTCATTATGAGTATTGGTTTGTATTTTTGGCGAGGTAGGATGGTTTTCCAGGATACTGTGTAGGCTACTATACACACCATATGGACAAAACTATTGGGACACACCTGTTTCTCAGGTCATGGGCTAGGCCCCTTACTTCCAGTGAGAGGTAATCGCAATGCTTCAGCAGACCAAGACATTTTGGACAACGCCATGCTTCCAACTTTGTGAAAGGCCCAGTTTGGGGAAGAACCTTTTCTATTCCCGTATAACTGGGTCCAAGTGCACAAAGCAAGCTCCATAAAGACATGGTTGGAGGAGTTTGGCCTGCACACAGCCCTGACCTCAACCCCATCCAACACCTTTGGGATGAACTGGAATGGAGATTGTGATCCAGACCTTCTCATCCAGCATCAGTGACTGACCTCATAAATGCTCTACAGAATGAAAGGGCACAAATTCCCACAGAAACTCCAAAATCTTGTGGAAAGACTTCCAAGAAGAGTGGAAGCTGTTATAACTGCAAAGAGGGAGACCAACTCCATAGTAAATGCATTTAAATGCAACGTTATTATATATATTATAGCTTTAGTAGTGTAAAAGGCCCAATTTTCTTTACTTCTACAGCTGAACAATGGCAGCATTTATTATTTACTTAAAAGGTCACTCCTGTTCCTGTGCCTTGGTGGTACAGGTGGAGCACTGTCACTTCACAGGGAAAATGTCCAGCCAGTGGCAGCCTGGGTTCTATCCGTGTGGAGTTTGCATCTTCTCCCGGTTTCAGCTGAGAGCTCTGGTTTCTTCCCACAGACCGAAGACATGTATTTCAGCGGAATTGCCAAATAGCCCCTATGTGAGAATGTGTTGTGTTTCTGCCATGTAATGAACTGGAGACCTGTCCATAGGGTTTTACCACCTTTTGCCTGAAGAGTTCTGGGACAGACTCCAGCAACCCCCCATGTCCCTGATTTGGATAAGGGGCTCACATAATGAATGAATGAAAGCTTGCTTTTAAACATGTGATTATTTAAAATAACCAACATTTTATGACAAAAGTGTATCACTTGCTGCATGTGTCAGTCTGCTCCTTCTTCTGGATTTTCTATTAATTCCAACGTGGCTCTCTCAGAATGTCACTAATGTAGGTTGCTTGTTAGATCCCCCAGAAACACACCTATCTTGTATCTACACTCATTGTTCATTTTATCAGCTCCAGACCAGTTACAGACTGTAGTCCAGAGGTACTTAATTCCAGTCCTGGAGAGCCGTAGTCAGCCCAGCTTGGGGATTTCTCTGCTCAAACGCATATTCTCTCACTTGTTAATTGCTAGGTTTAGTGAGTGTGTTTGAAGAGGGGAACTATGAAATTTTGCTGGGCACTAGTCCTCCATCAGTGACAATGAGGTGTTTAAAAACTCCTGCAGCTGCGTGTCATTCACTTTGTGCACTTTCTCCATGTCAGTGTTGCTGCTGTGCTGAAAATGATCCATTAACCAAGTAATACCGACTCACTGGTGGTCCTGTTTGGGTCCTGACCATTGATGAACAGGGTAAAAAGGGTTTATAAATTATGCAGCCAGACAAATGGACTACAATTTGTAATTGTAAACTACAAAGTGAGCAGATAAACAGATAAAAAGGACAATACATGCACACTTACCTAATAAGGTTGTTGGCATGTATTTCACATATAATTTGTGCTAAATTGTGCTAAATTGTGATAGATGTCAATCAAATATTTGACATAATTTTCCATTGCCCTGGTATTAGACCACTAACTGAAAAAATGGGTATTTGTAGTTCATTTGGGGCTCTGCAGTAGCAGTAATATGTAAAGCACCTGAAAACACTTAGAATTCCTCTACACAGCCGCAAGAAGTGCCGCTATAACTGCTGGATCGGGCGATCATATGGAGGGCATTTACAGAGCCTGCTCGCGACGGCTCAGCTTGGCGTTTAGGTGGTCAACCACGAAATAAATAATTACGCACAAGACTCCCTGAACCTAATAATTACATGCAGGAAATGACGGAACTCTAGCTTTTCCATGGTGGTGAGGAAGAGAAAACACACACTTTGCAGATCCAAAAACGATTTTCCTCCTTCTTACATTTTTCCATTCCATTCCATATGATCTGATCCGGAAGCTCTATGAAACACGAGCGTGCGTTCCCCTTCAGTAGACGACTGCGTTGACTCTGGACCACAATATGAGCTAACAGGATGACGCAGGGGCAGCTTAACTTATCCCATAGTCTTCTGAAGGGGTCGAGCCAGACAGGCCGATCTGGCCAAGCCTGCAGCTCTGCTCCCATTAACTTGTGCATTCAGGTTAGGAAGAGCAGTTTCCGACCACAAACACAGTGTTTTGCTGTAGATGGCAATGGGGAGTCGTATCATTTTATGTGCTCAGGGACTTTTGCTGAGCACGAGTTTGCAAATTTATGTGCAGAGAGGGTTTACCTGTGGAAATAATCTGCAGTGTGATTTGATATCAGAGCTGGGTGTCAAGGGAGCCATGCAAGTCCAGATTTTGTGTGTGTACAGGAATGTGTGTGTGTGTGGCTGCGAGTCTGCATGCATTTATTTGTGTGTTTTTGTGTTTGTGCATAGTCAGGACAAAAATGTAGGAAAACCAGAGAAAATGGTGCTGAGGTTGTGAACGGTTTTGACATTTTTTCAAACTGAAAGATTTTGTTTTAGTCAGGTTAAAATTAGACTTAGGTTTAGGGTTGGTCTCAAAAATTAACAGGCTAAAAGGTGTTGTTTTTTTTTTTAAGCAATGCCATAGAAGAACCATACTTGGTGCCTTGACGAAGCTTCAGTGGATACTTTAAAGACTTGTTTTGCAAGCATGCAAGTGTGAAGAATCTAATCCCACAGTAAGTGCAGATAATACTAGAGGTATTATATCATGCACTCCGATTTTCTTCCAGCAGGTGATATTCCCATGATGTTCTGAACAAACTTTGACTGAGTGGCACATATATACTGGAATGGGTTGTTGATTGGTGCTGTTTGCGTTCAAACGATGCATTTGCATTAGATAGCATAATTAGCTGAATGTTCATTCTCCGTAATGCATTGTCACACGTCCTAGTTACTGCAATAACTGCAATATCACAGTTATTCAGTGCATTGTTACCCCCCCTATTCTTTACTAATTTGGTTTGTCCCAAAGCTGTAGGTCAACCCAAGACAAAGAAACATTTAGGAAAGCGAGCATGGTACATGTTTGACCCCACGTTCTGACATTACAAGTGTATGAGTGTATACTTGTGCATGTGCTATGTTTGTGTGTGTGTGTGTTGCATGGTGTGAACTGTTTGGTGCAGTTTCTCTGTGGTGTGTGGTTTCAGTTTCCACATTACCCCATCTCCCAGTGTTGCTACTGGCTCTCTCTGCCAGCGGCCCCTACTGCCAGATATCTGGAAAAGTAAGAATGACTCACTTCGCAGGCTAGACCCTTCCTTTTTTGCTCTGCTATTTTTCACATTATAATGAACTTTTCCACTGGCATATTGCTGCCCTGCCGGCAATTAAACTCTGCTCCATTGTGTCTGTGGACCGCATGAAACCTAGATGTGAGAGAGTTAAAAATGTTTGGACAAATTAGCAAAAACAAGCCATGGACGCCTTCCACCAGAGCTGTTAATGCGCGCCGCCTATGGTCAGGTTTTATTGCTCTTCTGACAATTGGGCCCACTGCAGACTCTGAGGGCAGAACAGACCTCCATGGTGGATGAATCTGAAGTCTGATTATCAGTGTTTCCATGTAGATCCAGAGTTGAAATGTTGTAATAGCAGCCAACAGGGATTATGAGGGAGTCTAGTACGTTTGTGACAAAACTCATGGCACCAAAACTGAGTGAAAGGTTCACTGTGGGTATCGAAAACAGCTGCTGGATCAAAGGAGGAATTCTGGATCAAGGTACAAGGAATTTCAGATCACATTCATTGTGACTAACCGAGTAAACAAACTTTGATGAAGTTGTTCTGATGAGAGGAACATATTATGCACATCTTCTATGCTTTGGACCAGTCCAACATCCACATGGTGATATCAAGATGCCAAAACAGAATCTCAGGGAAGATGTTGAATGAATCCAGGATGCATTTTAAATATATTTGCATGTATTAATATGTAATCATTTATATCATTTTCAAATATGTGTCCTGACCCTGTAGTGGGTAACACTGTTGTCCTCCAAGCAGGAGAGTGGGGTTCGATCCCTAAACTGAGCAGCTCACCGCACTGCACCAGGAAGAGTCCTTGGGCAAGATTCCTAACACTACATTCGCTTACACCAGTGATATGCAAAGAATGCCATAATAATAACTGTAAGTTGCTTTGGTGTAATGTACATATTAAAAACAGGCACATTTATTCTGCGTACATGTTAATACACTGATATATTTTTACATAGTAAAAAGAGACACATATTCCTGCATGAAGGAATGGAGCTTGATCTCCGGTTTCTCACATGTGGGATGGAAAAAGTGAAACACACAAATTTAACTGATAAGTAAAAAAATAAATGAAGTACATTTTCTGTTGCCTGGTATTTACTTGGTTTTGACTTGAGATGCTGACTTATATAAAACATTTAAGGATTAACCCACCTATTAAAACTCTTTAATATTTTGTGAAATCCATGTCTTCCGTCTCAGCCAACATGCTATACTTCATAGACTTATGTAAATAATTCCTTTAATGCGCCGACCAAAAAAGCCTGGAAAACCTAGCACCGTAAATTAATTGGTGTAGCAGTTTTTTTTAACGGCTCAAACGTTTCAATTTTGACAGCTGAACTGCACCTTGGATCCGAAGTCATGGAAAAACAATGTGTCTGAGCAGCTTCTGCTATTTGTTTGAGAGTAGGAAGGTATGTCTCAGACTAAAGTAAACTTCCTGAATGGGAGAATTCCTTCAGTGGTAAGCAAAGAATAGGTACATTTCAATTAGCCGTACTGTCTGCACTGCTGTACTTTAAAACCGACTATTGTACCAGGAGCCTTGTGAAGTCTAAGGCCGAAGCTTGGGACAGAGACATAAAACCATCCACTCCTGATCTCAGAGGGACAGTAGACTATCTCACACATCGTTAAACAGATATGCTTTCAGGAACACAGTGGGGTTTCCAGACAAACAAGCAAAGATGGAATAGCATGTCTCTGATTAGTGCAAGCTCAAAGCACCCAGACACACTGAAGTAACTCAACCAGTCGCAAAAAAACTTGTGTCCTGAAAGGAACTCTACTCTGGTAGAGTTCCTTTTAGTTCACATAAAAGGAATCTACTAGGGTGTATTTGTTTGTGTGGACGAGAATCTGCCCATCTGTCTGTGTCTGTGTATACGGTGCTGTGTTTTCCTAACCCATGTCCTTGCTCCTTTCATAGTAAATCACAGAACAGTCTTCCATCCCTGTGTGACACCATCCCTGTGTTCTGTGTTGTCTCTGTATTTGACTAATCTACCTGTATGTTCCTGTTTGGTGCTCAGGCCAAAAAAGGTCAACCAAATTCAGCATGGGTCCTTAGGATGATACGAGTCATTTGCAAATGGAAATCCAGACAAAATCTGAGATCACGGACACCATGTGATTCCCTACATACACTGTCCTGTGGAAAAGCACTATAAAAAGGTTTCGGAAACTTTCTGTGGGTCGTGATGTAGGGGGCCAGGCATCAGCACATGCTCAGTAAACACTATTGTTTACACCACTGAGCACTCCCTTTAATCAGAAAGGGAAAAGCTGCAGCAGAGGTTGGGTGTCACCAGGATGTTTTCAGGCCCAAAATTGGTAGTCATTTTCTTTTATCAGAAATAAAAAGGACGTGTATGAAGATTTCACCTTGTCCACCACTGTTATTTGTTTTAATCTCAGCTTTGAGACCTTATTTTATTGCCAGTTTGGGCTTTTTTGTGTCGGGTCATTCGTGGGTTTTTTTGCCACTGTAATCCGCAGCACCATAGACACAATTTACATTTGATTCCACTTTCAATCACTTGTTTTATTGTGTGGTTTGAAGCACTGATGCAGTGTTTTCTGTCCTTAATATTTGATTTTCTACAAATTTACAATGCAAACGCAAACGATGCCTAATTTACCCATTGTCGAAGCAGAGTGGTGTGTGAAAGGAGTCGCTAATTCCTTAAATGTTAACATTTCTGAAATCACTATTTTTAGCCCATAACCACCAGATTTCAAAGCAGGAAGGGTGACGATTCCACTTAGCGTTCCCAGACTACAGGCGTTAAGTTTGGAGGAAAATACGGCAGAATCAGAGCTGGTGAGAATGCCAACACTGCTGGCCAAAGCCACAAAATTCCTCCTCTCTGAAATGGCATGTCAAGTCTGCAGTCAGTGCCATCCAAGTTCCTCTACCTTGGCATGCCTTCTCGGTTGACCCAGGATTCTGTGGCCTGACCATGAATTCTGACTCCCTATTCCTTTCGACTTATGAACACATTTATATGCTGCCGTGAGCGCCTCAGTGGATCTTTCAACCAAACATGGAAATCTACAGTTGAGCCTCTAAGAAACAGCCTGAGGGTCATATCATATGGAAGAAAGAACTTGAAAACTGCAGCATGGTAAGTATGGTAAGAACTACTAAACCAATTTTAAGAAAGCTCTGCACATCGTCAGCGAGTGCACTGTTTATTTCTCATGTGGTTTTAAAACTGATGCCCAAAGCCATTCAAAATGGAGTGAATACCTCAGTGAATAAGGCTTTAAACAGATTCCATTCTGCTGTGTTTTTCTCGAGTGCCTCCTCCTAGTGTGAAGCTGGAGCATGCCGTTCTGAGGCCCAACATTCTGCGTGTGTTTATTCAGCCACAAGGCCTCCTGTAAACTGACCTTCATGTAGAGTTTCATCATTGCACACAGTTACTGCAGCAACCAAGAACTGGATTTTTTATTTTTTTTTAATCTCTTCATATTTGATGAGAAACATCTCGACAAGAAAAAATTGACAAACTATCAGCAGATAGCTGACCCCGCAACAAGATTCTGGGCAAAAAAACATCTTGGGAAAACCAAATCCAACCTTCCGGAGGGCATGGAGAAGACAAAGATATGTAATTTGCCCAACCATGGCAGATTTATCTCAGCCATACAAATGTATGGGCCAAATGTGTGGGGGTAGTGGTATCTTTTTGAAATGTCTGCATTTATACTTCACAATATCAATCATTTGCTGTGTTACATCTTGGCAAAACTTCACAGACCTGTGAGGAAAATACGGAAAGAAACTATCCAGCCTGGCATGTACATGCCACTATAAAAATGTCAGTGAAATTGGTTCAAATTACTGCCCTTGGTTGCCATGTTTTGAGCTATAAAATGTGGAAATGGCCAGTAGAGAGAAAAAAACTCTGAAGCATAGATCTGGGTTATTGCTCCAGGGGACATTATGTTAGAATGGCTCTGGAAGAGGCGAGTGGGGGCACTTGCCTGTGTGGTTTCTAATCAGCACAATACAGTGATGATTTCCATAGTGTAACCGCAGGAGAGATGCTGAAGGGAGCTGATACTGAGAGTGCTTCGTCTATCCACTGCCAACAATCTGCATTTTTAGAAGCCACCGTAGATCGGAAAAGGTCTGTCTGCTGCTAGGACTCAGGCCAAGGAGAGTGAGAGAGCGAACGAAACAAATATCTTTTAGAATAGATTTCTTGGCCACTACTCTTTTCAGAAGCCCCATCTGAACTGTAGGTCACCACACTTTCAGTCCAAGGGTTGTGACTGTTTTTCAACTTTGACAGATCATCTGGTTATCCGTCTATGGACTGGTGAGACTATTTAGTCCTCCTTGCCTTCTATAATGTCTTTTCCTGATCCCGTTTCAGCAGCTGGATCGTTTTGGGACAATATTTGAGAACAGACTCCACTAAACCTGAAGGCAAGGGGATAGATATAAGATTTCAGTAGTGGTCACTGAACCTGCTCCAGGAGATCCAGCACCCTGTGGTGGCTGTAGTGGATGGTGTAGTGTGGTGGTCCTCCACACCGTTGACAGAACAGGCCCAATATGCAGAAAACAAAATGTTAGTTATAGAGCATCCTTTTTTTTTCTTCTTCTTCATCCATGATATGAGGAGGAAGATATTAAGACTTACAACCTGTGTATGCCCAAACATGTATAATTTAAAACTTAAATATATGAAGGGAGTGCTATTGATTCTCCTCACAGTTTCTTTTATCTTTACACCTCTCTGGTTGCATGTGCTGCAGAGATTGCATCGGTTTGTGCTCACTGAGACTGGAACCTGATTAGGTTGGGTGAAAAAAACTGCATTTTGCTCATAGATGCTCATGGAGGATAAATCTGGCTTGCAAGACTAGCCTTAGCCCAGTAATGAGCAAACAAGTTAGCCACTCAAACTCAGGCTAATCAGGAAAAAACTCACAAGAGACTTCAGAGAGTCACTGAGGGTTGGAGCAGTTTATATATGTAGTCCTTGATTGCTCTCAGCTGTTCTCCATGCAACCTGGATGGGAGGTGTGACCCAGGCTGGAGCGACTTCAAATCAGGCCTGCATTTCACTGGAAGTGGGGGAGTAGTTTGTGACATTTGATAATTATTAAAGTAGCTAATGTTTAATGATATTGAGCTTTTTCCCATTACATTGTTTTGAATTTGACCATTAGTCTGACTATCAATACCCCTGCAGCTCTTCCTTTACATGCAATGTTAGATTTTAGGCTTGGTTTAATCACTATTGAAGCTATTGAAGTACCATCTGAATGTGAATAACCTTATGGTTTTCTTCCCAGAGGAACTGGTTAAGTATCCATGAAGAGCTTTTTTGACATGGTGCAGTAAACAATTTAGGGTTCTTCTCAGAATCTGTTTACGGTTAGATCTTTGCAGAGCCTAGAGGTGATACTAGAAGTAATATTTTTCTTCTATGGCATTGCTCCAAAGATCCTTATGGTTCCATTTCACACCTTTATTTTGAGACTGAAAGTAGCCTAGATCTTTAAGAAGAGGGCAATGCAGCTGTTTGAGTATCAGCTAAAATACAGCCTCCCAAGGACACACCAGCACATACAAACGTATAGACCTGAGGTGGGCCTCTTATGAGATTTGCATTAAAAGCCCAGAGTACCAAACCTAAAGAGGTGAATTTGTTTTAGTGTAGCTTCAAGTGTCATCTTATATTTCTCATTCTTTGTCCAATCTGTAAAGGCCTGTGGAGACGCATATAAAACGGCTCAAGTGAAATTTTTACGTTTTGATTTTCCCTTTAACAGCATCTGTGTGAAGTCTGTTTGGGGAAATAATTCAATTAAAAGTAACAAAAACTCCATTTTCGACCCTGTGTTTCAGTTTCAGGATGTATACTTAGTTTGCTGCATAATTGAAACTTGAAACTTGAAAATTTACAACTTCATATTTATCCCTTAAGCATTTAACTTAAGATGTTTTATGGAAGTGGCCAGAGCGCTTGTGTCCAGAGTTACGCTGCTGGTATTATTTGCAGTTGCGTGTCAGCACACTGGAGCCCCAGTGGACATGAGGTAAGTGTTGCTCCCACAGCGGATGGGAATTGATTTCTTGCTACTCTTTATTTCAGGATCTCCACATTAAGGAAAGTCAGAAAGAGGGTCATATTTCTAAAAGCTAGCTGCACATTCTGGAGCTCTCTCTCTCTCTCTCTCTCTCTCTCTCTCTCTCTCTCTCTCTCTCTCTCTCTCTCTCTCTCTCTCTCTCTCTCACCCCTTAAATATCTGGAGTCCAGCATCATCGAGTGGGAGTATATCCACTCTTCTGTGGAAACACTGACAGAGCAACCCAGCTCCATCGCGACCCTGGCCCTTTTCCTCTATTCACTGGGAGAAAAAAGAGGATAATTTTAATTGTAGGTTCCGCTTCAATTTATCATTTGTTTCTGACTGTTGATGTCTCGCAAGCGGACAGCGGGAGATTCTTGAATCATGAGCTACTTCCCCGCAATTCTGCTGTGCTACTGCCTCTTGTTGTGTTGTGATAGTTACCAGACTACCCCCACCACCATCTTATTCTCTTCCACTCCATCCAAACAGCACCCCCATCCCCTCTCTCCATCTCATCTTTACCAGAGTAGAAAGTGATCCTTTTGTTTCTAAGAGGGCCATGATTGAAGACATATTGCTTTTATTATGATTGTCTAAGTTTAGTCAGTCTGGTTGAATTATGCAAGCAATAACCTACAGAGGGACATGAATGTATGTTTGTATGATAAAAAACAAAAACAATTTTATAGCCCATATATTTCCATCATATACACAATATGGACCAAAGTATTGGGACACACCTGTTTTTCAGGTTTAGGGATAGGCGCCTTACTTCCAGTGAAGGTCAATCTTAATGTTTCATACCAAGACATTTTGGACAATGTCATGCTTCCAAACTTGTGAACACAGTTTGGGGAAGAACCTTTTCTATTCCAGCATGACTGTGCCCCAGTGCACAAAGCAAGCTCCATAAA
>JBBIGA010000040.1:18753863-18789732 GCA_037576975.1 Alestes dentex | reverse complement strand
TGGTCCACACAAAGTCCTGACCTCAACCCCATCCAACACCTTTGGGATGAACTGGAACAGAGATTATGAGCCAGGCCTTCTCGTCCAGCATCAGTGCCTGATCTCATAAATGCTCTACAGGATGAATGGACACAAATTCCCACGGAAACTCCAAAATCTTGTGCAAAGCCTTTCAAGAATAGTGGAAGCTGTTATAGCTGCAAAGAGGGGACAGATTCCATATTAAAATCTGTATTTGAATGCATGTTATTACAGTCCCAGTTTGACCTTCAGGCATCCCAATACTTTGGTCCATATAATGTATTTCTAACTGATGTAACTTTGTGGTGAGTGTATCCTCATATTTATACTCATATGAATCTAATTGTTGATAGGATCACTCAGCTCTGGTACAATTCTATTTGTCTGTGTGACACTGGAATTTGTTTCGGTGTCTGCTGAGCCTGTTGTCTGTCTGGGTGATTTGTGACTTGCTTTTTAAGTGTTTATTTCTGTACGACATGAATTCTGTGACTTTTAGTAATTGAATTTGCTCAGTTGTTTAAGTGAATTATTGTCTTGAATCTACGTTTCCATAACCTTTCTTCTTATATTCACTACTAGAAGTAAGCAGTTCGAATATTTTAAGCACTTTGAATGACACATTTGAGCAGTATATGAATATACTTTTTGCAGAATATATATAAACAGAAAGTTTGTGAATCTAATACTTGTCTCATTTGTTATTATCAGTTGTGTTATTATATTTAACGTCTATTGCCAAATTTGTTATTATTCTGTTGTCTTCTGTGATGATAATGATCATGATGACAAAACATGATGATGAATAAAAACATGCCTTCTTACTTTGTATTGTTTACCCTCTATTTTTTGCTTTCTAGCTCAGCAGATTTAGAACAGTTTTTTTCTGGAACTGGGGTCACTTTTGTAAAGGCCCCAGTATTTGATCATTTTTGGAGGTACAATATGGATCACTGTCCTGCTGAAAGATCCAACTGAACAAGCAAGTTTTGATCTAAAACATACTGATAACTGACCACATAATCCCATTCATGATATGGAACTACCTTGCTTTAGAAAAAAGCAGCGCCACAGATCACAGATCCTCCACCATACTTCACAAGGGGGGTTCGGTTCTCTTCTGCGTGAACTTGACTCTTTTCACACCAAGTCCACTTGTGGTGGTTGTTGCCACAACAGTCTGTTTTGTAAACACAGAACCTGGTTTCACTCCAAGTTCCAGTCATGTTTTGGGAAGTCCATGCAATTTTGATAGCAGAGGCTTTCTTCTGGCAAGCCCTCCAAGTAATTTGTAAGTTTTTATGCGGCAACTGTAATTTTAGAGCGGCTGCAATCAACAAAGAAAAAAGACAAAAAAAAAATGTCTTTCAGATGCTAATAGTTCTGGTGGACAAAGGCTTAACTGGTAAAATTCAAATAAATTCAAATTCATTAGTAAAAAAAAATGCATAAATGGGGAAACGTTTTTTTTCCTAGTGGGACAGTTGTTTTAAAATAGCGTTTCTACTTTCTCTAAAATGGTGGTCCCAGCTGGCACCACAGAGACAGATGGATGTGATGAAGCAGCTTGATGAGAGAAAGTAAACGATGGCTTTTGAAACATGCTTAATGAAAGCTTTGTTCGTTCAGGGTGTTTAATTCAGTGTTATTGGCCCTCAAATTATATGTTCCATCTCAGAGTAGCACACATACTAAAGCACTCAATGAGTTTAAAGCTGTAAAAAATGACAAATGGGCAAAGTTGGGTGTAAATGAAGTGTTTATATGGATATGGGCACATAAGAGCGTTTTACAGTTTAGGCTGAATTGACTCTATACGTTCCATCTTAACTCTAGACTGTTTATTTACTTTTTATTCAATTTTTTAATAGTAAAAAATCCAACCTATGAAAAAGTAGATCTTTTCAAATGAAAGGGATTTGAGTTTAAATACAACAGAACCTAAAGAGCATGCATATTTGTTTATTTATTTGGTTTTTTGTGTTTATTTATGTACTTATTGGCTTATTTATTTATTTAGTTATTTAGTTATTTATTTAGTTATAAACACTACTGTAGCCTTCTTGTTCAGATATAGTTTTTGAAGTGATACATTCCTTGGCAGACTGGGCCGTGACATATGGAAAAAGGTATATACATAAATCAACAAGCAGCAAACCAACAAACACTGTAGCAAAGTGGAATCCTGCAGTCCCCCTTGAGAGCCTTCACTGCAACAAGACTCAAGATGTATGAACGAGAGGTCTACAATTACTTACGACTCTATAACAGTCAACGCTCAAAAATGGTCAGTCTTTTCAGATGTCCATTTTAGCCCAGTCTTCCACTTCATTCGCCAAAAATGATGTGCAAGTAGAGCACAAAATTAGCACTCCCATCTTCTAGGATGAAAACTTTTGGGTATCTTTGAATAACTGGTTCAGCAGTCTTGATGGGACATAGGACACTTTAATCTTCTTAATCTAGAACAGCAGGTGAGATGTCAAAATGCACCCAGTTAATGCAATAGTGAGCTAAAATAGACATGTGTAGCTGGTGTAATCCTTACCTGCCATCTAATATGAAGCCAAGCGGGCCCATAATTAAGCATTTAGAAGGTATTGGGACACATAACCAAGTATTAGAAAATGGCTTTTTCCGCTAGTAGCTGCTTTAAACCCAATATGCATTTATGAGAGCGAGGAACTGAATGGTACTAGTTATAAATGCTGAAATAAATAAACGATAATTACCCCACAGCTTACAATATTATCACAATATTATATTAAGACCATATGTTTACACACGTCACCCAGTTTGTGGAGTCTTAAAATTAATTCAAGAAACTGTGTATTCCTCACCTGACAGCAATAATATTAAATTCAAGGGCATGTGCAGCCAAGGATCAGAGAAGAAAGGTTGCAAAAGATCATTTTTTTTTGGCTGGCGAGCTTATGAGACACATAATAACTACTCATTTGTCGGAACATGCAACTACTGTTGCCCTCACTGGATGCCAATGAAAACTGGAAAACGTGTTCGCCGTGAGATTATCAGATTGGTTTCATGTTCGTTTAAGTTCATTTGAACCTTGCATTCCCAAAGTGAAAATTGGGTTACTGAATTACTGAAAGTAATTAAAACAAGCTTATTTGGCCCACATGTCGAGAAATAACAAAAAAAAAAAAAAAAAAACTTTTTGAGTGAACAGGCCATTGCCATTAATCAAAACTAACTACCATGACTAATATGCACTAAAGTGGCAAATTATTTTCATTGTTTGACCACCAGTAAAAATGTGAATGCATCTGATCTTCTGCAAGTGTGCGCTGGCGTGGCCTAAACATACAGTAAATGTATAATCTCAGAAGTAGCGAATAGTTGAGGCAGGTCTGATTACAGGGCAGTGAGTATAAGCCAGGTCTATAAGCGCTGATTTATTGAGTATGCTTGCCAGAATCAGCAAGAGAAGCAAATGTGCTGAGGTATACCAGGATATAGATTTGCCTGTTCTGGCACTCTGCGTAATGACTTACACAGACTATGAGTGTGTGTTTGTGTGAGGTATGGAAGCGCACTTCGGATGTTTTAAAGCCAGGGTGTTTCGAGTCGGTCTTAATTACACAGCAGTGTGGTTGTGTAACACATTCATATGGAAAGGAAGGCATGTGGGCCATATATCTGAATGATAGTCGGCCGATTGTCAGTATCAGCTGTTACATAATGTGTAATTATATAGCTGGTTTGGACGGTGGCGCAGGTCGGTTAAGGTTGAGCTGAGGGTGAGACAGAGTGGCTTAAGAGCCAAAATACAGCTATGTAAACCACAAATCTCTGCATCCGTCACACTAATGGTGATGAATCTGAAGGGTCTACCATTGCTGTGTTACTCATACTGGGATATTAACAAATATTATTGTCTGTCAAGCAATTGAACTCGAACTGCGTGTTCTAATGTTCTTATTGTGTGGGTTGGGGTTCCGTTGGTCCCGCTGAAAGATTTTTCGTGGCTCTGTGGCTTTTGAGGAAAGCGAGGGATAAACTCATAAAACAGTAAGTAATGTAACCTGTAGTGATGTGACTAATGTGACCTCTTGTGTGAAGTGAGTTGTAGAGCGTTAATGAGAGTGAGGAGGCGAGTGACTGAGAGAGAGAGAGGAAGAGAGACAAAGTTAGGGACGTTCTCTCTGCTGACTGAGAGAGAGCGCACCTCCTTTTGGTTTAGCCACAGTCTCCTCCTCCTCCTTCCCCCAGACATAGTGAGCGTTTTCAGCAGTGGCGGAGTCAATCAGGCCTAGACCTTAAGGGGAACACACTGACGGGACATTCTGCCCTTGCACACACGCACACATACACTCACACACACACACACACACACACACATACACACACATCCGCACACAAACACACACACACACCCATGGAGTACTACTGCACTCTGCTGCTTTGGATCCTCTGCATGCTGCCAGGTGGGTTTTTGTGTGCATGTGTGTGTGTGTGTGTGTGTGTGTGTGTGTAAAACAGAGAGAAAAGATGTGCATGCAGTCTGTGTGTAAAAGTGTGGTTTTTGGCTTTGTGGCTTTGAACACATGCCTCTTTCCATCATGGAGTTTGAAACAAGTCCTTCTTTTGAGAAGCTATTACCATTTTTCTATTACTTGTAATTCCTCACCGAAAGTTGTAGTGATTATTTTGGAATAATTTGGAGTTGTCTTAGACTAGAGATACTGCAGAAGCGACCAACATAAACTTTCCTGTGCCGGAAACTTGAACACAGTCCTCCTCTGACAGATGGGGGGGGGGGATGCTGATGTTGGTTCAACTTCCCAGACTCCTGTTCTTTTCCTTCCATTTGATGCTCCCACTTTGAAATGCCTCATTCCTTGTTGAAGTGTTCATACTTTCCAGGGTCTGGAAAAGTGCTGGTCTCCTGTTGCAGTCTGGGTCAATTATCAGTGAAATTGCAATCGCAGCAGTCCATAGAGGTAGAGTGAGAGAGAGTCTGGCTGGGCGTAATCCTGAGGCTTTCAGGAAAAACCTTATTTAAATGGATCATCCTATCAATGAATGCTGGAATTTTTCAGCAAGAGACATGACAACATATTATTAGTCATTCGGAGCGTGGCTTACCTAAACTAAATGTCAGGTTCTGAGATGTTTCATTCAGATGGTTCCTCAAGGAGGTTATTTAAGTTCATGGTTACATTCTTTTCTAGTTTTCTTTACCAGTGCGCTCTGACTCAAAGGTCAATGGACTGTCTGATGGACTGGAATCTGCAGTGTTGACCTGACAGAAAGTAATTAAATTTAGTTACCAAAAAATCATAGTGAAATAGCACAACCTCATGCATCAGAATCCTTATCTATGTGAGATGCCTGGAACTGAGCCAGGTATTATCTAGCACTTCCTCTTGGTGCTAGACTTCAATCTGTATTGCTCTGAAATGGGAGTTTAGATGGTGTGTAAATATTTGCACCGCTGAAGAAATTGGGATGTTGGCTTGTGTCCAGTAGAGACTGATGAATCTACTGGTGAGAGACATTAAGGGCTGGAGAGACAGATAGACACACAGACAGACAGAAAGATAGCTTAGATAGGAGAGAGCTTCTGAAGAGGATTATGTATAACGTGCTGGACTCGGTGCAAGTCTGAGGGCATTCTCTGTGTGTGGGAGGGAGACAGAAATAACTGTGTGGGAACGCCTGCCATGTGTGTTAATCAGTTTTGGTCTTCAACAGCAGCTTGTCATCCAGCTGTAGGTCTGGGCTGCTCTTTCGGCACAGGAAAGTTTAGTTCTTGAGTTTCAACACGCCCCTCTGTGTTTTCTGAACACCTGGTAATTCCATCCTTAACAGCAGTGTTTTTTATAAGGCAAAAATCACAATTTATTTCTCTATCTAGGCTCCATGTACCAGCCTGAAGGGTGATCATTCAAAGCCTCATTAAAAAAACGTGTTTCTACCCGGCATTGTTCCCAGTGATCTGATCCTAGGTGGACAATGTTAAATCCAGGTGAGGAGAGGACCAGGTTTGTCTCAGAGACATGTAGTGATCTGATCCCTCAGACCACGTTAGGTCTGCTATAGCACCCCATTGCAACACTGAAGGACTGTTATAATCATCAGCAGAGATGAAAGAACAGTAGATTTATTCCTTTATCTCCTCTACCAATAACAAAGACTCACTGTACATTTTTGTTTGACAATTAACAACATTTTTGTGGACATTGAAGGTGCTTTCAAGAAACCTGTAATTGTCTCACTTTTCACTTAGTTTCACATATTTTAATGCCATGTGTGAAAAGGGCTGTCCTTTGTCATATTTTCCTTAATATTCTTCTCTGTCACTGTGTGTCTGAAAAGGAACACACTTTATTAACTTTTTTTTTTTGACTGAAGGTCATGACAAATGTTGCCCGTTTGGTCGGGTGCTGGTAGAGCTCACAGCCACTACAGTATCTGGATCTGTGTTCAGTGACCCGTGTGACTTTGTGTGTAATTTTGGTTCTTTTGTGTGACTGAAGAACTCCAGAGCTTTCCGAATGGTGTCCAACCCTGGCCCTCCTCTTACTGCCGATGCCATATGCCTTCCAGCTCATTTTCTGTGGAAACAGGCATGCTTTAATGCCACAGACACTATCCCCCGCAAGGCATCTCTCAGCAGCACGTTGATGGGTTTTCCAGGCCGCAGAGAGCACAGCAGGAAAGTTGGCATGGATCAATAGCTGTTTGAGTTGTTTTTTGTCTTTAAAACTCCAAACTGAAATTGCTTGTATATTATTTTACACTGTGTACAGTACACATGACCTCTGGTTGGAAGGAATAGCATTTCAAAGCAGTGGCTGAGGAGATGCATTTCCTGCATGTGGACTTTATTAGAAGAAAATCTGCTTGAAGAAAATCTTAGCCAGTGGGCACCAGTGGGCCTCATTAGCATCTAAGCAGCTCCACGCGTAAATATTTGTGAAGAAAATGAGGGAGGACTGAGGAGTAAGCAGATGTATGGAGGTGTTCTATCCATCACAGATGGTGAAAACATACAGCTGTAAGCTCAAGCTTGAGTCTTTGCATCAGAAAGACAGTTGTGGTGCTGAGGTTAAAGTCTAGTTTAGCATTGGTTAGCTTTCAGTGGCATAGATTTGGTCCACGAGGGCATAGCTTAGGATGAAGATTCGGTCAGGGTTTCTCAGTTTATTTTAACACAGCACAGTCACTGAAGGTTTGGTTGTGAGATGAGCCAAGACTTTGGGTCATCTGTTTTGGATTTGAGACCCAGGGCTTCTTGAGTTGATTGAGTTTTAAAGTCTGGCCTTGTGTCTCAGGGGAATACGATGCCACTGCAGTTGATTCAATTGTTCCAGTCGCTGAGTGACGATAGTTTTTTTTTTACTTTGAAGGCACTCTGTTGACCTTAAGAGCTTGGGATCCCTGGAGGAATTTCATTTACAGCAGCCCAGCTAACCTAGGATCAGATTCCCCTTGTTAATGGTCATGTGTTAAAAACTGATCTGAGATCAGAACTTCTGCTCTGAGATCCTGTGGATGTGGAGGTCAGTGTCTAGTCATTGGTTTCGGTGCTCCGGTCTTGACTCCATCTCTGGCTAAGACCCCCACCACTGTCCTTCCTGGAGCTGAAGGTGCTTGTGTGTCAGATTGGTTGTGGTGGAGCTCATGAAGGTTGATTCTGGGCCAAAGGCAGCGCAGATCTGGCCTGGACACGCAGCTCCTAGGGCCAGCAGCCACCGTACTGAGGTTTATTTGTCTGGGCAGAGGGATCCGTACACAGGAAACCCAGGCGAAGACTCGGGCCGGCTTCAGGAGCTGCTGATATTACTGGGAGTATTAAATCGCTCTGCCACGTTAGGGTTTTAGAAATGGAAACTGGGGCCTCTGGAAATTCTCTCCTCTTTTCCCTCTGCTTCATTTTGTTAAAGGAGTGAAGTAAAAAGGCTGCTCTCTGATGACATTTGGAATGGCTCCTGCAACAAGCTCACAAGCTCCGAAGTTTCGAAGCGTTGCCAGTTTTCAAAGATGATTAAATGCATGTGGGAGCGGACAAAATAAATGTGTTATGCAGTTAGCAACAACATCATCATTAATTCATTAGACACCCTGCTTCTGCTTAATCAATCTATTGCACATTCTTTTTCTGCTTAAACGGTTTATCTGTCCAGTGGCTCTGCAAAGCAAAATATTTCCGGTTCTGTTTTTCCCAGCTGTAATGTGTGTAGTAGGAACAGTTATTTCTATACCAATACCAATACTGGCACTTTTAATATCAGCTGATACCAATGTTGATCTGATGTTTTTACTGATCTTTAAAATGAGCTATTTCAATTGAATCTTTCATTTAACCCATTTCTTATATGTCAGTTCCTATTTGTATTGATCATCAAAAAAAAAAAAACATTCTGAAGTGTCGAAGCCACTAACCACTATGTTGGATGATTAATCAGGCAGTTACAAAAACAACAAACAAATTCTGCTAAACGGGAACTTGTACATTGCTAACAGCCTGATGGGACATGTGAGTATGTGCTATAGTAGATTATTACAGGACTGGATCTGGACTGGATGATATCCATTCTTTTTTTCCATCCCTTCATCCAGTCCAGCGTTTTCTACTACTATTGATCTGATATGCATTGGTGCCATCTCTACTGTGTAATGGATACTCTTATATTTGTACTGAAGGTTAAAGTAATAAAGAAAACAGAACAGTGCATGAAAAAATAAAGATCTGCTACCTTTAGAGGTTCTAAAAGCAAAGATTACCTCAGACCCCAACCTTTTGACCTCTCGTGAGTCTGTTATGTTTCTTGTTGCTCGGGCTTTGATGTCACAAGGTAAACCTCATTACTACATCTGCTAGTTTTGGATCCCTGTGTCTGTTTTTTGTCTACACACCTCTTGTACCTGCTTCACTCGCTGCATGTCCTATTGTAGGTAAGGCCTAAGTTTACTAAAGGTAACTAGAAAGCAAGTGGTAGGTGGTTTTTAAGGGCCAGGGGAGCTTCTGCATCAGAGATAGTTGTAATTAACCCCTATAACATACATGATGTTGTAATAGATATCTGTTGCATATGTGCACAATAACTGATTACAGTAGAAAGAGTTTAAATGTTGTTTCATGAAATTGTGAAAATAACAGAATGATTAGGCCCATTGAAAAATATTTCAAGGGAAAAAATGTTGAGGGGGGGGCTAGATCAGCAACTCGGAGAATGTGTCAATATTTAGATTAATGGTGTTTGTACCATTGCTGGTCAACTGAAAGGGATGACTGATCTAATGTTTTCAAGTGCATGGGGTTTAGCTTGTATATCCAAGTCAGACTGTCATAACAGTCAGGCACCTTACAGGGCCTGAGCGAAGTAAAAGGCAGTATGGGGTCAATTTATCCACTGCATGAATTTATAGTGTTAGAACCACATCACTGAAGCACACAAGATAGGATAGGGGGGATGAATTCTTTTCAGCAGTAAACACGGACATCACAACACATGACTTCACAGGTAGTACAGTAAATGTAGATATATTTCAAATGTATCTAAAATGTATAAATATTTATAATCCATTGTTGGCAGATTGAACATATCGGATCTCAACATCGACCTAAGCTTCTCGGATCAGTGCGCCCCTGAAATGTATGATGTGTTTCACAATGAAAGGCAGTCCATCAGCTGTACCGATTCCTGGTTGGGCTTCAAGAATTCTCAGTCTCAAACATCCCAAGAGCAGCTCTTTTATCTGGGCCAGGGAAGAGTTTGATCCAGATTTCAGTAACGTGAGGAAACAGATTGATATGTCGGTTTGTCAGAAATGTCTGGCTGTTATCAGCATTGGTTTTGGCAGAACGAGAGCAGGATAGAGGGAGGGAGATCAAAACCGGGACACAGACAGGTCAGAGAGGAGATCTGGTGAGAATAAGTCTGGGCGTGTGAACTAAGGGTCAGATTCATTTTTTCTATGAAATCCTTTATATCAGCTCACAGTGGGAGTTTATACTGTGACATGGGAAACACCAGGCTATTGCACCATTGGCAGAAATAGCACTCCCGCCTCCAACATAAGAGTAAGTTGCTGTGGCTGATTATCTCCACAAAAACTCTTTGTTTTGCCCTTGTTTACCTCTCTTTCTCTTTAAGTATGTCCATCCTTTTTTGTAGTGGAAAAAAAATGCTCTTTAATGAAGAGAACCAATGCTAAACTAGGCCATGAAATCAGCTTTCAGCACCACAGTAGCAGATCGTTGTCTCTGCGGCTGCCAAAAAGGTAAAACAAGTGGGGTGGGGGGGTGACAATGAACGATGTGGGGTGAGTGGAAGAAAAATAGAAAGAAAGAGGGATTTAAAGAAGTCAGACCAAGGCTAAGAAGGTTTAACTCAATTCTCCTCCTGCCTGCTTATGTTCCACATCCATCTATCTACAAGACTTACTGCTGATGCTGGAAAAAACCCACTCAGCAAGATTCAAGCATTGTGATTCATCACTGTTATCATCAATGAATGGTTTGAAGTGGTCTAGCAACAGGTATGAAACAGATGACTTCTTCTTTAAAGAAAGCCCTTCCTGATAAGTCTTTTAACTGAAACCAGGGGACAGTGCTTATTGCTGAGGTCAGCTTGAACATACAGAGCAGACAAGAAGAGTGTACTCGACCAGAAAGCCTTTGATCAGACCATTTTTATGTTTGTTTTTAAAAGCCAATGTGTTCAATTTTGTGCTCCTCATAAGCTGTAATCATGCGTTCAATGTGGTGATTAACAGTGATTTGCCCTAATCCTCAGAGAAACAAGCCATGATATCCATGGCTGGATCAAAGAAGCTCATGCTTCTTAGATCAGCACATGTGACTGATTTACAGAGCATGTGTCGAGTCTGATGTACACTATATGTCCAAAAGTTTGCTCACTCTGCATATCATTTCTGAGATCAGTGAATTATGTAATAGGGGGAGTCCCCCAAAACACCACCACACCACTGACATTTAGAAGAAGAGCACTACTGAGGACAGGCTATGATGCTGGATGATTGGTTAAGAATTACAAGGCCTACTTCAGCTTATCCCGAAGGCGGATGGGGGCTTTACACCCTCTAGCTGATGCATGGCACAGGACATAAATCATAAAGTGTCCCAGTCTGTTGACTGTGCTTTTCTGTGGAGGTTATAGAAGCTATATGTGTGTGTGAGCGATTTTGCACCTGTGTAGGCTATGAGTGCAACTTAAAGTAGTTGAATTCAAAGTTGCAGAATAGAGTAGCTACATACAGTGGAGTTAATAGTCGTTTCAAGATCTTACCAAGCACATCCAAACATAATTTAGTAGTTGGATAAGCAGTGGCAAAGCTGGTGGCCAATACATGTTGAAACGTTATCATTAACACAAAATTGTTGGAGTGAATAAAATGTCCATTCCTAAAAGATACATTAAATTAAGAGACATTCTCAGGGTAAAATAATAATATCTGTCTTGTTTAATAGACTTATTATACTTTTTTTTTTTTAGTCCATAGTATTACAGAATGTCAGGAAAGCAATACTGTTACTGTTAACAATATTGTTAATACACACCAGCATAACCCCTCCTAAAGAAAAATTCCTCAGTTGCTCTCTGACTGTCCTGCTGATGGATACTCCACATTTTCTCAGCTTTCCTCTCCAGCTGATTGACAGTGTCATCGCAGCCTCTGCAACAGACTGACAGATCTTCTGGAGGGGTTAAATCAACCTCTGTATTGTACCACAGTCTGTTGAGTGAGTGGAACAGGGTCAGATGAGGGTGGCAGGAAGCATGGAAGCAGGGGAAGGAGGACGATTTTCACGCTGATGTTTCTAGCAGGAGACCTCCATGGGTGTGTTTGCTGCTTTAGTGTGCCCCAGGGGCCAAATCCTCCAGTCTCCAAAGGGTGGGTGTGCTCCACTAGGGAAAGGAGTCTTGCGTAGGGATTACTGTGGAGTCCCACAGGAAAACAAATTAGCTTGCTGCTGGGTTTTCTAAATTAGATTGTGTGCTTAATTGCTTAGTTATGCCATGTAATTGCATATTATGAATTCTGTTTTTATACGTGACCCATTATGTATGGATACATGACCCATGGACTGTAACCAACTTTAGCCTTAACAATCAGACATAAAGCTGATGTGAGCAAGAGCAGCTGAATTCCCTTATATGCCTATAGATGACCCCTGGATGATATCTGATGGAATGTATTCATGCCAGAGCATCCTTGCCGAAGAGAACGCCTGCAATATAAGCTTCCATCCAAAGTAGTGTCCATCGATGGTTGTAAATGAATTACCCTAGTCTCAAAGATTATGTTTGTGGGGGCTGTCTGCATTTTGCATTCAGATTCTAAACCCCTAACTGGGGAAAACTGTGTAACTTGGCACTAACTTTGTGTTTTAGCCACCGTGAAATCATTCCATAGTGCTTTGGGTCGCTGTTGGAGCTGCTGGCTTTCAGAAATCACCATTGCCAATGAACATAGATCCCTGCTCAGCCGTGTTGTGGATGGCTCATACATGCGTTTCTGATTATTCTGTGTTTGATGTGTCTGTGTCTTTTTTTTTTTGCAGGGCTCCATAACTGTTTCAACATTGACACGAAGAGCCACAGAATCATAAAGGGCCCAAAGCAGACGCAGTTCGGCTACACGGTGCAGCAACACACGGCCGGGGGACAGAAGTGGTAAGGAGCCACCACCTCTGACACTTTCTCCTTTCACTTCTGAAATGTCTTTAACATATCGGGATTTAAGCCTCTTGTGTTTTAAAGAAAGGCATGAACCATCCTAGATGATGATGATGCCATTGTGTTACAGGGGAAATCATCCACTTACAAGTTTGTGAGCTGCTTGCGACTAACGGGCGAAAAATTTGGCCAAAGTGAAAAGAAATGGGTGAAAAGAAACCAGCTCAGGGGTTTATCTAGCAGCACTCCTCTTTCCAGTGTTTTCTTATGTCGAGTGCTTTTGGGGTGAATGGAGCATAAATTAAAAACTTCAACAAACACAGAAAACATTATTCAACCTGTCCACCAGTGTCCTTCGTCCAAAGCACACAGAAGAACTCCTTGTCTCATGGTTTATGGGTTTCACCACTAGTAAATTTACATCTCCAATAAAAAGGGAAAAATCTGCCCATGATGCGTTTAGGGGAGTTATTAGACTTGGAATGAGCTAGATATCTGTCATCCATCACTATGACATCATCGCTGCTCTTCGTCGCTGCTGATATGATGAATTTGAGATTTCTGCAATCCTCAGTGTGTCAGCTGGCCACAAAGTCTTGTGGCTTCTGGCCACTAAGTCTCCATTGAGTTATGTGGTGCATAACATCAGTTCTCGTTTTGGTCAGTGTCTTAAGTCCAGTCTGCTGCTAGCATCTGGTTGCATCTATGGTTGGATTACTCCATCAAGGACATGCAATGTTTAAATCATTTTGCATTTACATCCAGCAAATGGATATTTACTGTATAATTGTTCTATCTAGTACCAAAAGAGGCTGCATTACTAGTAACAATGAAAGTGCTACATAGAAATTTGTTTTTTAAATGGAAAAGTTATCGACGGAACTCGATGCAAAAGGTTTTCCATGGCAGACAGGGTAAGTTGACAGGAGAAGGGAATACATTCCGAACTAATAAAAGAGGCCAATTAAAAAGACTGTGGATTATTTCTAGTGGTCCATACATCGTGAACTTTTAACACTATGTGAGGAACAGCCTCTGTAACTGGAGCTCCATTTCTGCTTGTCACTTTAAACCAATCTTATTCCCCTAGCTTGACCTGCATTGCAAATCAATGAGCAAATCAATGATCTCCATTTTTGCTTTTATAGAAGGCCTGTATTGTTCTGGAATTACAAAAAGAGTGACATCGAAACTAACAGAATTAAGCTTCCATTATTCTTTGTGACTGTGTTCGCCTCTCTCAGAATTAATTGATGTTAATGGAAGGAGTTAATAGGGCCATTAACAGATGCTGGCATCCATACTTTGAGTGTTTAAACCTATTAAACAAAGTGCTCTATTGGTTGTGACGCAACCCATCCGCTGGTAAAACTAATGCTTCCAATGTGTCAAAGGAAGCAGCAATGGTACTGATGCCCCTTCCCTCACTGCTGGATTCGGTCAAACAGTTTCTGAACAAGCCAAGCACAATTTTATAGCATTAATACCTTATCATAGACACTGGAAGCAGAGTAACATTAAGATAAAACTGAACTCTGAAGAATATTCTTATGCATTTGTTTGGATGCATGGAAATTATTCTAGCTTCTCTTCTGTTTTAGATTGTTCTTTTCATTTAAAATAACACCACCACTTGGTTGTTGGCTTACTTAATTAAAAGAGTAATGCAGAAGGTGGAATTATCCTTTTTTTGCCCATATGGGCGTTAAGGCACTTGCACACCTGAAGACCTATCTTACGTGGTTGTTGCTCTGATACTGTACCGAAGTGTTGCAGCGGACATACAGTGGGTGAAGGTACTTTGAAGCAGTCAGAGAAATAAAGTTTCTCCCCATAAAGAGTACAGATGGCACTTCCATACATCCATTCTGACCTAAAATTACTTTTAGTAGGAGCATTTTACGTCCCATATCTGAGTAATCAGAGTGACATTCTTATTGTTCTTCAGATCATAATGAAAATGCCTCTCCCTATCCTACATTCTCCAGATAGCTCTCCATAATGGCTCAATGGCGAGCCTGTAGTTTAAATTGGAGTGTGTGTTGTCAGTTTAGCCGGGCTGATATTTGGAGATATCAACAAAGACTTTCTCAAGTGAATGGCTGCCAAACAGGCCCCCCCTCTGTGTAGCCCTCGTTCACACCACATCTGGAAATCATTTGCAGGCCAAAGGGAATTTTTTTAGTGAGCCGTGTGTGCCTGGCCTGCCTCCTGTGTGTGCACGCGTGTGAGAAAGACGATGAGAGAGAGAGAGCGAGAGAGAGAGGGAGGTTTGTATACAGAGAAGTGATTGAAATGTGTAATTTCTTTCTATCTTAATAAAAAGCAAATATCACATCAGCATCTTTGTATTTCAGTTTAGTTTATTTCAGAAATTGATCATATTAATATCTTCATAGGTGAAAGTTCACCCTTGGTGAACTTATATGGTTTTACTTCTTGTACAGAGAACACACTTCTGCACATATACTGTTCTTTTGGTGACTTGAACATAAGTTATTTGTCCTGTGACCTGTGCACATCATATGTTTTATGTTTTATTTTTTCCAAATTGTTGAAATCAGCCTGTAAAGTGAGAGGGGGAGGTTTGTATACGGCAGTGATTGAAATATGTCATTTCTATCTTAATATTTTAATAAACAGCATATATCACATCAGCGTCTTTGTTTTCCAGTTTAGTTATTTTTAGAAATTGACAGTATTGATATCTTTGTAGGCAAAAGTTTTAGTACTTTGGGTGAGATCTTGAACAGAGAACACACTTCCGCACATATACTGTTTTTTTTAGCGATTTGAACACAAGACATGTGTCCCGTGCCAAAGTCATCAAGTAAATTAAAACTGTGCTCTAGAAGAAGAAGTTATGTCTGTCATGTCCAATGATATGTATGGATATACATTTATGGCGTTTAGCAGACGCTTTTATCCAGAGCGACTTCCATTCCCTAACTTGAGGTTAAGGGTCTTGCTCAGGAACCCAGTGGTGGTGTGCTGAAGGTAGGATTTGAATCCATGACCTCTTGGTCCAGAGGCAAGTATCCTACCCACTAGGCCTCCACCACCTGTGCGCAAGTTTTAAAATCAGTTATCTGCATAGTTTATTTTTGCTTGTACAAATACAATCTGACATTAGAATACATAAACATAAATGCAGCAAAAAAAAAATAAGTAAAAAAAAGTAGTTGATATCTTGTGCACTGGTCTGAAGAGCAGAGCGTGGTTCCAGATGTGTCCTCAATGCCCCCAGCTATTGCGTGGATTTGTTAAATTCCATCCCTAGCACACCTGACTAAACTTAATGAAGGACTGATTTACCACAACAGGTATGGGGTGCTGACTGCAAACAGTACTGAGCTTCTATTTTGGAAATGGCTCAGCAAAAACATTGACATATAAAATCTCTACTCATTTACTGCTTTGTTTGAATTCATTCTGATACTAGTATTTGTATTACCAAATAAAACATACCTGCACAGATAAACATAACCGACCAGGTTGTGACAAATCCCAAGGGAGCTTTTAAGTAACACATTTATTTGTATTTTTCTGTTTTGACAAACACATAAATGCATGTTGTCATATGTTTTCTAAGAGAGAAAGAGAGACGGGAAGGTTCCTGTGGCTTCCGTCAAATGAATGGATGGGAAGTTTGCCCGTTAGGTTGCTTCACAGTGAATTGGGGAATTAATACAGTACTTTTGTTCTTGGCTTATGTGTGTGCATCCTGGACCAGGGGTGTTTGTGCTGGCTCGGCTCTTGATGATGGAGGAAGAGAGGGCCTGCGCTGAGAGGTCAGGGTAGCCAGGTGAACTAACAGTAGCTAATTCTCATCATTGTGCAAGACTATGTTTGATCATGCTGAACAGAGGAAATGCTTCAGGCACAAGGGGACATCTGCCGCTGTGTGTTCATATGTAGGGGTGCCGCTCAGTTCCAACCAGAAGCACTTCAGCAAAATGCTATATAAATGAACATAGCATTTATATAGCATAGCTTTTTTGACGAGGCGAACAAAAAAATGTTCTCTGACGTTGAATACATAGGTTATGAGCACACACTATTTTTAGGTTTCTACCTAAGGAACTTTTGAAAAACAAAAAGAACCAATGAATCCATGAAAATGACAACCATAAAACAAATGCAGGCAGTACGCCTTCCAATTCCTTATTAAAATACTGGGGAACAGAGTAGTATTATTTACAAAGCAAACATAAAATATGCTCCTTTTACAACATGATCAATTGCAATTAAATCTACTTTATGTACACCATTCACACTTTACACTTAAACTGTACAACGGCTTGTGTTTTGAACCACATACCATCCTGCTCCATACAGTTCCAAAAAAGTATGTAATTCAGTAGTAGTAGTAGTATTAGTAGTAATAGTAGTAGTACTGACATGTTAGTGAACTGAATTTCTGTGGAACATTAGCGGCTGTAAATGTTTCTTTAAGTCAGATGTCGAGTTCTTGAATGATGACAGCATTTTCATGGCTGGAAGGCATAACTTGAACTGTACTGTGATGTTGTTCCCCTTTTCTTCTTTAAAGACAAAACAATGGTGACATTTCCACAGAAAGAATGCATTTTTTCTCTAGAGGAGAGTGAATCGACAAGTGAAAGAGTAGCTATTGTTTCACTCCAACCGAGGAGAGACTGGTGGCTGAAGTACATTGATTGCAATGCAGTGCAGTCACTGTTCAATGGGAAAGGGTTTTATACTATAATTTAGGGCTCAGAATCATCCACTCTGTTATATTCAAAAGACAGCACCGCCCTCACCCCCCACCCAATGTTGATTTGATGGTCTCTGATGTTTACCCATTTACTGACGCAATTTCAGTTATTCACTACATAAAAAATGTCCTTTGGCCAATGATGCCAATTAAGTTTACTTAGTTGACATAGGAGGTCTGACATCTCCTGGCCCAAAGGTCAGTGGACACTGGCTCCTTGTCTGAGCTCTCTCTCCTACGAGAGAAATAAAATAATGATTTAAAGTGCGGTTACAGTTCACTGCACACAGAAGTTTGGTTCTGTTTCCTTTCTTTGTCTTCATGGCGCTCTCTCTAGGTTTCCAAAGAGTAATTTCGACCCCCAGCATTGCCATTTGGAGAAAGATGTGCTCTGTGGGCTCGGGAGCCACAATAAGAGGCTAGGGGGCTAGTAAAGGGCCTGGCAGCCCTTGCAAACAAGTCGACTGTGGTTAGCGAGACCCTGGAGTAGATGGACCTCACTGGAGTCTGTCTTTTTCCCCTCCAGTTTTGGCAAGATATTGCTAAATACAATGCATTTCAGCTCGGCGGTGGACCTCTAAAATACTGTTCCAAGTTACGGAGTCACAGATGCAGCCTCAGCAAGCTCAGATCATTTTAACGTCAGAAGCTATTTATGTGCAATTACAGACTAACAGCTTTCTAACTATCGTCTTACAACTACCGAACTCTATGTTCCACAAATTAGTGGTTAGTATCTTTAAAAACTATTAGCGCAAGCACAGTGTTTGGAATAGAGACAAACATGTAATTAGGCTGGCAGCATTGCCCAAGGAGTCACAGAGGTATGTGTCCTGATCAGCAGTGGTCTTATTAGCACTCTTTTAAGGGTTGAGGAGCTGCCAAGATAAAATTAAGACTTCAGCACTATCTCCTGTTCTAGGAGATTCAATGGGAGTCTTTAAGCCTTAACAGTCCATAACAGTCAAAGGAGCCTCACAGCTGCCTCAGGACTAAAAGGACTCACTTAAAGACAAGTTATTGCTCTCTTATGGTGAAGTACCAGAGTATCTCCTGACATATCTGAAAAATGTGGGGCATTATTTTAAGTGTGGTCAGCAACCTGAAATGAGATCTTGTGCAGAGAAGAGTCGAATGCTTCAAGATATTTTGGACTTTTACTTGAGAGCAGCATCCTGGAGTTGAGAGAGGAACGCTCAGGGCTTTCTAGGTCTCCAGAGAAGGGCTACTGATTTCTGGGGAGTAAAACAATACATGTGTAATTTGTAGTCCTTTTTAGTCATGTTTGTATTTAACCTCCTATTGCTTTGGTCTTTAGGTACTAGATTAGAGGCCTAATGTGTCAGATTAGCCATCAACATTGGTGAATTCAACCAATCCCAGTTAACAGTTGGTGCGACCAATTTGGTGAGAAAAAAACATCACTCTTCTGGAAAACTTGTAATGACACTGACTGTGAATACGAGTGGCAGTCTAACCAGTATTTGGCAGATGGTAAACAGTGTAAGTTCTATACCAGGACTCTTACTGAAGGAAATGCTTCGTACAACATTGTGTGTTAGTAACAAGCATCAGATGTCTGTTCGCTTAGTGCTAACATATGACTATAATCCCATATCCCATAGGGATTCTAGCAGAAATGATCATTTCCTCATATTTTGACTATGTTGTGATATTCATGGCCCTTACTGAAATAATCATGGTTCACCACTTCTGTAGTTCAAACACCCATGCCAACTTAAAATGTTTATACATACTATTGTAATATGAGCTGTTTTGTAGCGCTTCCAGACAAAAAGTCATTACAGATGCTTGAAAGAATTCACAACTAATTCTTCATGAAAAGTGTTTTCAGCAGTGTCATTAGTGGTCTATAGACCAAGAGATGAACCACCAGTGAGCAAGTCACAGTCATCATATATGAAGCATACTGTGTGTGGAAACACTCTGTGATATTTAAGTAAAAAGTGGACTCACACTCAAATATGGTGCAGTTTAGTTCTCTCAACACTATCCTAATCTGTCTTTGCCCATACATGCACTTTCTTGAGGGGGAAACAAAGATCTAACAAAGATCTAGGCCTTTAAGGTCAGGCTTTAACAACCCTACATAAAATATGCATGTAAACGTTCAATTTCCAGCATCAGAGGGTGTGTTTATCTCAACTTATCTGCTACAAAACAACTGAAATATTTTTTCTGGAAATCAGTCACTATGGTCTGCTGTTAACCAGAGTCCGTTTACAGCAGTAGTGCATGCACACTTGGTTTCAAATCATGCATAGAAACATTTCGAATTGGCTATGACCATGGCTGGTTGGGTCATTACTCTATTACTTCCCAAAGTTGCCTCCGTCTTGTAATGCGAATAAGATTAAATTGGTATTTAAAAGTTGCTTTGTGCAGGATTTAACAACCATCACCAAAACATGTAATCCCTCTCTGAAAAATGTCATGTTTTGAACTTGACTGACTTGAACACCATTTCCACACAGATCAAACATATTATACCAACATTTCTTTTTTTATTTTTTTAAGTTTGCTGTTACTGTTTATTTTCAGTTCACTTGCTTTTGATGATTATGTGGACTGGATGTGTACTTTCAGTTCAAGTTCATTTGAAACACTGTTATTTTTTTTCTGAGTTGCACCCCCTGACACACACATGGACATTTCCTTTAATAGAACTTCTTGAACACATTATCTGAGCCATGGCATGCTATGTGCGGTCAACAGAACTGGGAACCGGTCAGGGGAGGATAGAATGTTTGTTCATGATTTGAAGAGTAAAATATAAATCTAACCAGCAACACTACAGAAATGCATCCACTTTCACATTTTTCTCTATTGTGTACAGTGCAATGCAGAATATTCACCACAGAGAGTGTTTGGAATACAAATTAGCTTAGAACGGCTTTACCATTTATCAAATTTCAAACAGCCGAGCGCAAATTCAAGTCCAAGCCCTAGTTGCGGAAATTGCAACTCGAATTTACGTCAGTTTCAGTCCCGGAGTCAAGTAATACAGCATTGGTTTCCTCTTATTCCAGTGAAATTGTATCACTTTCTCCTTCATTCTGTGATGTTGAAAGCAGACTTTTCTCTACACAGCTGGCTTTGTGCGGCTCTCAGAGTCCATGCTGGTGTTTTTGGGCACAGGGCATATTTTTCTGGGGTGATGAATACGTTGGTTATTTCAGGAATCCCGTGGTCTCCAGACGAAGCACTGGAGGGGTTGGGATCTGAATGGGTCTTTGAAGTGAAGTGTGCTCTCTTGGGACGTGCAGCACGGCTCTATGCTAGGTCCACTCACCTTTGGTCCATTGAAGAGTGTATGTGGCTTTGTTTGTGCCACAGTCAATTCTTTTCTTTCACAGATTTATGCAGAAATTTGGGTTACCTGGTGAAATTCTGCAAAACTAAGCATATATCCTCTGCAAAAAACACACTTTAATGGGCAGTTGCTCTTTAATTGTTGGATTTTATAGCATTTGATAATACTAACAAATAGAAACTACCTACTAAAATGGCATGAAAATAACACATTTAAGTTTTAATTAAAAAAGTAATTAAAATAAAGTTAACAAATTCAACCAGCTGGGTGCAAACTTACATACAAGTGTAGCTGTCCTGGATGGCATGGTGGACAGGGGACCTGTCCAAGGCGTTTCTCGACTTTTCGCCCTATGGCTGCTGGAATAGGCTAAAATACTCCCCACAACCCTTATTAAGGAATAATTGATGTAGGTGTACTACTTTTTTTGGTCACAGTAGAGGCTCAAGCAATCCATTGTACTAAAGAGTCTTGTAATAGTAGCACAGTCATGCCAAGCCAGACTGAAATATTTCAAAGTACATCCAAACCCCCATATTTGAACTGCAGCTAGTGCCAAATCAGTTCATGTGCATCCTTAAGACTATGGGTACAATCTTTCTTCTGTCACCATCTACACATGCTATTTGGATAGGAATAGAATCTGAGTTCAGAGAGGGGAGCGAGCGAGCGAGCGAGAGAGAGAGAGAGAGAGAGAGAGAGGGAGAGAATGACCCAATAAAAGCCGCTTCATGAGTGGAAACACAGCTGATTTTGGTTAAAGCTTAGTAAAGCGGCACCTCAGAAAATGTATTTTTCGTTATCTACATTTCTGATATGTATATATTTCCTTTTTCTTCCATCAGCACGGGCCATTGAAACTCAATCTCCTTAATGACGGAATTCGTCCCTCATGGAACAAAGTTTCAAAGACTTCTGCGCACACTTTTTTCTTTTTGTCTAGAGTCTAGATCTTAATGGAAACTCAACTCATAGTTTCAAAGCAGCCTAACATTAAACCTCATTGATATGATAAGGTAATGACTGTATCGTAGACTGTGTCATAGAGTGCAGGTTGTTTAGTAATGACACTTTTCTTGAACAGTTGAACAAAAGCGGCAATCAAAAAGAAAAAGCTCGCCGGGACAGCACACTTATCTTTCCTCCTCAAACACAAGCCTGTCTTTTCCTTTCCTGTTGACGGGGTGATGAGTTTTAGAGCACACACACCCAAAGACACCCACAAACATCAGTGTGTTTGTTTTGTTAAGGGTGGCAGTGTAACTTACATGCTGGGTGTTGACCTTTGCTTGGTCTTTAGTCCTAAATGCCTGAAGCAGCAGGACACTCACAGGATCCCTCCTTTGAGTAAAGGTAGAGCTGAAAAACAGGGAAAGTTCCAACCATCTTCTTACACACGCGATGGAGTGGTTCGACAGGTCAGACTAATCAATCCAGATTAAAGTGTTCAGGTTAAAACAACATCCACGACTGAACTGGAAATGTTAATGTTGGCGTTACTCTAGCGTGATTTTCATGAAACTGATTTAGAAGAGGAAGACCATCACTCATTGTAATGATTAGATGCATTTAGGTCACTGAGTTGTTGATGTTACACAGTGGTGAATCAAATGTTCCTTTCAAATTCGCACCTCAGCTGCCAATGAAGAAAGTACATTACATCAACACAATTACTGTCTATCATTCTAGAGCTTTAAGAGTATCTATATATATTTAGGTCTGTTGACAGAGTGAAATAATTACGTGCAACCAGTAAAATTATTTTGTGTAACTTGCATTTAAAAAGCAAAGCATTTTTATCTAAATAAATGAATGGACAAAATAAACCATATCAGAATGTACTTATTACTTACAGTAGTAAGTAATATTATTTTTATTATGTGAACAAGTTGCACTGAACATGAAAAACAGGATTTCCATAGAGTGAATGCAGTTTCCAGTTATCATCGAAACAAAACCTTGTATGTAAAAAAAACAATAAGAAATACAGCTTCAAATGTAAATGAACTTTGTTTACATTTTATTTCAGCTCTGTTGATCCATTTGTCCTGAAATTTTGTCCCAGTGTTAATCCCAGCCAGCAGTTTCACTTTATATAAAAAAGTGGCAATAAAAGGACATACATCTCATGAATACAATGATATCAGCTCCTCCATGATTCTAGCCTCTCACTCTTGCTCTTGTTCATGCAGCTGTTGGATCTGTTGTTGCTTTTGTTAGTTTGGTGCTTGTTGATTTATCCTTCAGTCTCCTGTGAGCTCCTGTGAGCTCTCCATAAATCTCAACAATTGTTTCATTTAAAGGATGTTTTTGAACAAGAAGGTTATAATCATGGTTTCCGTCATGGATTTTAAACTACAGTGTGTGTGATCACTGTTGTTCTAGGAAGAACCCTTCAATGGGTACAAAACATTTTACATTATATGCAGGTTTTTTAAACCTTTAAAAGGTTTTGAGGTTTCAAGGTTCTTCTCATTCAAGGAACTTTTTGATACAAGTAAATTCAAAATATTGTCTTTACAGAAGGTCTAGGCCCTTCTCTGTATTTTCTCTCTAAAATTTGGTTTAATATTTTATTTGTTAGATCTGCAGCAGCAGCAATTTTAATGTGCAAGAAACAGCAAGTTCTGATCATTCTATTATATTCTATATCCGATTACAGTTTTTCCTCTGTCAACAACTCATTTAGAATCAGACCACACTTTGGAGATTACTGGATACCTGCTTCGTGTGTGGGTGAATATTTTTCCTTGTCCTTCAGACTCTGTTCATATATGAAGGTGATGAAACAGCTTGTCACTCCCTTTTCTTTCTCTCCTAAGACCTGAGATATTTGGTTTCATGTTCAGTGTTTCACCATCTCCTAATAGGAATAACACTCATGGCACATCGATCCCTGTGTGCTCCTGTGCAGCTTTTCTAAAGAAACCAGGGTCTCCCGTGTAGTTGTGCTGAAACGTAGGGGCTCTATTGGTGTTCCTTAACGACGAGGTGATCTCAGCATTGCTGCTGTCCGTGTGGCTGCATAGAGAACGCTTCACCCAAATGAGTCGTACAGTGGATGGTTTAACAGCTTGTGTCATTGGACTGGAAGCTGCTGAGCACCTGTAAATCACTCCAGTAACAGCCTCCTTTTCTTTCTCTCTGCATCTGTATCCTAAAATGAACTCTCGAACGTAAAGTTAGATGCCAGAGAAAGAAATAATGATGGTAATAATCGCAATATTAATGGCTGTGGAAATATAAGCACCATCAGAACTCATTATATCATACGATTATTTCAAGAGTTATTCTGGCAGATGTCGGTGTGGAAGCATTGACTCTAGACTTTGTAGTGAAGCATGAGAAAGTAATTTTCAACATCGTCGATGATTTGGCTAAACGACCTAGAGATTTAGTCACGTTTGACAAACAATACGGCACAGGCCATATTTGTTGAAATGTGGAACCCATTGTTAGAACAAGCAGATCCAACTATTGCAGATCCAGAGTTTGTAGAAAATAATTTCCGTGCTGAGGGGCCAGGGGCCCAGCAGCTTGACCTCTGGCCCCTAGCCCAGCGCCGACGGAGGTCTGGATGTGCAATAAAAGAGTGTCAAGTTTCCCTCTGAGCTACTGCGGTCCCGGAGAGATGAGAGTAGCACGTTAACCCCTGCTGCCTGGCAAGCAAAACCTCTTCTTGTCAGCAGACCACTGGTGAGCATGAGACGAAGATAAGATGCTGTTGCCTCCTCCGGCTCTGCTGGCGCCCCGTTTAAATGACATGTTCGGAACTCTCCGAAACGCTGAATCATCCGTCATCAACTGGAATAAGGTAGAATTAAATGGAAAGGGGCTTTGTGGTGGATGAGGAACTATGAGCAGCAGACCTCAAGTTTTATTAGGCATACGCTCCAAATGTACTGAAAGAATGCATATCAGTGAATAAAGAAGCTTACTGTTCGAGATTAGTAAGAACCACTTTGAATGGATGGAAAGCTCAAGTTGCAATCTTAAAAGGCCAGAAAGTGCTCCATTCGAGAAAATGTGCAGTCTAATGACAAGACTTGCTCTTTAAACTAAGACTGGGGCAAAAGTCATAAAACTGCTTTTTCCTTTTCCACTGAAAGAACTTTTGTTCTTCACTTTGGCTGAACGGTGCCTGTGTTACCATCCCAGTTGTTTTTCTTTCTATCTCTGACTTCTAGTAGAAGGTCACCTTTTAACACTCTGACAATACACCCTGTTCTTATGTGCAGTTTGGTGCTACCAATGTTTTTAGCTCTTTATAAAGTCATTTGCTGACATTTATAGGCCCATTCTGACCAAGAAACTAGTGTCTAATCTTCGGGTTTATCAGATTTTCTTTCTCCTTTGAGGCTACTGTCAGGGTAAAAGAATTTGGCAGTGGCAGCATAAATACATAAACTGCAGTTGACTGTCCATGAGGACTCCTCCTGCTAGACCACTGTTCTGTGAATGGTGTAATGAGTCCACCTTGGGTATTTAGCGTAAGAGACAGCCTGCTGCTGTCTACAGCTGTGTGCCTCCTATATTCATATAAACCACTCTCTAGAGTGCATCTACCATCACACCTGAATGCTGTATGCATGCCTGTGAATGAGAATGTTTGTGTGAAGCAGAGATGGTCACAAGTTGATTCATGCAAGTGCATGTCTGAGTCGGGTCCCTGGAGTGTGAGTCGAGTCGTTAGTCCTCAGCAGAGAGTTGTAATTTAGTCTCATTGACCACAAACATTGTGTAGTTCCAAAGTAAAGCTGTCAGGTTCAACAGGGCTTCAAATAACATGCCTTTCACTGTAGAAAAAACCTTCAATCTGAAGGATTGAATTGAGTCTGCATTGAGGTTGGCAGTTCTAATATAATCAGTTTTGTTTGTATTTTTTTTTCTCAGACTAAACTTTTTCTTCATTCTTGATTACAAGTCTAGTCGCGGCTCAGTTAAAGATTCATCTGTGTTGGAGTCGCTGATCCGAGTCCCTGCCTCTCATGTGTGGCTTTGTGTTTTCTCACTGCAGGAGAGTATTTTCCGTCATATTTCCAGATTTACAGATCAATGGTAATGGGCCAGTGTGTTTATGTGCCATCAGAGTCTGGGTAACAGCCGCTCTCTTGCACGCATTTGATCCCACAAAACACATACACACACACACACGGAGCCATACATACCTCACCTCCATGTGTGTTTACACTGATAAAGTACACCAACATCCAGCCCAATATGTTTAAACATCTCTCTGGCCACAGATTCGTGATCCCACACGCCTGTCGTCTCTTCCTTCTGTCAGCCTGGCCGAAAATATCCATGTTTACTGAGCAAATAGCAAATGTTCCACTAACGTCCACCTGATGTCTTTTGATCCTCTCCTTTTCCTTGTTTTTCAAGAATTTAAAAGGACAGTTCGGCAACAAGTCAAATCGCAAGTTTTCTCTAAGCCCCAACATAGTTCATCAGCCAAGATATGTCGGTGCCCAAAGTCTGCTTCTTTTCTGCACTGCAGCCACAAAGCTAATGCAGCTAACAAAGAATGGAAATGTTGGTTATAAACCCCACCAATCAGCATTGTGCAAACTGTATGCTTTAAAAAGATCTTCTCATGCACTCTGCGACTTCTCAGAAACTGCTGACGGTACTCAAAATAGCAAGGCAACACGACGCATTCGAACTTTTTAGTTTTCTCAACAGCTGATTTTGTAGTTATCCTTACTAAAGCAGAAAAAAAAAAATCAGTAGTGCCACAGTTAAGAACAAATAGTTTTCATTCAAAATTACATATACTGTAACCTAATCAAACAGGACTAAGCACGTTCCCTATGAAGCATGTAGTCATCAGGTATTTTTAAGTGCTGGTGATATCCATGGTATGCCCAGAATAGCATATTAGCTAAATATTGTAAACCTGCCCAGTCCTATTTGTCTCCCATAGTTAGTAACATCTCTGCCCTCCACTCAGCAGCCTGAGGTTTGATTCCTGGCCCATGCAAGCACATCACGCTGCACCATTAAGCATTCCTGGGAAAGACTCCTGTATCAGCTTACCTCTGTAACACAATTAGACTGGAATTTGTACTGGATGAGAGTGTCTGCCAAATGCATTAATGGAATGTAGGCTAAATTTCCTTTTTAAACAATGCAGCCTTTTGCTGGCAGACTATTAATGAACAAACCCATCGAAGTTGGTTAAACAAATGGACCTGATTCAGGATGACGACAAAATCAGCTGTTCTTTCAGAGAATATGTTCATATGAAAGTAAACACACTGTCATGTTGCCTTGAAATTTTGACGTTTCTCAATGATTTGCTATAATACACAATATGGACAAAAGTATTGGGACACACCTGTTTTTCAGGGTTTGGGCTAGGCACCTTGCTTCCAGTGAAGGAATCTTAAGGCTTCAGCATACCAAGACATTTTGGAGGATGACACACTTTCAACTTTGTGGACACAGTTTGGGGAAGAACCTTTCCTACTCCAGCATGACTGACTCCCAGTGCACAAAGCAAGGTACATAAAGACATGGTGGGATAAGTCTGATGTGGAAGAACTTGACTGGCCCACACAGAGCCCTGACCTCAACCCCATTTAACACCTTTGGGATGAACCGGAACGGAGACTGCGAGCCAGATCTTCTCATCCAACATCAGTGCCTGAGCTCATAAATGCTCTACAGAATGAATGGGCACAAATTCTCACAGAAACTCCGAAATCTTGTGGAAAGCCTTCTAAGAAAACTGCAACGGGGGACCCACTCCATATTAAAGTCTATGTGTTTGAATGCAATGTCATTACAGTCCCTGTTGGTGTGATGGTCAGGCATCCCAATACTTTTGTTCATATTGTGTATGTGGTTTCAGAAACTCTATGACTTTCTAAACTCTCACTTGTTTTTCCCAACTTCAAAGCTAAATGTGTTTGTGTTTGCTTTCAGGTTACTGGTGGGAGCTCCATTAGAAACAAATGGGCAACACCAAACAGGTGATGTGTATAAATGTCCTTTAAGCAGAAGAGCCACAGGCCCCAGCTGCACCAAGCTCAATTTAGGTATTCTATCTCCACCTCATATTCCGGGGTATTATCTGTGTATGTTTCTTTGTGTAAATACACTTTAAAGGGGTCGTAACTCTTTACTGTTCCACTATAATTACTTCTCAATGCTTCCCTTAATCTAAGCTCACACTCATGGTTTGGACAAAGCATTTCCAGGCAGCTCTCAGTGTGAAAAGCTGCAGGGGGAGACCATCATAATGATTCATTCTTTCCTCACTCCACAGTTTACATACATTTCCACATCTGTGCTCCTGCATGTGTTGCACATCTGCATGGCACTGCATGTTCAGATGCAGCCGTGTGTGTTCAAATAATAGGGTACAGAATGCAGTCTCCGCAAGCTGCTTAAACCTGACTACGAGATGGTTTTTATGTCCAGTTAAGTTAAGATGCCTCTGTAATCTGTATAAGAGCAATGGATATTGTGGACAGTATCAGGAAGCAGTTTCAATGCATGGCTGTTTTTGGCTACCGTGCATAAGTTTGTTTTGTTGTTCATTGTTTGTTCCCTTTAAGGCAAGATATCTTTGACAAATGTCTCTGAACGTAAAGATAAAATGAGGCTGGGGATGACGCTTACCTCCAACCCTAAAGACAACAGCTTTGTGGTGAGTTATGTGGACACTGTCTTCATTGTACACGCATTATAAATTATCATTTGGAACTAAGGAGCATTTATGGACTTCTTGTACTACATTCATCATTAAAGAAAAGTTTGAGTACACACAGTTCACTCAGCCCTAGACACGATATTGTGTGATGTGCAGTAGCTGTGTTATTATAGCATTACTGACCGTACCGTCAATACAGTGCATGTCTCCTGGGACATATTTCGAGAATAACTCTGGCTCTCCTGTCTTCAGGCGTGTGGTCCTCTGTGGTCCTATGAATGTGGCAGCTCCTACTACAGTACGGGGATCTGCTCCAGAGTCAACGCCAGCTTTAAATTCTCTCGCACCATTTCTCCTGCTTTCCAAAGTAAGCACAGCACACCTGCACATTCCGCCTGTTACGTGATTTAACTAGGAATATTCATGGTTGTGACATTTCTGTGGTATTTCCAGCTGCTCCCTTGGCCGTGATCAGTATGTCGAATTCATACATAAAATAATCCGCAATGGACAAATTGAATAGAATTCTGAATCAATCTCTTTATTATGCTCCTGAAACATCTGAATATTAGAAAAAGATGTGTCTTCACATATAAATGTTGGTGAAAGATTTCAGGTGTTCTCTCTTTCGAAACTTTCACTTCATCTGCAATTAAAACACCTTTAAAGTATATTTTAACTGCAAACGTTCTCTTTCAGGGTGTGAGACCTACATGGATATCGTGATCGTTCTGGATGGCTCTAATTCCATTTACCCATGGTATGAAGTTCAGGACTTTCTCATCAATATCCTGCAGAAGTTTTACATTGGGCCAGGGCAGATCCAGGTATGGATTATTCTTTCACATAGATTATGCTGAGTGGCTGAGCTTCCTTGAATGATGTCTATCATATGGATTCTTATTCTGGGTTTAGGTCAAGAATGCCACCAAGAACTAGTCATGTATGAAATACTTATCCATTTATTTCATAAATCTTCTTGCTAAACTGTATTATTCTCATATCTTGCAAGTGCATATGAATGCACATTAGATATGGGATTATTTTGCCGTTTATCTGGTTTGTGAGTATGTGTGTTTGTGTGTAGGTTGGTGTGGTGCAGTATGGGGAGAAGGTGGTGACTGAGTTCCAGCTGAATGATTTTCGCTCAGTGGAGGATGTGGTGAAAGCAGCAAGAAAAATAGAGCAGAGGGGTGGAGAAGAGACCAACACTGCACTGGGCATCAGTGTGGCAAGGTAGAACACATACACACATACTTAGACACACATACACTATATGGACAGAAAGTATAGGGACAGACCTGTTTTTCAAGGTTTGGGCTAGGCCCCTTACTTCATTTCAGACATTTTGGACAATGCCATCAGTCCAACTTTTGGACAATCCACCATCTGATACAATTTGGGGAAGAACCTTTTCTATTCCAGCATGACTGTGCCCCAGTTCACAAAGCAAGTTCCATAAAAACATGGTTGGATGAGTTCGATGTGAAAGAACTTGACTGCCCCGCACAGAACCTTGACCTCAGCTCCATCCAACACCTTTGGGATGAACTGGAACGGAGACTGGGAGCCAGGCCTCCTCATCCAACATCAGTGTCTGACCTCATAAATGCTCAACAGAATGAATGGACACAAATTCCCACAGAAACTCCAAAATCTAGTGGAAAGCCTGCCACAAAGAGTGGAAGCTGTTATTGCTGCAAAGGGGGGACCAACTCCATATTAAAGTCTAAGCATTTGCATGCAGCGTCATTAAAGTCACTGTTGGTAGAACGATCAGGCATCCCAATACCTTTGTCCATATATAACATGCCGACAAGCACAGATCTGTGCAAAACCAGTGTACAAACTGTCATCCGTGCAATGACAAACTATCCTAAACCTATTATTTAATATAGCAGAAGCATACAATTGCAATAAACGTGTGAAACAGTCTTTGCATTTGGGTAGCCAAAGATAAGCATTTGACCATAGAGAATCAATACATATATGAAACTTATATCAAGGAGAAAGAGACTGCTTGATTTCAGTCAAAGAAGCCCTTACTAAGTGCTGACCAAAAGGATGTCTTAAACTAAATACTCCATTTCATGTTTTTTGCCCAGTATGTCATGAAATTAGTCAAAGTTTGTTTCATGCTAATGGCATTATCTTAGAAATGACCAAATGGTTAAATGATTAAAAACCTGTGTAATTTGACTAGGGGTGCCCAAACTTTGGCACACAGCTGCAGCTGTAATAAATATACTGATAGATAAGAGAACACATGCGAGACTCGAACTCTCTGAAACAATATCAGTGGTAAGGATATTTTGAGCATGTGTCATGTCTCTTCAGCTCTCAGGCCTTTAAACAAGGTGGGAGGAGAGGAGCGAAGAAAGTCATGATTGTCATAACAGACGGAGAGTCACACGACAGCCAGGACCTGCAGAAGGTTATCGAGGACAGTGAGAATGACGGCATCATCCGATATGCCATCGCTGTGAGTCTGCTCCGCTCAGTTGCTTTCCTTTCCTTCATCTTTACTCTCTCCTTGCTCCTTGTCTTCAGTGAGCAACAGTACAAAACTCTGCAGAATGTTCCAGACCAAATACAGAAGGAGCGCTTAGAACGTCAGTGAAATAAAACTTCGACATGCATGGTTCACTGAACCACAAAAGAATTGCCTCAGTGAGATACAACTAAGCCTGAGCAGTTTTGTGGTCGTTAGGTAGTGCCAATCCCAGTAACGAATGCTGTTTTAATACTCATCCTGACCTACAGAAGCCACAGTCCTCTCTCTCCCTCTGCATTAATATCCTCCCTTAGAACTTGGACATTAGGTGTAAATGACCTGTTCCAAAGCGACAGGGCTAGTGTGCCCAGCATTGGTCTGGTACTGATCAAATGCTCGGTCTCACACTGGGATAATGAGGTGGACAATTAGAGTTGAGGCGCAGCAACATGGGCAGGGAACCTTTTGAGGTCAGGTTTAGTTGCTGACACCAGCGGAATCTGTGACACAGGCCCATTCGCTGAGAGCTAGATGTCTAAGCTGCCTTTGGAGGAGCTGCAGTAGTGTTGGCCCTGAGGAGAAGTGAGTCATGGTGGATGGTGGATGCTCCAGACTGGCTAATGACTAGCAGTGTCAGGATGCTGTCTGACTATTTGGGCTCTTATCTGTTTTTTTCTCCAGGTGTTGGGCTACTACAATCGTCGAGGGATCAACCCAGAGGCTTTCCTCAATGAGATCAAATACATCGCAAGCGACCCGGATGACAAGCATTTCTTCAACGTGACCGACGAAGCTGCCTTGAAAGACATTGTGGATGCTCTGGGAGAGAGGATCTTCAGTTTGGAAGGTAAATGCCTGCAGGCAACCAAGCCTGTACTGCAGCCTGCATGTCCATAACACAGGGGAAAAAAAACTCAGCCTGTAAAACTTTTATGACATCTCAGCATTGTACTACACTGTAAATCTACCCGGAGCAAGTCTTAAGCACTCTCTCCTCACTTTGAAATATGCCTGGTGTCGTAACTCTTCCTTAAACTCAGTTGAAATGCAGTGTGGTGAGCTCTAAGCCGTTGAGGGACCCCTTTACCTCCGTCTGTGTTCACTTTGCACTCTTTCTGGCTCTGTCTGTAGGAACCAGTAAGAATGGGACAGCATTTGGTCTCCAGATGTCCCAGGCTGGTTTTTCCACACACATAGTTCAGGTAAGCATTACCGATTTGTCTTGCGGCCTTTGTTGTGTCCACGTCTATGGTCTTCTGTGTCTTTTTCACTCCCATGCCCTGACCAGGCACACCAAAGTTAGTCTCCATTCTCTCCGTGGATCCTGAGGTCACTGTGATATATGAGTCCCTCCTGTCTCTGTCCCTCCTAATGCAGACAGCTTTTTCCGATCTTCATTCCAAAAAACACGTGAATAAAAGGCCCGCTTTCACCTCCCAGGGGAGGAATGCTGTGGTGAGCGCTGAAGAGGATGTGTTTCTCAAGAGAGCGAGAGGAAAAGTATGTCTCTCTTTTCCCCCATGCATTTTTCTCCTAGGGCTGCAGCTGATATCGGCCTGAGAGCCGTTGGCTCAGGGGTTGACACAGCTGGCTCGTCTTCCAGCCGAGTCTCCCAACTGTACCTGTGTGTCTGGATAACTATCAGCGGCAGTTCATCCAAGACTCATTCCAAACTGTACCTGAAGCATCTGTGTCTTTCCAGGTCTCATTCCGGCCCGGAGCACAACTCATCTTAATCAGCGTCCAGGCCACACTCTCTGCTGATGCAACTGCTCCAATTTTCCAAGCCATTGCCACAAACGAGACTCAACCTGCCATGGGAAATATAAATATATAATCATTTGCTTTTTCGTGGAAAAAAAAAACAGATAGGAAAACTGCAGATGCTGACTGGGATAGCTGGAAACCCCATCCGCCAGCCCGTCGAATGCCTGGGATAGCACTTGCTCGACAAGAGTCAACCTGAGTGTTGAGAAGAGGGATAACTCATTGGAAAGAACATCTGAGCTTTAAAAGAAAATTGTCCACAAAATGCACAGATGGTTTTCCCTCGAGCTGGGCTCTGCCAGCTCAAACTGTGGCTAAAGACAGGCATATTCAGATGTTCCACTGTGTTATGTGGTCTGCGAGTCGTCACATTTGCTTATTTATTTCCTTCGTCTAATAGACAGGGAAGGTAATCTGAGTGAGTTTTTAATCAGTTTCAGCAACCTGTTGGCAAAACTTGTGATGCTTGTGCAGAGTCTGCAGATCTTTTTTTTTCCGCAAGAAAAAAAAATGCTTAAATAAATCAAAACTATTTGCCAGCTGTACTTAACAAGAAACATTTCTAGAAGTACACTATATGGACAAAAGTATTTGGACATACCTGTTTTTTGGGGCACAGCTGGTAGCCTAGTGGTTAGGGAGTTGGTCCTGTGATCAGAAAGTTGTGGTTTTGAATCCCAAGATGCTAGTGACACCTCTGAGGTACCCTTGAGCAAGGTACCTTCCAAAGCACTGCTCCCCGGGCGCTGTGTTCCTGGCCGCTTCACTTGGTGAATGGGTTAAATACAGAGTAGAATTTCATGCTGTTCACACCAAGTGCTGTAGTGTGTTCGCATATGACAAATGGTCACTTCACTTTCAGTGTTTGGGCTAGGCCCCTTACTTCCAGTGAATCCTACAGCATACCAAGACATTTTGGACAATGCCATGCTTCCAACTTTGTGGACACAGTTTGGAGAAGACCCTTTTCTATTCCGGCATGACTGTACCCCATTGTACAAAACAAGGTGCATAAAGACATGGCTGGATGAGTTCGGTGTGGAAGAACTTCACTGGCCCACTCAGATCGCTGACCTCAACCCCATCCAGCACCTTAAGGATGAACTGGAATGGAGATTGCAAGCCAGGCCTTCTCGTCCAAGATCGGTGCCTGACCTCATAAATGCTCTAAGAAGATTGGAAGCTGTTATAGCTGTAAAGGGGGGACCAACTCCATATTAAATTCTATGTATTTGAATGCAGTATCATTAAAGTTCCTGTTGGTGTAATGGTCAGGCGTCTCTAAAAAGTCCTTATAGTGTTTATAGTTTAAAAGCATATAAATTCTATATTTATTTTTAAACTTTTGCTTTTTTAGACAGTATATTGCTTTGGTCCATTGTGGTCAAGACTTTCAGAATGTGTTTGTTCTGTTAGAAGCTCCTATCTAAGGTTAAGATGAGGTGCTATGAGTCAAGATCTCAATCACTGAGAACACTCACTTTTTCCTTTAAAATAGCATTTCAGAGTTAAGGAACTTCAACAGTAAACAAACAAAATTATTCATTTTAGTGCGTCAATCGCGGGCCCGTGGTTTGCCTTGGTCTTCATTCCAACACTGCATATTCAAACCACTGTGATGAGGCTGGGGTCACCGGACAGTGACCATGACTCATTCAATATCGGAGGGTTTCATGGCCTCTGTGTATCCATGAAAACTGTGGTTGATGTTTAAATAGACCTCAACATGAGAAGCGCGGCTCTTTTAGGGCATAGCGACTACTTCAGGCCTGGTCATTATATAGAGTTTTTTTTTCCCCCACAAAGCGAAGGAGAATTAAAAGCCTGCTAAAATCTGCGCTGTTTTCAGTTTGCACCGTTTCCATGGCAATAGTCTTCAACACATATACACAGCCTTACCAAGAAATATGTACTGCATGAAGTGGTAGACTTCGTGAATCACTGCAATATTGATTTAGAAACAGTTCCAATGGGTTACAAGGTATTTGTGGTGCTTTGCTATCCACAAACCACTGGAAAATGTGCAGTGACCATTTAGCTATTTCACATAAACCTGATCATGCTGCAGAGCAGAACAAAAATTATGAAATATGTTTGTGAATGTCAAGCAGGAGTGATTTTCCACTCTTTCAAAGGTTCTCTCACAGCAAGAGGTTCGGTACAGTGATCTATTGCAGAGTTACTGACTGTTTGGGCGATCAACATTTCAGCTCAGTGTGTCTGTAAATGAGTCATTAATGAATGATTAATTTGGCTAATTTGGGCCTCATCTGCAATTCTTCTTAATAGACATAAATCACTGTAATTAGTAAGAGTCCCACGATCTCATAACTAACAGTAGAACTAACAACTCAAATGAAAGATAGATGTTTTGGCTCTCACAAAGGAGTGCAAGAACACGCAGTGCTCAGCCATGATTGTTGACAAATGTTGATGTTGCGGCGCACATGTCTGGTCTTCCCTGCAGGATGGCATTCTGGTTGGGGCGGTGGGGGCATATGACTGGAACGGAGCAGTGCTGAAGGAAACCAGGCATGGCAAGGTGGTTCCACCCAAGTCCTCCTATGCCCAGGAATTCCCCGAGGAGTTGAAAAACCATGGAGCTTACTTGGGTAAGCAGTATGCTCACAACAGACCTGCTGACTCAGCTGTAAGCAGAAAAAGTAGAACCCCTTCAAAATGTTTATGGAAACTGAATTTTTTTTTTGTAGGATTTTGACAGGAAAGCAAAGGCATCATCAAGAAATCAAGAAATGTGTCGCATACATCATTTTGTCACACACAACTCTATTTCCACTAACTTTGTATTTCCCTTATGAGTCATTTCTCAAATATTTCTGTCATGTTCCTTTCTCTCTGTCTCTCTCGTTCCCTTTTTCTTTCTGCCCCCTGTGTTGCACGTCCTTTCTTCTTCTGTGGCTTTTTCTCACTCTTCATTCATCTCTGTCTCTCTGTTTGAAAGACCATGTGGTGGGTGTATAGAGGCTCTGTGGTTTGATGCCCACCGCTGCTGCAGCTCTGTTTATAAACTCTCTCACTGCCTGTTTCGGAGCTCATTTTTCTACCTCTCTGTCCGTGTCTCCCTTTCATTTAGATTTCCTCTCTTTCTCTCTTTCTCTCTCTCTCTCTCTCTCTCTCTCTCTCTCTCTCTCTCTCTCTCTCTCTCTCTCCCTCTCTCTCT
>JBBIGA010000040.1:18718959-18753763 GCA_037576975.1 Alestes dentex | reverse complement strand
ACACACACATACACACATATACGTGTAGATGAACACATGCATGCACACACACACAGACTCATACACCCATGCACACACACACACACACACACACACACACACACACATATACGTTTACAGCATTTAGCAGACGCTCTTACCCAGTCGTCTACGTCTGTTCTTCATACCTGTAAAGCTAAACTAAAATCAACACCTGCTTTTTACCAAGTTACTGATTACATGTACAAACGCACACACACACAAAGTCACGCAGGGTGATGACAAGTGCTGGTATGTTCTCTGCATATCTACACTGAAGTGTCCCTCTGAGCAGCTTATCAGCCTCTACCTCAAGTTTCATGATGCGCTGTTGGAGTGTGTGAGAGGATTACACGCTCCTTCATGCTCTGAAATCTGCTGCGCTGAAGGGAAGCCCCCAGCCTGCGGCCTCCCTGAACGCTTTTCCCCTCCTGATTTACAGCACCTGCTAGGCTGCCTCCCCGGCCGCCCAGTAAAACACTGCACACCAGCGAAGATCAATAGCGCTGTCCCTGGGAAAGAAGATTAAATCAGAGAGAGAGCTGTAATACAACTCGGCCGTGATGTATTGATGTTTATGGGCTGGGGTTAAACACTCAATTCTAATGGTCAAGGGCTCAATAAATTCTGTAGAGGGGAGAAAGAAAAGTGGGCCCAAGCCCGTCCACTCAAACACAGCATTCTTGATGGGGCATTTCATGAAAACTGAACTCATTTTGGCCTCCTGGACAGGACAGCCCTGTTTGTTCCTTGGGAGTCAAATTCAAATGATATTTATTACTGCAGGTCCTGGGTTCGATTCCCAGCTGGAGCAGCTGAGGGTCCTGTCTAGGGTTTACATGTTCTCCCTGTTTCTATCTAAAGACATGAACTTCAGGTGGACTGGAGACACCCTACGTGTTTGTTTGTGTGTGTGTGTGTGTGTGTGTGTGTGTGTGTATGCCCTGTGATGGACTGGTGACCTGTCCAGGGTGTTTCTCTGCCTCACCCCCTATGAGAGCTGGAATAGGCTCCAGGATAAGCAGCTCAGAAAATGAATGAATGAATGAATGAATGAAAACAACCATTATTTTTGGTCAAAAATATAAGAAAATGTCATTATTTTAAGGCATATCATTGCACACAGGGGACGTCACTATTACAGTATAACGGGGATGAGTCTTTACTTCAGGAAAAAATTTTTTTTTTTTGAGATATCAAGTCATTAGTTTTGACATAATAAGTCACTATTTTAAATAAGTGACTTGCTGCTGCCTGAGACAGGAGAAAAACACTGCAGGAGAAAGAAGCATACACTGGACACCAAACACGTTCTGACTGACTAACTACATGACCTGTATTTATTTTTATATTGTTTGTCAACATTGACGGACGGCTTATCAGTGGAGTACCTAAAGGACAGAGTACTTCTGAAACGTACTTGAGGATCCCCAGATCTTAGCCGAAGTCCTCCATCAGTCTTGGAACTGCGCTAAGAATATTATGCTGTCCTGAGCAGGCGTATTATAACACACTGGCATCTGTTGCCTGCAACCCTACCGGCAACTAATCTGCCTGACTGCGCTTGCTGCAGAGTCATTATTAGTAATTGCAAGACAATCAGGCTTTATGGGCTGCAAAGCACCATGACTTACTGAGGAAATGGAGACAGCAAGCGCCTCTTATTTAATTCTCGTGAGATTGGCTCAACATTAAGGCTTGCCTCCGGCACCCGTCTCCCCATGCACGAGGCCCGGATGGGGCTGATGGACTAATAAAGATGAAATGGCAATAACCCGGCTGAGAAGAGGCTGCGAGAGAAACTCGAACACAGAGAGGCTTAGCTGGAGCGATCACTCTTTCAGGGTGAAGGGGTGACCTCAACATTGAGTCAATATGGGTCAAGCGGTCAATGTATACCATTGACTATGTGTGTGAGAGAATGGTGTGTGTGTGTGTGTGTGTGTGTGTGTGTGTGTGTGTTTATGTGTGTGTAAGTGCATGGTGTTTGTGTTTGTGTGCCCTATGGTGGGCTGGCGCCCTGCCCAGGGTGAGTCCTTGCCTTGCGCCCATTGACCCCGGGATATGCTCCTGGTACCCACGACCCTTGTGAGAATTAAGCAATTATATATATATATACACACACACACACACACACACACACACACACACACACACACAGTAACCCCCCGCTTTTTGCAAGGGTTACATTCCAAGAGCACCTGCGTACAGTGAAAAACTAAAAAATGCCTGAAAGTGGTCATTCGGTCATACATGAACACGCCACAGCACACAGTGTGAACAGCACAAAATTCTTCCTCTGCATTTAACCCATTCACCAAGTGAAGCAGGGGACAGCCAGGAACAGAGGAGTGCCCGGGGAGCAGTGTGTGGGGACGGTACCTTGCTCAGGGCACCTCAGAGGTGTCTAGCAGTCTTGGGAATCGAACCCACAACTTTCTGATTGCAGGGTGAGTTCCCTAACCACTAGGCCACCAGCTGCACCAGTGCCTATTTTTATAGTGCAAACCCTAAATATGTCCCCAAATATGCTCCATAAACACTTTAATTTCATATTAAACTCATTACTCTTAAAGAAAATGTAAAGGTAAACACCTACTCGTACTGTACAGTTTACACTGAACTCCCGCAGTGCTAGAATGTAAATAACGTCTCACTCCATATATGGAAACAAAGGTGCAAAAAAACAACTTTTTTAAAACAGATTTTTTTTACATGTATGTTTGTACATGTATGACTGCTTATTTAGCCTACAGTAAACTTTGAAGAAGCCTGGACTGCTTTGTGGACAAGGCACAATACTGGGTGGCCAATCAGGACAGAAGTCATTTGCATAAATCGTAAAGGCACAGTAACAATAAGCAGACTGATGATAAGTTATGTAGAAATAGGAGTGTGGTAGATGCTCTCAAGCCATCGTAAGTAAAGTAAGCACAGTGTTCCCGAACAGGCCGTATTTGGAGGAGGTGCTCCATGCCATTAGACGAACACAAGCTATGGCCCATAAAACCATCAGTCTGCTAGAATAATATCCCCAGCCATCTAATAAACACACTTTCAGCTTGTTGCTGTCTGTTGCCCTTATTGAGCTTGATTGCCTTGCGAGAGCTTCTCCCACTCCAGACTCCAATTCCAAACAGCGTCTGGCAGCGAGACGGGTGGCGGGGGGCCGAAATTGCTTCCTGAAGTGTGCTCTCTTCTAATGCCCGGTGTCGGCCGTGCAGCTGGTAGCGTTTTAATGTTGATTTTTTTCCTGCTCCGGCACTGAGGAGAGAGGAGAGTTTAAGAGGCAGTGATTAGGCCATTCCAATGGGCTTCGAGATGCTAAAGTTATTTTATGTCGCGGCAGCTTAATAGTGTGCCACAAGCTCAGCTGCACGTATCTCTGCTTGTATGGAACGGATCTCCTCTGCTTGTCCAAATCAATCACCGCACACACTTTAGCTTCTGAAGAATAATTCCACCAGTTTTTGGAACTAGGTGTTGCAACGTCTACAACACAAATTTAGTCATTATTTACTGTCCAAAGCCACCAGTGAATGTACACCCGTATTCTGAGTTTTATGCTGAATGTTGATGATGGTAAAATGGTCATAAAATACGTTTTCGTTTGAGTACTGTCAGCCCTTACAATGTACCCCTCCACCATAAATGAATTTTATGCCAAAACCTTCTCAACTTACCATCAAACATTGTCTCAAGTATCAGACAACATATGCATGGCAACACTGACTGCAAGTTTCTCCAAAAAGGCATATTAGGCGCATTCCATGTCAAACAACTCTGAATGATTTTAAGAATGCTCTTATTGATGGAATGTGGGAGAACTTTGGAAAATTGGTGGAGTTCCTCTTTAAGGGATCTTAAATAGACTCGCTGAAGAGGTTACTGAAGCTGCATGGCACACTGGTATAAATGACACAGAAGTATGGCTAAAATCAATAAGAAGAACCTGCTTGAATCCTGACGTCTATCTATTTTTCCAATGATGTGTTCACAGAGTCAGAAACCACATGAATATATTTGAGATAATAGTTTAATATGGTTTGAGGCATGTTGGCACGTCTGGTTTGGTATGTTCTTCACTGCCCAACATCACTGTAATGCTGTTTAACTTGATTACATAATAACGAAGTCATTTAGGACACCAACCAATGGGAAATCCTACGTAAATCCCACCTGTCCTTTTTGCTTTGTCCATCTTACCGTGGCGAGACAGTCAGACGGGCCGGCAGGGGTCCTGGTTTATGGTCCCCGGCACTGCCAAGGTCACGTCTCTCCATCACCCTCGCTGTTAATGGCTCGTACCAGACGTCCAAAGCAGGCAGGCGGTCAGTGACACTGCAAGAGACTTGAGGCCATTTGTCTTCCCATACAGTGTATAAAACAGCCCAACAGACAGAGCGGATCGAATGGCTTCTGGAGAAGGACTTTGAGAAAACACATCAAAGACCTGACGGGGACTCTAAATTTACCAACCATGCTTGACCCTGGTCCTCAGATCCATTTCCGTACATACAGCAGTAATAGATGTTTGCGTTCACACGGTATTACTCATGTCTTCCTTTTGACCTGTTCCTTACAGAATAAAGTGTTTGTTCTGCCGCATGAAGGACAGGAGCAAGTTTAAACTGCCTCTCACACAGACGGAGCTGAAGGCTAATGGGAAATGTAGACTGGCCCAATTAGTCTCTCCATTCTCCCCAAATAGCGCCTCTGCACTCATTACCCTGCATTAATATGCAGCAGCATCTTAACTTGCCGTGACCTTTTCCCCGTTCCAGTCAGCCAGAGCAAACTTAATTATGATGGGCAATCGTTATATTGCATAATACTGATATTAAAAGAACACCCAGACCTGCCAAAAGTTTGAACACCCCAATCACGTGACATGTCCACATCCTCCGCGGGGAACACACTCAAGACGTACCAGGCAGAACAAGACATTTATTACAAAGTTTATTTCTGATACAAGTCAAGAGTAAAGAAGCGTAGGTCTTTAACAGCGCTACCTCGGTATGTGAAAGTATTATTTACCCCCTGCCCCCTCCTTTTCTCTTCCTTCTCCCTCCCCAGCCTTTGTTTTGAGCTGTGCCTTCCCCCAGACCCCGGCTAATGGTGAAGTATCGGTCAGCAGCCTCCATGCAGGGGGAGAGGCCTATTTCTTCTGCTTAACAGGCTACCAGCTCCAGGGCCCCTCCTCCCTCACCTGTCGCAACGCCACCATGCCCTACTGGAGCGGCAAAGAGCCCAAATGTGTGGGTAAGGTGCAACCGCCTCATCATCGTACACATTTAAAATGGCCCATCTGCCAAATGGCAGATTATGTAAACATATATTTACACACATATATATATAAATTTACACACACACACACACACACACACACATATATATACATATATATACATATATACATATAGATACATTTTTTTCTGTTCTATGAGAAATAAGGCTTTAAACAATTTGCATATGTGTGTGAGTGTGTATATACATGTGTATGTGTGTGTATGTGTATATGTGTTTGTTTGTTTGTGTATGTGTGTGAGTGTGTGTTTAGTGCCAAATGACAAAAGACCCATCTTCTGAAAGAGCTGTTGATAGTTTTCTATGGCAACTAAGAGCCCTTTTTGACACCTTTATTTTTAAAAGTCTGCCTCTATATTTGGTTCTCCGTAGTAACAGCTGCGTACAGTGCCTCACACAGGCTAGCCCTTCGAGCAATAAATCAAGGCTGATTATCTTTTGTCTGGACAGATGACCTGTCATAAATCTCTGTTCTTTAAACCATCTGTTAAGGTGTTAATTGATATCTTGGTGTCAGTGTCTGTAATGAAGATTAATTGGATGCTGCTGAAACCTTAACATTGCTTCTCTGCAAGTATATTTAACAAGCATTCAGTTATATAAACACATCTCCAAATGTATCTGCATACAATAAAATTGTCAGCATGTTTTGTTGGCCAAGCAAGTGCTTTGTGGGTTACCTGGTGTTTGCCTTGCATTTAAATACAATTTTTTTAAATTCACCTTAACATTTACCTAACTTTAACCTAAGCCTCCACCCATAACCCACTGTGATCAAACACGGTAGATGTTTTGGTCTGTGTTTGGTACTCGCAAAGAAATTACACAGCTCTCACTTTCGGACAGGCATCCCTTAAATTATGCACAAAATCAGTGCTTTTTCGAAGCAACAGCTTGGTAAACAGTTTTGTACTCAAATACTTTACTCTCTGTTTTGGATTTACCAAACATTCAAAGAGTTTGAATAAGATTGAATTTGATAACTAGAGATGTTAATGCATGTAGAAAGGAAATGAAGGAAAATTAAGGGGAAAAAGTGCACATATTAAAGCTGATTAAAGGGTAAAACTACTGAATTCTCCCCTTACTTTTTTCAAATTTGCCCCTTAAATAATAGAACCTCTTGAATTAACGCCTTAAATTTAAGATTAAGGAGTTTCACATTCATGCCTTAAATCTAATTTGAAGGTAGAATTAACTGGCACTAATTATTAAGGGGTTTGGAGTATTTTCAGGGGTACATCAAGGTAGGGTTAAGCACGTTTTAAGCACATTGTGTTTTGTAGTGTTTTGGTGCTGGACGTGGGTCACTGTGTGTTCTGACCACTTTCTGTCAGAGCCAGTATTCATTCTTCAGAAATTTTATTATACATAAAGTTTACTTTATTTAATACTACTTTATTAGTTTGAAGTTTGATGTTATATACAATCTATTATTTGCTAAGCCCCCAATTTCCTGTCTCCTACCTACATACTTCTCTCTCTCTCTCACTCTCTCTCTCTCTCTCTCTCTCTCGTGTGTCTTTCCTTCATCAGCCACTTGTGGAGGGATGTTGAAAAATGCAACACTGGGGCGTATCATCTCACCTGGGTTTCCAGGGAACTACAGTAACAACCTGACCTGCCACTGGGTGCTGGAGGCCCCTGAGGGCCACAGGCTGCACATCCACTTTGAGAAAGTGGCCCTGGCTGAGGATGATGACAGGTAAGAGCCACACTTTCCTGGTCGAAATATGAATGGGATCATGATCACCAAATTTGAAAGTCTGACCTTCAATGAGAAGAGCCATATGCCTCACTGGTAATGGGGTAGCAGGAGGAGGTCAGGCCAATCATATTCTTACAATGAGTTAAAGACAGTTCTCTGAGGCAGTCTGACCGGTTATTCACTCTTACTGAAGGTCTGTCAAAGTATTATTAGAACTAGAAATAGCCCTACAGATCTGTACATGCGAAGTAGCACGAATAAGCAAAATATTTTTATGTTATTTAAGTACGATAGGCCCAGTGCTCAGCCAATACTCATTATTATGGCTGTTTCCGATATCTTTACAGCCAGATTGGCCGATGGTCCAATTTTAGTACATCCTTATAAGAATTTTTTTTTAACCCAAAACGCTTTCCAGTGCTTTTTGATAAATAACTTAAATATCGTGTATTTTTAAATAGAGTACTATATTAAAGTAAGAGGCAACTAGGTATTTAGCTAAAGTACTCACATTGCCAGGATAGCTTATTGTCACTGTGAGAACAAAATCTCCAAAATGGGAGCTTTACAGGAGCTTTAACTTATTATGTACAAAAGTACAAAATGCAAAAATGGAGATACACAAAGTTATTCTTATATTAATGATAATATGTTGTGATGTATGTGTGGTTGTAGCATTCAACTCACATCATTCACGTCATTAAACTGCAACACAAATAGGCCAAAGCCAGCAGAAGGACTTGGCTGCTGATCACATATTTCTTGATTCTGATTTGCTGATTCTAACTTCTGTAACACTTCACTGAAGGCTTGATGGTGCCTACATAAACTTTTAATGACAACCGACATAAATATTTATAAAAGCTTATTCCAGCAAGCATCAGTTGTCAATTTTGGTGTCACGAAAACATTACGATGCTCGCTGGAATATACCTTTAGGAATGTTTATGTAGGTTTCCATTAGTTGTAATGAAGGTTTATTTACATGCCATGTAGTCAAATTATAGACGATTGCCTAGAGTAAATGTTGATTGCAGTATGTGTATGTTTTCTTTTGGGGAAAATGAGCAAGTTATAAAAATAATTAGCTTAAATATTATGTTTCTGACTACAAAGCACTTGGAAGCACGACTACGGTGGGAACAGGAGCAACAGAGCAGCATGTGAAGGCAGAATAATTACATGATAGATCCCAGTCTGTTAGATCAGGACTGAGCTCTGGACAGCGCCCAATTGTAGGATGCGTTCAGCTGCCCTGTTCCTCTGCCAAGGGTACAGCCCCGATTCTCACACACACGCACACACACACACACACACACACACTCACACACACACACACATAACAAAGTGCCTCAGAGCTTCCCGTGCTCCATCTGTGGAGTCCTCTGCTACTCGGTGTCATTCGGCATAATTAAGAGCATCCCCACATGCAAATTAATAGCGCGACTACAGAGGCCACAGCAGAGATATGGGAAGTGGAGATTTAATTACATTTTTATACTGTAACCGCCGTGTCTCAAGGCTGCGCTGACAAATGGCTCTTTAATGAAGCCACTCCGGACTGAGCCGATGAAACAAGTCTCGCCTTAAAAAGCGCTTTTTTAATCAAATGCCTTTACTCGTCCAGCCCAAATGGGGGGGTGGGGGCACCCTGTGTACTTATGTATATGTACACAGCCACCTAGCATCGCTCAGACACAGACACAGGCATGGTTGACAAGCACCCAGGTAAGTGAGTGATGTAGTTTTATTATTTACAAGGTGCAGGGAGGGTGCTCGTTAGGGGTAGATGAGGGGCTGGAGGGTGCTCGGGGTCGTGAGGCGTAGTGTTGGCTGAGGGGTCCCAGAAGATGCGTCCGGGAGCGGCGTGAGTCCTCTGGGCTGGAGCCTGGGTTGAGGAAAAGAGCCGAGAGTCGTTAATGGGGCGCAGACTCAGGGAGATCCTCGTCTCTCTCTTCCTTCTCGTTGGCAGCCCCTAATATAGGCTGCAATCTTCTCAATCATGGGAGCCACAAAGCAGCTGCAGGTGAGTCTGGTTAGGGCGCTTCTCCCTTTCCCACGTGCTTCTCGCCAGTCCGAAACAGTGGGGCTGAAGGGGCGTGTCTCCTCAAGTGCATCGCCATCTGCAACTTCCGCTTCAGCATCCTGGACAGCGCCGGCTGAGGAGTCCTTGCTTGAGGCTGCCGCAGACGTCTTGGCCTGGCGCCACCATATTCATATACATATACACACAAGCTTATATATTTATATTTCTATAATATTATGTATAGTGAACAGTTTTATATATCATACCGTTATGTTGAATACTTCATATTCTATTGGTTATGTTGCTTCTACTGTCTTCTTTTGTACTGTCCACTTTGCTGCTGCGTATTCATATACATACACACAAAGTTATATATTTATATAATATTTTGTAAAGTGTATAGGTATATTGTATAATGTTTATTCTACTGGTTCTGCTGCTTCTACTTTCATCTCCTGTTCTGTCCACTTTGCTGTTATAATGATGCAAATTTCCTGCCCATGGGATTAATAAAAGGTTATCTTATCTTATCTTATCTTATCTTATCTTGATCTGATCTGATCTGATCTGATCTTACACTGTCCCTGGTCTTGTTTTTTTTGCAGGCTCCTGATCAAAAATGGAAACAACATCGACTCACCCCCTGTGTACGACTCATATGAAGTGGAATATCTTCCCAATGAAGGCGTGGTGAGCACGGGTCGACATCTGTTTGTGGAGTTCACCACTGATGAGACAGGGACCTGCACTGGTGTCGCCATTCGATATGAAGGTACTAAGCTTATAAGCACTCTTTCAACTGATCAGAACTGGAGAAAGAATGTACAGTTTCTGGTAGAAAACAGACAATCAGCTGCAAGAAAAGCTTTCAGCAGGACTTTGGAGGTCCACAGCAGGTGGTCACTCCGTCACTGCCCAGCTACGGACACAAAGGTTTAATTACGGCAACAGCCAAAGGTAAAGTGCCTTTTAACCCTTAGAACACGAGCAGCACGGATCCGGGATGGAAGCGCAACAAATGGTAAATTGTCGCCATACAGCAAAATAACCCCTTATATAGAGGTTTCTCTGGTTTGTAGCTTGAGGTGTCAGACGTCATGCTGAGCTTTGTTTGGTGTTCCTATGTCACGTAGAACCAAAGTTGTTGTCATTTAAAGAAACGTAATAATAACAAGAACAAACTACTCGGGTTTTAAAATGGCATCACACGCAAATAAACATAAAGAACGAAAATGCCCAAAAACAAACAGAAAAAGCAAAAGAAAAAATAAGCATAGGAATGAAAAATTGCCTGTTAGGTGTATGGATATATATCATAAATGAAAGTGTCTCAAATCTGATTTTAAACTCATGCGGCTCTGTCACATTCAGTCACATTCAGGCAAAACAAATCCAGTTTGTGAAATGTGAGAGGATTTTATATTTTTTTTATTGTTGAGATTAGAGTTGTACACAGGAATGGTGTTTGTGGTTCATATTTGATTTCTGAAGAATCGGGTTTGCTGTTTAAGGCCTTTCTTGTGGTGTTTTCAGCATTTGCAGAGGGAACGTGCTACAAGCCCTTCGTGAAGTATGGGAACTTCTCCAGCAGTGACCTGTCGTATGGCGTGGGCACAGTGGTGGAGTTCTCCTGCGAGCCAGGATACACTCTGGAGCAGGGCTCCGTCACCATTGAGTGTGTGGACCCTGAGAACCCTCAGTGGAACGAGACAGAGCCAGCCTGCCGGGGTGAGTGCCTGCTTCTAAGGATGCTTCCAGATTATGCCTGATTTAAGATCCTTTCTTTGTAAGTATATATATACCCCAGCATTTCTATGTATAGCGTAGTGTATTTCATATTGAGTATTTATTGGATTTATTCAGAATTTGTATATCTGTGTGTCTGTGCAGTCGTGACATAAGCAAGTTTCTCCAGGATCTCAAGTTCTCATGTTTTCTGATTCCGATTTTAATTCTGAAATGAGCCCCTGAAAAGTATATGAGATTTGGTCATTTAGTTTCAATACATGAAAAAGATACATTAAAGGTTAGAACTAGGTAATAAAATATGTAGAAAAAATCTATTCAAATAAGTGTGTGTGTGTGTGTTTGTGTATTTGCGTGCGCATGTGTGTGTGTGTGCGTGTGTGTGTTTATCCTGCAGCTGTATGCAGTGGAGAAATCACAGATTCAGCTGGAGTGGTTCTGTCCCCAAACTGGCCTGAGGCCTACGACAAAGGACAGGACTGCATCTGGGGCATCCATGTGGAGGAGGACAAGAGGATCATGCTGGACATTCAAGTGTGAGTCCCTCAGATTCAGACATTCGGCTCAAATTAGCAAGTGAGATCTGGTGAAGATATTCACTCCTCCGTTTAATTTATACACCCATAGGCATCATTTACGCTGGGGACATAATGTCAAAGTGAAAGTCAAAGTGAGCTTTATTCTCATCTCAGCTATATACATGTATAAAGTGAGACGAGATGGCGTGGCTCCAGATTTTACAGAGTATAAAGACACAGAGAAACCATACATATAAACTCTATACTAGAAATCAAATTGTGCAATTTGGTACAAAGATGTGTCATTTGGTACAAGGTCATTTTAACATCCCAAAAAACTGTCATGTGGAAAGCAACACTGGAATGTAATTGTGTGTGGAATGTGAGAGAGAGTGTGGGCCCAGTATACACTCTACCACTTTCATCCTTGTTTATTCCACACTAACAAGCTTGATCTTAATGTCAGGAGTTTTTATCTAGTAGTTGCTATGGTTTGTATGGCTGTATGTGTGTGTGTTTGCATGTGTGTGTGTGTGCTGTTTCATTTACAGTGTTTCACTCTTCCACTGTACATAGCTCTCAAGCAGCCTCCTCAATTGTTACACTTTTTTAAGCCATTAAGAGTGTTTGGCACTTTGATGCGATTGCTGACTTCAGTATTGTCTTATTCTGCTGCGGAGCTGTGTGTGTGTGTGTGTGTGTGTGTGTGTGTGTGTGTGTTTGTGTGGCCATGGCTGTGGCTGCAGCAGAAGCAATTAGATGATGGAGTGAAAGGCACAGGGCCTTAAGGAACCACCCACACATACAGAGGCGCTCAGTGAGTGAGATCATTAAAGCTACTGAAATTTGACCGACATCTGAGCTACATTTTAGAGGCTAATGACCAAGACTGGCCAAGGAAATCCAAACGGCTGTGGATAAAAGATCACTTTGTGCATTAGCAGCATCACGGCACACTCAGAGAACGATACACAACCAGTTTTTGATGAATAGGTTCCAGGCTTTAAAAACAGGGAGTTCCTCTGCTGCAGCTTGAAGAAGCTTCAGCCCAGTTTAGGGGCAGGAGGCCATTCTGAAGCCCTGTTTCAGCTGGATTAGTTTAATTCATACACATACTGCAATAGAAATATTTACAGACAGAATCCCGTAAGCATCTGCAGCGTAGTTTTTTTTTTTCAGTCTGAAAGACAGAAATGTGGTGTCATTTTAATCCAGTATGAGTCTGCAGTGTGTGGTTTTTACGGTTTGACAGTAATAATTGAGGAGTGATTTTATTCCAGTATGGGTCTGCAGTGTGTGTACTTTTTACAGTCTGACAGTTATAATAGTAGAGTGATTTTAATCCAGTATGAATCTGCATTGTGTGTACAGTTTACAGTCTGACAGTAATAATCGTGGAGTGATTTCAATCCAGTATGAATCTGTGATGTGAGTTTAATCCCCCTTGAGTCTGCAGGGTGTAGTTTTTACAGTCTGACAGTAATATTTGTGGAGTGCCTTCAATCCAGTATGAATCTGCACTTCACTCTTTGGATGTCTGGTTACCATTACCTCTGTGAATGATTCTGACTCTGTTTACATCTTAAACATCTAATCATATTTTTTTTAGATGGTAAAATCAGAATCAGAATCAGAATCAGAATACTTTATTTATTTATCCCGGAGGAAATTGTTTAATTCCTTTTTTTAAGAAAAATATTAGCTGCTTTTTATTGCTGTATTAAAAGCAACAGCAAAAAACAAACATAATTTGGAAAGTTTCCAGAAAAAATGCATCCCCAAACACTTGATGGACAGTATAAATCCATTGAGGGTTGCAGAATAATTTGGATCCACTGATTAAGATTTCTTTTTCCATTTGCATTTATTGTCCATGCTTGTGACTTTGCCATTATGCCGATATGTCGACACCTCCTGTGTTTTGCACTGAAAGCTGTCAGAGTTCTGCTGTTTTCTGTGCGGAAGGGCCACCATGTGAGCAATAATGACGCCATTCCATTCTGGATCTCTTTCACACACACACACACACACACACACACACACACACACACACTCTCTCTCTCTCTCTCTCTCTCTCTCTCTCTCTCACTCTCTCTCGTTCTCTCTCTCTCTTTCTCTCACTCTCTCTCTCTCTCTCTCTCTCTCTCTCTCTCTTTCCTTCTCTGTCTTTCTCTCCCTCGCCCGCTCCATTTGGTACTCAAGGCCAGCATACCCACTCATTAACTGTAGTGTAAAGGCCCCAAGGCACCATTGCTCCTTTATAACTAAATTCGACTGCCAGGTTCAGGCTGATGAGCAAATGATTACAGAGCTTTAATTGGAGCTCGATCTTATCCACATTAGCACAAAGCACTGCAGGGACTTGGGGCTACTTTGCACAGGCGTTGTGGTTTCAGGCTCCGTGTTAGTACTGCAGTAACAACTGTTCAACAAGTGATAAACTGCAGAATCTGATTTTATTCACTTAACACTCATTGGGAATGATTGCATATTGGTTTGTATAATAATGGAACATTTTCATGTGTAATTGTGGCCTCAGGTTACACAGTGACGTCGGTGGTGTCAGCACGGAGTGGTCAGCTTTATGTGGCCGGAGCCCCTCGATTTAACCACACAGGCAAAGTCATCATCTTCACTCTGCAGAACACAGGAGAGCTCAATATACTGCACTCACTGAAAGGACAGCAGGTACTGCAGCGTTGCAGTGTCGGCGTATTTCACAGTTTTGGCGGCACTGCACACACACACACACATACACACACACACTTGTGGTGTGAGGGTCACTTTAAGCCGTTTTTCAAATGCGACACCTCCAACACATCAAACTCACACACACACCATCAACCTACACGCTCACACCACCAAACTCTTATGTGACACTGTATTGTGAGGCTACACAACAGAACCACACAACTTTGAAGATCTGTAAGACTTTGGGCAATACTCCTAATGCTACATTTGGCTACATCTGTAGCATGATTAAATTGTAAGTTGTTCTGAAAAAGAGTGCATGTGAAAGACAATGTGAGAGATATTAGATTTTAAAACTAGCCCAAAGGGTCTTTGATAGATACATAGCCAACTGATTTACCTGCAGGCCAGAGGTTTGGGACTACTCTCAAAAACTAAACGAATAAAATAAATGACAAGCTGCCCTTTCAAAACAAGAAAACATTAGAAATACTTAAAACATACGGACCCGACTGGTTTTGAAGTGTAATGTAAAAATATACACTGTTAGTGCAGTTAATGGACGCGAAAGCTTACGTACGATTTTCTTCAAAACAGCCACCCCTTGCCTTCATCACAGCAGCACAGATTCTCAGCGTCCCTTATGGTAATTTTTGGAAATAACTTGTGTCCAAACCCTCCCAGCACCTAATGTTTTCTTGTAACAGCAGCATATCGCTTATTTAAAAAAAATAAAATAAAAGAATGGACCCAAACTTCTCGCCTATAGTGTACATGCATACTCATTTACTGTCTGGATGATCTTGGGGTTTTCCAGTTCTTCTGAAGTTTCCGATCTTCAGAACTTCAGAATTCCCCAAAGCACAGTTTCTGTGCATATGGTATTCCCTGTTGTTTGTGCTTGGACAGACATCTGCAGATCACCAGTGAACCCATCTGTGAAAGAAACTGCTCTTTAACTGTGAACAGTGTTTACAGATTTGAAACATTCTGGTGGCTCTTAGGCTATGTCACACCACTCAGAGCTATTACAGTAACATTATTCTCTCACATCCTTTTCCATCTCTTCTTTGGGAAACAACATGATTCAGTCTAGACTCCACACACCCACCGAGTGCATGTGCTTCCAATCACCACGTGTAATTCAAAACACAAAACGCCCCACACATATACACGTCCATGCACACACATGTAAAAGAAATGTTTGGTGTTGGTATGTGTTTGTGTTTTTACGCAACACAAGGCTCTCTGCTTGCGAGCTGGCTTCATGTGTTTATTATGTATATGTTACATGTATGTGTCCGAGTCATCTGTGATTACATAGGTATGCATGTCTACATGTGTTTGTATGCATATAAAGTTGGTGGTTTGCTTTGAATGCACTCTTGTGGATCGCCACAATCCAGTGTTGACTCTCTGACTGTACAGATTGGCTCCTACTATGGCAGTGAGATTGCTCCGGTCGACATCGATGGAGATGGGGTCACGGATAATCTGCTGGTTGCTGCACCGATGTTCTTCAGCGGAGGCTGGGAGAGGGGCAAGGTCTACATCTACAGAGTCACTGAGCAGGTACATGTGTATCACTGTTTAATAATAACTACGCAAACACTGCGCTGTCAATAAGAGGGTGCTGATTTTTTTTTTTCATCAACCAGTAAGAGTTTCAGTTGTTGCCTCGGTCAGAGAGTATTGTGACGTCTGCTTTTTCCAACAGGCCACGGCCCTGAATTAGAACCGTATTATCATCCTCTAATGAGTGAGCCCAGACAGACATTTGACACATGCCATTTTACGCCTCATTCCAACACTGTACCATGTCTTCATTAGACTGCAGGTGCACATTGAACTCAGTGGGAAAACATTTATTCCATCAAGAATAATTACCTGCAGCTTGCAGAGAGCCAAAGCTGCACTAATAGCGGGAAACGGCTGGACCGTAACTGTGAGAATCGAGGTGGATCTAAGTGAACCACAGGCTGGCCTGCTTCTTTCATCCAACTGGGGTTTATTTTCTGTGACCGTTTCCACCAGTCATTCGCAACACAGAGAGAAGTCAGCTTGAGACAAGGGAAGATTCAAAGCAGAGATAGCCCACATATGGTGTCTTGGTCAGAACATCTTTCAGAATTTCCGAAGTGGTGTTGAGCTGAGGGTGAGATGTTACGGAGAAAACAAATTTTTAGCTTTAAAGGGTCTATATTCGACGTCTTTATTTATATATAAAATATGAAAAAAAATAGGTATATATAAAATATGAAAGATTTTTAGGTTTTATGCACTAAAAACATTAGTAATGAATTTTCAACCGTTTTTAATGCTATATTCAAATGTACTTGTGGGCCTCAGACTGAAGTGCCTCAGACTGAAATGCACCAAGCAAATTGTTGCGTTTGGTATGGAGTCCTCAGGAGTCGCATGAAAAATAAACTTCAGCCACTCCTTTCAAATGTCTGAAGGTTTTGGACGGCTTGGCACAATGTTTCATTCCTTCCCACACAGGTTCCACTCCAGTAGCTCTTATCACTTCACGTGAATGAGCTATGAATGAAATGGGTGAAATGGATAGGTTTTTAGCTCAGAAAACCAGAGTATATGCAGTTGACCTTTGGGAGTATGAACATTATTATTATAGTACAAAGGTGAGAGGGCAAGAGAGGAAGGGCAAAACGAAGAGAAAGAGTTGGCATGTGTGTGCAGGCTAATATGGCCATCAGATAATACCCAGGGGTTATTTTTCCTTCACCGTCTCCCCTTTCCTTCTCAGTGTACTCCCTCTTCTTATTCCTTCTGTCCCCCAACTTCTCCTCGCTTTTCCTCTCCTCCATCCTTTCCTTTAAAAAAACAAGTGATCTCATGCGCCTGCAGTCTCAGGGCAGTATATTAAGGAGAGAAGGGTGGTATTCCTGAGGAGGAGGGGATGTGTGTGGCTAATTGCACTCCCGAATATTTGGCTGACATCTAGAGTCTTTGCTCTGAGGAATTGCACCTTTCCCTCAAACTTTCCGTCCTTATGAGACTAATTGTTTTCAAAGGCATGGCGGATGTCTTTGTACTGACTTCACCTTTACTGTAGACGCTCGCTGCGGCCAAAGATGCTTAAGTGGTAATACAGACACATTTTATATATTTGACCTTGTCAGTCTGGGTATGTTAACAGATTGTTTTCTGTATTTAGATATCCTCTGGGAGAAGTGTGCATACAATATTGGGGCAATTTTGAAGCACTGTGTAAAGTTTCAGGCTATTTTTCACTCGGAGCTACAGAAACGCTACAGTCTGCGATTTCAATTCTTGAGCTGATTTTTGTGTTTAGCTTTCAAAAAGGAATGTTAAGTAAAAGAAATAATAATAAGACAGGTACTCTTCATGCATGAAGATGCTATCATATGGCGCATATCCCGTATGAGAGTATGAGTTCTCTCAGGTTTTAAGTCTACAGTAACTCTTTTTCTTGACTTGTATATTTACAGCCTCGTTTTGTCCTGGAGGGAGCGCTGGAGCTCACTGAGCTGGGGCAGAATGCCAGGTTCGGCTCTGCCCTGGCCCCGGTGCCTGACCTGAACGGAGACTCCTTTAATGATGTGGTAGTGGGGGCTCCATTGGAGGACGACCACAGGGGAGCCATTTACATCTATAACAGCCAACGCAACAGGATACTGAGAAAGTATAAACAGGTAACAAAGGAAACGTTTGCTTTTCACAGATGTGATGAGTCATTGCATTCCATTATACTAATAAAGTCAGCTAAGTAGAATCAGCATACAGTTATAGATCAATGTACACATGCAATTTAAGATCCGATATCCTGCATCTTATTTTAACCTTGAGGTCCTTTAACACTGGTGTGGTTTAATTCACCAAAATCAATTCATTTTACATCCTCTTAATTTTCTGATCTATATTTGCATGTACATAATATCTATCTATCTATCTATCTATCTATATTTATATATATATATATATATATATATATATATACACACATATATGCATAGATTGTTTTTTTTGACATCACGAAAATAGTGATTTTAAAGCATGTATGGACTGTTTGAACAGTATAACATTTTAAAATGGAAAAACGGAAAACATGGATGTTTGGTTTTCCGCTGCATGGGCCCTTTACTTTATATTCAGTCACCCTCCCCTTTATTCAGTGGCAAGGCATGACTGTACATTCTATGTCTCTTATTTCTCTCTCTCAGAGGATTGGTGCGATGCAGCTAGCCCCTGGTTTGCAGTACTTTGGCAGGAGCATCCATGGGAAAATAGACATGAATGGTGACGGCCTGGTGGATCTGGCTGTGGGCTCCCTTGGTGCTGCAGTCCTCCTTTGGTGGGTAAAACAGCCTTTAAACAGTCGGGGGTCTGAATGCATGACTGGAACTGATTCATGCAAGATATATAGACTCCACTGTACCACCTTAGTTCAAGAGTTAGGCTTAGGAGTAGGATTAGGGTCTAACCAAAGCCAAGGTAAATGCAAGGTACATAAAGGGGCGAAGAAAATAAAGAGTTACTGGTTCATTCTAAAGCTGAACGAACCTGTTCGGCAGAAGGGATGGGATGTTGCTTTGTCCTAAATTACAGTATGCTAGACTGCGGAAATGGAGACCTCATGTGCATGACAGTGCTTACTGTTTCTCATTTTGTATCTCAGGTCCCGCAGCGTGGTGCGCATTCATGCCAACATCCGATTTGAACCCAGCAAGATCAACATCTTCAATAAGGACTGCCGTCGGGGAGGGAAGGATGTGACATGTATGTCAGCTATAGTGTGTCTGAACGTCACCGCCAGGACTGCCATCAAAGCCTCACAGGAAGTAGGTGAGTCCTCAAACTTATCTCATTCTGTTAGCCCTAGCAACAACACGCTTCTGCCAGGTCCATAAAAACAGCTTCAACTAACAGAGGTAGTTTGTTAGTTTGTTGTCAGTGAACTCATTAAGATGTTTCATTCCATATATTTATATTCCTCTCTTGATACATATCTAATAGATACTTTCATTGAAATGAATGGGACTTTTGTGTGTTGGGACCCAGAGTAGACATCATAATGTACATGTCTGAGGAGAAGCTGGAATGTTTGGATATCCTTTTCTTTTTAAGAACTCTTTTTATACTGGCTCTGGTGCAAGTGGAGACAGCATCCTGAAGTACTGCCGTCTCACGGTGCCCTCTTTACAACTCGGTTCATTTAAGATTATTAGGATAGTCTCTCCACGTTTTATGACTTAAAGAAATAACACTGCAAGATGAAGGATTCAACACAAAGTGGGCTTTTGATCATCATTTAATGACTTTGTTGACTCAGGCTCTGCCTTGGAAGGGAAAATCTCCTACCGAGGAGCAGACCTATTAGACCAGGATGAAGTGAGGAATACTTGATCGTATATTATGATAGGAGTTTGCTTTTGAAATAGCCCTGAATTAAAGTCTAAAAAAACCCCACAATATTTCAATAAATGCTTTTCAAGCCTTCCAAACACTGCAAGCTCACTGGATTAAGAATTTTCTGGCAGATGAAATATCTCGCCTGGATGTAAGTTGCTGCGTACCTTATATCAAACAATTTCAAATGTTCTTCTGCAAATTTTAGTGCGCGATTTCTATTGGAACTATTGGAAATACTGGAAAAAATAAATCATAAAATGGGCCACAACTTTTGCACAAGTCATGTTCTTTTAATTTTTCCTACCTAGTACATCCACTACATAACCAGTAATTGTGTGTTAAAATGTACTGTGCTCATTGTACAGTATATGTACTTGTTTTCACTTAGAAAGTTAACTAAGTGTAATTTGGCCAGGGGAACCGAAGCAGCTGCAACTGTGTTCTATTAAAGTTTTGGCGCATGTTGTCAGTACAGTGCACCATATTCCTTTCTATTTTGGGTTGGTTTTAGGTCTCAGTGCCAAAGCCAGGAAGCCACCGCCATGTCTGAACGCTGTCGTTTCCTAAGTGGGAGAAATTCAGCAGGACAGGGAACAAACACACTGCTGCTTATGTGCCTTATTCTCTCACGATAGGTCTGGTTATTATGGGTGTAAAGGTCTGTCCAGCCCACCCACAGTCAGACAGAAGGCCACTAAACACAAATTAGTTTTAAAAGACATGCAGCACGGATTGGGTTTCCTCCTTGACCCTTGCAGTCCACATGTGTTTCAGGTTAACTGTAATGACCCCGGAGCATCTCCATCACGCATGTCGTAGGTGTGAGACAAGGAAATATTCGCAGAGAGAGGACACATTTGCCTTGCAATGGTCAACTAGGGAGACAGGGTGACAGACTCGGCGGAAAAGTAAATATGGAGGCACATCTTTTTCATGTTTGTCTTGCCACTGTCATGCCTTCTGCTAATTCTCCTCAGATGTGCAGTGGGCTTTTGGGGACTTTAGGGCGATCTGTCTGTCTCACTATGGAAATCTCTCCTCAAATATGCCGGGACTTAAGCTTTAACAACGTTTCTGTAGTTCGCTGTCGAAATAAATCTTTGCGGTTTATTATGTAAGTTGCAGTAGATTTACTGTCTAATCTTGTGGTGTGTCTTTTTGGATGCTTGTGATAAATCTTTGTGACTTTGTGTTGAGATTTCTTTGTCCTCTGACTTTTGGAAGTGCTCTCTCTACGCATTTGTTCCCTAAATCTATTTCAAAATACCAAATCCTGCAGCCTGCAGTCACATTTCATATCCGCAGTGAAGAGTATGCTGACTAGATAGGCAGCAAAACTTACTAAACCAAGTGCACCTCTGAGATTAGACCTTGATGTGTGTACTGTTCCTCACTGCCTAAAACTAGCGGGATGATAGCACCATATTTCAAAACGGCATTGCACTTTTTTGCAACTAATAGGAGTAGGTTGACCTAGTCAACAGTTAGTATTACTTAAAAGGGCTAAAGGACTCTACTATTAATATTCAGAGAGAGGATTTTGGTCTATATATTGGTAAAATTACAAAGATATGTACCTAAATGTGATGTGCATGACTGATGTTTGCATTATATTCATAAACTGCCACCCAACAATGATGAAAAACCATGCAAAGTCTAGTTTGACTGGTCACACTTGTTCACATTTGAATCAGATTTATAACAGCTTACAAATGTGGCTTGAATCCGATTGGGAAAAGTTGGCTTTTTGCCATTCAGACTGCAGAGAATCTTTCCTGCTCTGATCAGATATGGTGAGAAATCTGATTTAAGCCGTCTGTCTAGACAAGGCCTATAAGCTTGAGATCAGCCACAAGTGAAGGTTTGTTAATAAAGAAGGTGACTTTATTGACAGATGGTCTGTTAATAGAATTAACAGTATTCTGAAAACTCCAGTATTCTGGAGTTTTGGGGGTTTTTTTGCTACAACTGTAGATTTATACTGTTTTTGTCCTTTGCCAGTTTGTTTTTTAAGTGTGTGAAGCTTGCTGGCAAAATTGTGGATGAATGTATTGCCTCGGCTTATGAAGAAGTCAATGATTAGTTATTGCATTTCTTTATTTATTGCACAGGTGCTTGAAGTGCGCTACTTTTTGGTTTGCAGCTGCAGACCACTGGATGTTTATAGTGTGAAGAGTGAATGTACTTTAAGAGGGGGATGGAATTCTTAAAACGTGGGCTGGAATTCTGAGAGACTGCTGCTTTGCACTAGTAATGTGATGGAGGGGAATGAAACCTTCTTCACTAAACTTCTGGTAGTGCATTTGACTTCATGTGTCAACAGTAACTGGACAAGAAGGAGACAAAAAATAAAAACCAGTTTTGCCTCAGTCAAAATTTATGTTAGTCTTGAAATGTTAAAAGTGCAACAAGCGGTTTCCAATCGGATTAATCTCAAGGTTTTTTTCTCTGTTATATTTAACGATGGTATGTCACTACATGTATCAGCTGATGTGACTACACACTTTCTGAAAAGTGAAAATCTTGCATTCCTTTCTGTTCTTCTCTCCAGGTCTTTGGTACAACGCCTTTATTGAGGAGAAGCGTTTTAATCCTCGTGCTGTGATGGACGATCCAGAGCGGCAGCAGCCGCAGAATCTTACTCTGCTCCAAGGGGAAGAAACCTGTGAACACATTTACTTCCACGTTATGGTGAGCTCCCACCTTGTACACACTCAAACTAGGTCGCCTCATTTGTTTAACTACATGTACTCCACACATTTAGCTTCTTTTCCCATTTGTAGCAAACCAAAGCATAGAAATTCAGTTAAAACAGAGCAAATACTAAACTATCAACCAATATTTACGTATGTAGAAGAGTAAATTAGTAGTAAATTAGTAGTAAAGTATATTTAAATGTGATCAAAAAATGTTTTGTATGCCTTGTCTATCTTTTATATTTTTTTCCATGCATGACGCCCTAGCTGTGAGAGCTGGCTGTGACTACACAAACAAATTAGTGGGAAAAATGTTTATTGTAAAATTGTTTATATAGTCATTAAGCCAAGGAGAGTATAGGCTAGAAAATGCTACTGTTTATAAGATTAGGGACTTGGCTTACTATTCCTCTTACTATTCAAGGACACGACGGACTATGCCAGGCCCATCATATTCACTGTGGAAACGGGTCTACAAGACCCAGACCAGGGTCCCACACTAGATGACAGCTGGCCCACCACCTTCAAAACCCAGGTCTGCCACTGTTATCTCTCCCCATGATCAAACATATTTGAATGAAGATGTGTCAGGACCACAATGCAAATCGTTTTGGGGTTTTTTTGGTGAACAGTTCGAGCTTGTTGATAAAACTTTCAGCGAAACAGAATTTTGCGTTTCAGTTGCAGGGCCACTGTAGATTCACATGCTTTGCTTTCCTCTGTATTTCTTGTTTTCTTGTTCAGCTTCCTTTCTGGAATGGCTGTGATGAGGATGATCACTGTGTTCCAGAGCTGGTGATACAAGCACAGACTGATCTGATCAGTCGCAAGTATGACCACGACAAAACACGCATACACACATACACACACACACACATGCACACACACTCACAGAAACAAACAAAACAGTGCACTCCCTCATACCATCTCTCTGGTCTGTGTTAGGCAGTTCTGTGGCCAGGCATTCCGTGCGGGCAGCGTTTTGTGTCAAAGTTCGACTCCAGCTGAAGTGAGCGAGAGAGTTATAGAAGCTTCAAGGCGGAAGGTAATAGTGGATGTCCGTCTCGAGAACCAGGGAGAAAATGCTTATGGAGCCCACCTGAACATCTCATACTCCAGAAACCTGCGCTTCTCCAGTCTAATAGTAAAGGTACTACATTAGGAATACCTACCTGAATACCTGTTCAATTTAAATGGAAGTACTGAATGGCAAAGATGCATCCAGACAAGAGGAAAAAGGGATAAACAGCTTATACATACAGAGCTGTGATCACAGTCACTGATGACTGTTTGTCTGAAATGACAGTGTGAAGATGATTTGACCTGGTCCAGGCTTCCATTACTGACTCATCTAACAGAATAACAGAGTAGATTTCAATTAAATCCTGCACGATAAGACATAAATCTGGGAACTATCAGTGCAGCACAAGTTGTTGAAGTGTCCCTTTTTGTTCTGTAGGACAACTCCGAAATACAGATCGACTGCCGAGGTGGAGACAAGCAGAGAAATGAGAAGCACTGCAACGTTAGTGCGCCTTTCATGAGAGCAAAGACTCAAGTGAGTATTTTCACTTTGCCTTGAGAAATATGATTACATATGATGCTGCGGTAACATCTAAAAACAAAAGAAAATGATTGAACTCTATTTGGCACTATTCAAAAGATCTAGACTCAAATGCCTAAGGCCGATAATTCAGGGATGTTTGTTCTCTTTCCTTCCAGGAAGTATATTTTTGGTCAGGATTTCATTTTGCACACTATCACATGAACTTACCCAAACTTCTGATTTCTGCTGGAGATCCTAATTTGATTCAGTGGTACTCTGTAGGACTTCCTCCAACATTGCGGATCTTATGGTATTCAGTTTGATAAAGAAAGATATCTGGTATACATTAGTTAGTGGTTCAGGCTTGACCAATGAGATTTATAAATTGCAGCCTATTATGAGCTCTATACCACCGTGACTGCAAGGCTTTTAATGGTTTATTGTATATGTGAACTGGGGCCTTGGTCGCCATGAGGAAACACAACCCTGTTCTAAATGTTCTGCGGCTAATTTTGCAGCCCACTACTGCTTCATAGATCCTTACAGCAACTTCTAAATGCACAAACAAGCAACACTGATTGCCCAGACTGCTGCTGAACAACTTTCTAGCATGCTATACTGACAGGGACACAGCAGAATGGAAATCACATGTGATGAATTTGTTTGCATGCCTGTGCGCACGACTTTAATTAGGAGATGCTTTTTTGGGAAATGTGTAATGACAAGCCTAAACATCACACACACTATTGTGTTCCAATGCATTCCAATGATTGGGAACAGTGGTTCCCAGTCTTGTTCCAGAGGCCCATCTGCCCTGCACATTTTAGTGTTATTTTTAGTGCTCTTATACACTCAATCCAGCTAATCAACTGTTTATCAGTTGATTAGCTGGATCAAATGTGCTGGTGGCAGTGAAAACACTAAAATGTGCAAAGCATGGGGGCTTCTCGGACCAGCGTCGGGAACCACTGAGCTAAAATAAGTACACATCAACTGCCCCTGTAGCATAATAATGATGGGACTATGGCCATTCTTCTCTTTCTTTGTCCATGGAAATATCAGAATACAAGTAAACAACAAGTTTACCCTGCATCAGCCGAGTATTATTTCAGGTGATTATGGCTCCGTTCAGTGAAATCAGTATTTCCAGCAGTGGTGCTACATCACTCTTCTGAGTGAAAAGTGGACTAAGAGAGGAACATCTTTATTTTATTTTGGCTCAGTACCTTTAATGTGAAGGCACAAGAGGTTCAGCCCAGCAAGTAGCTGCTTAGCTGTAAATCTACAGGCAGTAACTGCGACGTGCGCACGCCACTAATGGAGATGTTTTATCGCTGGCTGCACTAATGCTAAACCCTTGGATAGGAAACTGATAAGCCCCAACCTGTTCCCTATGACTGTTTGAGCATGGTCTGCGCACACTCACTTTACACCATTACATCAAAGTACACCATCCCACACTTCGCCTTCTTCCAGGATGACCACAGAAAACTCCCATATGTTGGGGTGACCTATCTCCAAAAGTATCCGTATCCAGTGTCATCCACCATTTCTTCCAAAGTCAAGAGAATTGTCCCTGCTTTTTTACAAGAACAGCTTCTAATCTTCCCAGAAGCCTTTCCACTATGGTTCACAAATGGCACTCAGATTATTCCAAAGAATGTGATTCCACCCTCCCGTCACTCAGTGGGAGAGAGATTAACAAACCTCGAACTGAGGCTTGGTATTATGCATGGTGACCAACTTTGACTTGTATGCAACTGCTGCTTTCTGCTTTTTTTCAGGTGTTACATGGCATGTGCAATTTGTCAAGTGTTTCAGTAATGTGTATGCCTCAAAGGGCCCATATCATGGAAGACCAACTGGCATGTAAACAGTGTTAAACTTTCAAACCGTCACTCTCAACCCCCCAATAGCTAATTTGCATACAGCACCTATCTGGAAAAACAAGCAATTTTAAACCCACTGTTCCCATGATGTTACAAAGACCAACACATTTAGTTAAACCCCTGTTTCAACCTAAAGTAGTTTAGCTTTTCCCATTAATGATGACGTTACAAGCAGGGTTTCAGACTAGGCGGCTTTTTGAAAGAGTCTCAACACAAGGCAGCCGGTCAGAATGGGAGCATTTAGATATATTTAGAGTCTTTGAAGAACAGTAACAAAACAACCTGTTTAATTATAGTGGATGAAGAGAGACTGGAAAATGTTTGAGTATAAATGAATAAACTGTAAGTAACCTGCAGGATATGGGCATCCATCCACTAGGCATCTGGACACTTTTGGGCCACTGGTTATTGTAGCTTTGAAGGAACTGTGATGAGGAAAAGAGAGAAATAAAAAGGAAGAGAATCTTTCCAAAGCAATAATGGAACATGAAAACACAAACGTCAAAAGAGAAGAAACCCATAGTACCCAGGCAGACGTGGGGTGCTTGTGGAATAACTGAGTACTACTATTGTCAGGAGAGTCTGTGCTGGATGTATATGCAGGATATGGAAGTTAAGACTTCATTAGGCTGGTTCTGTGCCTATAAAGCCAGCCTTCAGGCTGGGGTAGAATACAGTAAACACAAGCCTGTTGAACTGTAGACCTCCTCCCACATGTGAGTGGGCTCTACTGAAGGACGGCGTAATGGAAAGCACGGTACTCTGATTTCTTTTGGGCCTAAAAACCAAAATACAACTGGAGTTTGAGCCCATTTCTGTGCTTTCATTGCCGAGTCTATATTTAACGTTTAGTAGACTTGCGCATGGACAAATGAACACAGAGCTGTGTATGTGTGTTGGTGAGTGGGTGGATATTTGTGCATTTCAGCAAGTTCATGATGTACGCGTGCATGTATGATGATTATCAGTAAGACAGCTCTCAGTGTGTTCAGTGGTGCCTGTGGCTGCTTTGCTTTGAGGCTGCAGGCTTACTGCAGGTTATTGCAGGCTTTACTGCTAAGCCCTCAATTTAAGCTCGCACTGTTGCTGTTGGCAGCTTTCAGATACAGAGGGGAAAGTTCTGCCCTCCTGGAGAGTTGACACACAGTAGGCACTTACATTTAAACACTGCCCGGAATGGTTCTGCACAGTAATAAAGTCATATTTGTCATCAGGGCTAGGGTATGACATACCAGTTTTACAGACCGGCCAAACAACTTTTCCTTCTGCTACCTTCTCCTCTGTCTCTCATGCAACAGGTCACCTTCCGCTTGGAGCTGGAGTTCAGCAGTTCTGTGTTGCTGGACTATGTTCGGATCATTCTCGAGGCCAGCAGGTAACGTCCCTCACATCAGTATAAATCTAATAGTGCTTTTCAGTACTTTAGTGGCTTAGTTTAGTGCATGATTATGTGTAGAATAGCATAATGTATTTCACATTACAGAATGTGTGCTTATACGTTGTTTAATATGGGCAGTAGTAACGGTCATTGTTTTTAAATTCATCGATTCACTCATCATTAGTCAGTTCATAAAACCACTGCATTACCTGTTTCACTGATTTGATACATATGCATATATATTCTCTTCCCTGATGCGATATTACTTGTCCAATTGTCACGCTTTGGTAACTCACTTTCACATTTCTTGCAATATGTCCCAGGAAATCTCAGGAATGTGAACATCACAGCAGTATGAAAAAGAAAAACATTTGAATAGATCAAAAAGAAAAAAATCTTCACCTTCCTATAGCTTATAACCACTCTAGCCAAATTCCTCCACAAGATCAAGCTAAAAGACTTGAGTTCTTTTTGTTGGAGGTTATTTGGAAGGGACAACGATTATCATATCCATTTCTACAAATTGCAGAGGCTTAAGGAAATAGGTGGTCTGGCGTGGTCAGTGGTTGAGTTATGCCACTGGCCCTTGTGTGGAGCTTCAGGAAGCAGAATTAGTCAAACTACGGTTTCAGGGTATCCTCTTACTGTCCAGTGAACTAAATCTCCCTTCTCTCCTATTAAGTCTGACATCATTGTGAATAACGTCTTGCCCAGGACCTTCCAAACATGTGCTAAAATCTTTACAATCCTTTTATCTGAGAAGTGACCTTGTTAATAATAGCATGTGCCAAACAGTAGCTGTAGGTTTTACAGACTTTAACACATTAAGATAATAAAGAATTTTAAAATTATATCTCTGTTCAAAATTCAGCAAATGACATCACTATTCAAATATTCTGTGATTCAGTGACGCAGAGGTATCCTTAAATCTCGCCGTGTGTGTGGTGTGTGCGTGGTGTGTGTGTGTGTGTGTGTGTGTGTGTGTGTGTGTGTGTGTGTGTTTGTTAAAGAGACAGCCAGAGAAGGCTTCTCTAAAATCATGTACAGAGCTGGAATGAAGCTAAAGTATTTACACATGTGACCATGTTTCGCCTGACCATTCCCAGAACTGGTATTTCTAAGATTCTGTTCTAATGGCCGTAACTCTGAGCTACAACATCCCAACTGATCCCAAAACAGCATTCCTGCCCTTTTGAACCTTCGTGAAAGTAAATCCAAAAGAGTAAATTAGCTGGAATGCATCTTACGCTTCATGTTTCTTTGCAGTGATGGGGAGGAGGTGGCTTTACACAACAACATAAATGACATTTTTTACACGCTGAGATACGAGGCTGACCTGCTCTTCACAAGGTCAGTCACGGGGTTTATGTGTGAGCATGCATGTGAGGGAATTGCACTTCAATAACAAACAGCTGGGACGAGAAATGAAAAGCCTGCTTTTCCACGTCTCTGTTTGTCTCAGAGACTCCAGTCCACCGCGCTGGGAGCTCAAAGGTGACCTCTCCTTGGAGAAGCCTGAGAACATCCATCCGCCATTCAACTTTACCTTCCAAGTGAGCCAAACTGACCTGTTCCTGTTCTTTACATTGGACTACTTGAGTTCTGAGTAAATAGGAGTAAATAAATATTTTCAAGTGAAAATAAAGTTATTTTCCTGTGCTGTTCAGATCCAAAACCTGGGCTACTTCCCTGTGAGAAACCTACAGCTGAACATTATGATCCCTGAAGTGACAAAAAATGGGAATCAGCTCCTGCAGATCCAGGGCTTCCATGCAGACCAGGTGATGATCAGAATCAGAATCAGACAACTTTATTGATCCCACAGGAAATCGCTTATGTTGCAACTGCACAGACACACAGAGACACAGAGACAAAAACAACCTGAAACATAAAGTCTAAATAAAATCAAATAAAAACTCTGCAGAAATACTGTACACAAAATATACTATTCTATTTACACTACTGTTAAGTTATTAGTACTACAGATAAATAACTTACAGTTACAGTGATTTACTGGTAACACAATTAGTGGTTAGGTGTTGTTCTCACTACAGAGTATGTTATTGCACGTAATAGAGATAAGTAGTAAATAAGTAATATTGACATAAGTAGTGTTATTTTACATGGTAAACGAATAATAGGATATTGATAATGAAATGATTTAGCACTCAATAAGAAAACTGCACATGATATTGCACACAGTAAGACAGTTGCACATAATAATGAGATAATAATGCACCTAATGATTTAGACCCAAAAAAGAAAAGGAGTTATGGAGTCTGGTAGCAGCGGGGGGGAAGGATGCTCAGTGCAGTAATTTATGCCAAGATAAAAACTAGGAAGAACTGCAACTGCAACCAGGGCGGTCCATGCAGTCGCCCAGGGCAGCCCTTTAAAAAAGGGCAGCAAAGCCTTGCAAAGTAAAATATTTAGTTGTCTTTTTAAATGTGAACAGGAACGTGGTGATTCAGAAAGTGATTCGGCAACGACTGCTAACCAGCTATTATGTGGGAGGCGGGCCATTCTTAGTACAGCACTGACACTGGTTGTGACATGGCACTGAGTGTGGTAGTGCTGCCAGTGTACCAGGCTCAGCTCACTGAGAGGGCTGAGAGTGCTCTGCCACCCAAAAATAGACAGTCAAGAGTGGTGCTGCGGTCAGAAACTGACCACTGATGAAAGGTTAGTGGAAGACTAGCACAAGGTGGGACCTACAAGGAATGATTTCTAATAAAGTGGTAGACTATATGGCTGCTACTGGATTCATTTCTGAAAAACTTCTATCAAAACTGTAGTTTTAAGATGTGTTCCTGGGCCAGAGTAACTCTAAACTCTTATTGTGCCACCAGGAAAATGGGATCCACTGCATTCCTCCTCAACATGTAGCTCACAGTCGAGCATCGCCAGAAGATCTGACCCGCGTGTCGCGGCTGGTAATACCTCTTACTCTCATTTGTATTTCTGTATCCACAAGCGGACAATGCTTCCAAAGCCCACACTGGTCTCTTTCATGCTGGTGGTTTTAAAACTTTGTATAATTTTAAAAGCCTATCTTGTGATGTCACTGCTTGTGAAAAGCATTTAGCCTCCATATGCGGCAAGGAGCTCATACTAGGCTTGCTAAACTCCAGTTATCTATCATGCAAAATGTCTCACTTTATGTAATGGAAAGCAGAAACTCCACAGAAGTGGTTTATCCTTTTAAAATGTGGTCCCTGGAGTTCTATGAATGCAACTGTAAATATGGTTTATTCTTAGTAGTTCTGGTTCTTATCTTCAACCAGCTTTATTAACAAAAACCATTAAGTTGTGCAATAGCTCCATATCACTGGAAGGAGGTTTTGCAATGAAACTCTCAATGTCAGAGAAACAGGGCTTTGTGTTCCAGAGTCTCACCACAAGCAGCTGTATCTGATCTGCAAATGAGAGTGTTTGTGAACACAGTAACATAGCAAAGTTTGTGTGTGTGTGTGTGTGTGTGTGTGTGTGTGTGCAGAATTATACCAATACCCTGACTGTGCCAGTGCAGTGCAGTGTGAACTTGACCTCTTATGGGGACGTCAGCGTGAGAATCAGCGGATCTCTGCGTGTTGACTCTCTACATGCAGTAAGTAAATGGACTGATCCTACATTTTACATTCACCAAGGTTCAGATCTCTGATATTTTTTGTTGTTGTTGTTGTTGGGGTTTTTTTTGTACTTTAATTCGAACATGCCAGCTGCCATTTAAACTGTGTCATAGGTACGTGATTAATACATCTGGATAAACTGTCCAAACTATAGAATATTTAAAAATATATTATATAATAAAACAACTCAAGCCAGCAAAAAGAAACCTGATCTAAAATCTACTTAGTTCATACACATGACTGTACATATGCATTTGGGTTAAGACCACATTGTTGGTCTGCCACTGAGTGCTGGTTTACAGCCACCATCTGCACTTCTGTATGGGGTGTGGTGTTCGTCTTATGGTCCGGATTTCCTAAAGCCATTAAGACCTGTCAGAACTGACAGCACATACAGAGCAAACACTGTGCAAGCAGAACAACTGTGTACTGGCAACACTGGAAAATTACAATGAGTTTACATTTGTGTGTCTATGCAGTACATCTGTTCTCTCTCTCTCCCTCTCTCCTCTCTCTCCCATGTCCCTGTTTCTCCCTCTGTATGTAAATATATAGATTGGTGTATACATGTACATAAATGTATAGAGTGAAAGTGTATGAACCCTTTTAATTCTTTAACCCTTTTATGAATCCCTTTCCATTTTTTTTTTCAATTAATCTGACCTAAAATGTCATTGGATCTTCCTCTAAAACATTGGTCACCAAACCTCTTTCTGGAAATCTATCTTCCCTCTGTGTTTAGCTCCAACCTGCATCTAACATGCTTCCGCTCCACCCAGTCAGAACCACGGTTCACTGCTCCACCGTCTCTAGAACCATGGTTGGAGACCCAGTCATAAGAGTAGATAAGTAGAGCCTAGTAAAACAAATAACGCAAACAATAGTTTTTATGTTATTATTAAATGTCTTTGCTGGCAAAATTACGCAAACAACCTAAATGATCAGTTTGTTGTAGTAGGCAATTAGGGTCTGGAGTTTAATCAACTACAATCCAGTATGAGTGTGGGAGATCCTGCCTTATTTAAGAAACATGTGTCTTCACTATCAAGGTCTGGTCCTCGCGGCACAGTTTTTTGAGTGCCTGCTACACCTCCGTCAAGTAGAAAAACATCTGTCCATGCTCATTGTGATGGAAGAGGTTACAAAACAGTTTCTGAAAGAGTTTGGACTTCTCCATCCACCGTCAGACAGATCATAAAGTCATTCCAAGAGCAAAGAATAGAATATTCCGGGAGATCACTGAAGACCCCAGGGTAACATCTAAGGTTCCGCAGGTCTCGCCAACACTGGCTGTTGTCAGTGTTCATGAGTCCACCATCAGTCAAACACTGAACAATAGTGTGTATGGAATGGTAGCAGGGAGGAAGCCACTGTTCATCAAAAAGGACATTGCTCATCGTTTAAAGTTTCCTAAAGACCAGGGCCAGAAAGCTACTGAGAAAATGGTATGTGGCAAAAATACATTTTCAAGGCTTGAAAGAGAAGATTTTGTTCAGCAAAAAACAAGCATTATGTTCCAGCATAAGAACCTCATCCGAGCTGTGAAACATGGTAGCAGTGCTATGTTGATGCATTTATACAAGAAAGTCCACCATCATCACTGAATCAAAGCCGTACTGCAAGGGGAAATAGGCCTGCATTTCTCCAAACGGTAGTCCATCTGTTTTTCTGCAAAATTCGTTAAGACTCCTTTCCCTTGTTCACCATGCAGTCTTCTCAGTGTTGTGACGACACTTACATGGTTGCGGTAGGTGTGTTGCACCGGTACAGCAGTACTGCTGGAGTTTTTGTTGACATTAGTTAAGTCAAGTCAAGTTTATTTTTAGAGTTCATTGTCATACACAAAGGTCATTCATAAATTGATAAAGTCTCTTGGATGAGAGACGAAATATCTTCAACTCTCTACCCAAGTCCAGATGACTTCTGAACTCCTTTCTACATTGAGTCATTCATAAAAATGATAAAGGAATAGCATAAAAATACTAAGCATACAAACAGTAGAAAGTAAAAACATAAATAAAAGTAATACGTAATAAAAGTGTAATGGAAGACAGCGGAGACAATAGCTCATTTGTTGCTGCAGTTTATGTTAGTCATCCTCTGGCCTTTCGTGGTCAGTGGTCAGTTTTCCAGCTGCAGGTCAGTGTGCCACTGCAATGTTTAAAAGCTCCAGCAATTCCTGCTCACTGGTGGTTTTGTGGGGTTCTGACCATGAATAGGGTAATGATGTTATGCACAGCTATCACTTACCTACAGTATTTAAACAAAAGTATTGGGACAGACCTGTTTTTCAGGGTTTTGACTAGGCCCATTGCTTCCAGTGAAGGGCAATCTTAATGTTTCAGCATAACAAGACCCAGTTTGGGGAAGACCCTTTTCTATTCCAGCACGACTGTGTCCCAGTGCACAAAGCAAGTTCCATAAAGACATGAGTTCGGTGTGGAAGAACTTGATTGGCTCAGAGCTCTGACCTCAACCCCATCCAGCACCATTGGGATGAACTAGAATGGAGATTGTGATCCAGGCCTTCTTGTCCAACATCAGTGTCTGACCTCATAAATGCTCTACAGAATGAATGGGCACAAATTCCCACAGAAACTCCAAAATCTTGTGGAAAGCCTTCCAAGAAAAGTGGAAGCTGATATAGCTGCAGAGGGGGACCAACTCCATATTAAAGTCTATGGATTTGAATGCAATGTCATTTGTCCGTATAGCGTATATAGTATATTGTCCAACTGAAAAAAGGCTGTTTCTAGTTTGGATGCACACTGAAGTACAGTGAAAGTTATTTGCAAGAGACACTGAACATACAAATATACAATTATTTTGACACAGATATGATCTTTTGGATCTGACAGACATGCTCATGCTGGCGAGTGTGTGGCAGAGAACTGACTCTGTGTTTTTCCTATCATGCCCAGCTGAAGTTTAAAACTCTGGAGGTGGTGACGACAGCCTCAGTGGAGCTGAGCCCAGACAGCCCCATGTTCCTCCATGAAGAGAGGCCCGTCAGACACGTGAGTCACTCTCGCGACGGGTCCACGCGGACAGGAAGCCGCACATTACCTCACACTGGCTGAGGCCATGACACTGCATAAACAGGCTGATGTAGGGCAGATCTGAATAAATCAGCAAATTTGTTAAGACATAGTCAGGTCAAGTACTTTTTTGATTTGGAAATTGGATCTGGAAGTATCATGGTGCGTTCAAATACTTTTAGCTCCTGGAGTCAAATTCCAGTATTTTATGTTTTACTTTTATAAGGCTAGTTTTCATATTAATTGTCAGCTGAAAAAAAGGGCTATCCTGTTTCGAACCTGGATGCACACTGTAGTGCAATGAAAGTTATTTTCACTGGACAGTGAACATTGTACTTATATGACACTGAGATAATCTTTTGAATCTGTTATGGATTTAAAAAAAAAAAAAAAACCTACAAAACCTCACTAATCTAAGACTACATTTGGACATAGATCTGTGTAATTCAGCCTTAATTATTTACTGTGTGGAGCTTGAAACTATTAATATCATGCAAATGAATGCAATGACCAAAGTCACACTACACTGAAACTATGCCCAGATGGTTTATCCCAACATACCCACCCATATAAACATAGTAACGCTTACCAGACAGGGTCCTTCTGTTTGGAAGTGAGTGGGTGTTCAGGGTATCTTAGGTCCACAGCTGAGACAGTGGAAGCTTTTCAGTGCACTCCTGCAGTCTGGAACCATAGGACCGAAAGGACCAGCAGACCACCAGACAGCCCTTCACTCATACAATGATCTCTGCTGCCATCTATGGACTCACGAGCAGTAAACAACACTTACTGACATCAGCAAAAGCAGTTTTTCTTCTCACAATAAAAGCAGTCTTAGAGAAACTAAAGACCCAATTCACATATTTTACAATCTTTTATCTTCATTTATTGCCATATTTTACTCAGGAAACTTAGACCAAGATGGGTTTGATTAAAGTTTATTGTGTAATCCCAAGTGAACAAAAACAGTTTGTTTAAAATGTTCTTTTTCTGTTTTTTTGACAGATAATTCTGGAAATTAGGAAGGAGGAAGATTATCGTATACCCATCTGGATTATTATTGGGAGTACACTTGGGGGGCTGTTGCTGCTCTCTCTCCTAATTCTGGCTCTGTGGAAGGTAACAGCTGTTTTGCAGGAGCACTTACTGTATGATAGATATTAGGATTGTTATTCAAAAGAGGAAGGGGGGGGGGGGGAGGGGGAGGGGGGGGGGGGGGG
>JBBIGA010000040.1:18697246-18718859 GCA_037576975.1 Alestes dentex | reverse complement strand
CGATTGTAGACGAAATTGAGGAGAGATTTTATCTTAGTTTTTATTTTATAAAAAAACATTTTAGTCTCGTCTTTTTTTCGTCAACAATAATGCATTTTAATTTAGTCTTAGTCAGCATTTTTGGACACCGTTGCAGTCTCGTCATCGTCTCGTCTTAGTCATGGAAAAAATGTCGTTGACGAACATATTTCGTCTCGTCTCGTCTGACGAAATTAACACTAGTTTTATCTTACAACCGCTCCAGTATTTATAAAATAAAATAAAGTTGTTGGCCAAAACACTCTCAGGCATTCCGATTCCAGTTCTGACTTGGTACAGTTCTGACTCTGGAACAGTGTGATTCAAGTCAAACCGCTCCAAATGACTTTGTTTGAATCTATACGATGTAATTCTTGAGACGGACGCTCAGTAAAAACCATCAGTACAGTGTTAATTAAAAATCTTGGAATCTGATATTTTAGCATATCAAATTATAATGACTGACAGTTTTGATTTTTCACTGTTTGTAGCTCCATAAAATCTTTAAGAAGCCGTTTTCATACAGGCCAGGCCCTTGTTTCCTGGTTTGTATCCTTCATTTTGGATCTTGTCTTAGTAGTACTGCCTTCTTCTCTGCTCACTCTTCCTCTTGGCGACTGTGATTTGAATTTCCTCCCGGTGCAGTTTTTTCCTCACAATCTAACAAGCACAGAAGTTTAAATTGTGTAGATTCGGCAAGCCTTCTTTTTTATGGAAATGAGGCGTGCGGTCAGTACGTTTTGCATCCCGAGCGCTCTTGTGTCAGCATTCGGCAAAAAGAGACGCTGACTTTCTGCCGGGAAGCAGGAGTTGAACCTTGATCAAATAGCTGCAGTCTCAGCATAGTAAAAGGCCTAGGCTCAAAAACCACAGCCCGCGATTAGCCTGCCCTAAGCCTGCCGCTTTAAAGAAAACCTTCACAGCCATAATAGAAAAACTGGGACAGTGCATTTAGACATCTGGAGCAATTTGTGTTATCAAAGCCTCCGGCCCTGCTTGCATGGACAGAGCTAATGTAATCCCTCTTTTCTTCTCTCTTTGATAACTTTCTCTCTCTGAAATAGTTTCTCTTGTCTCTCTCTGACCAGACTTCTTCCTCTTCCATTCTAACAACTAAGCATGGGCGAGATGACGATATGTTATCATTATTATGATAAATTACGTCGTGATAAACTTTCCCGACTACACTTTTGGAGGACTGGACCGACGCATGGATGAAAAAGACAGATGTCGAGCAGTTATTGGTGTATAGGAACTGCATAAACTTTAAACAGTGGCTTATTATGCTACTACATTCATTTATTTTCGCCCATTAATCATTCTTTACTCTTGTTCCTTCTCAAATGGTTCATTTTTCCAGTTGTTTTGGTCTGTTCTAGCTTATCAAACCATATAGAAAATAAGTATAATGATGCATGGTGTTATGGGGATTTAACAAAAACATCAGACTGTATTTGGATTTGTGTATTGTTGTGGCTGAAGAGCTACACTACCAGTCAAAAGTTTGGACACACCTTCTCATTCATTGTGTTTTCTTTGTAGATTAACATTGAAATCAAACAAAATGATGAAGGAACACATGGAATTATGCAGGAAACAAAAAAAGGGTTAAACAAACCAGAATATGTTTTGTAATAAAGTAATGATGGACTGTTGTTTCTTTTTACTTAAGTTAAGTGGTTCTTGCCATAATGTGGAGTAGAACCGTAGTGGAACAGGATCACTAACTGTGTACCAACCCGACCATCACAACTGATGATCCCAAACACATCAAGAAGGCAAGAAATTCCACAAATTAACTCTTGACGAAGAACTCCTCATGAATCTGATTTTAAAAAAGGCCAAGAGGTGTCATCAGAGCAATAGATGATGTTTTCAATATTAATCTACAATGTAGCCAATAATAAAAACAAAGGAAATTGTTAAATGAGAAGGTGTGTCCAAACTTTTGACTGGTAGTGTCAAAAGTTTATTCTCTAACCTACCTTTTTACCCTATGCATACTGATCAGTTATTTTAGGCCTATTTTTTATCTGTCACTGTTTAATTGTTAGGTATTTCACCATATTTACCACACATGGCATTGTTATTGTAGATACTTCGAAATACCGGCACATTTCAGTCAAGTTGCAGTTTCACCAGGGATTTTTTAAATACTCAGAGAAGCCCTGGCATCACAAGGTCCCAGTTTCCTTCCACACTGTGAGCCCATGCATTGTTAATGTTTGTACAGTGTTTTTAGTGTGTTAGTGGCCTGAGCACGTTCACAGATCGTGGAAAAGATTGCAGTGCTATGAGGAGCAGAAAAGGGAAAAAAAGACATGATGACGGCTAGGATAATAAAGAAAAGATGCCAGAAAGTAATGAAGGCTGCTGCGCTGTTATATAAAGTGCTAAATTAAATGTAAAAGCACCACTCATTGTTGCTACTAAAAAATAACATTCAGATGCACAGTTTTAACATAATATTGTGATAAAGGTGCGGTAACTATCAGGTAATTATCATCATGTTGTTTATTTTTTATTTGTGTAACTAGTACACTTCAGCTCCTCACTCTCATAGGTACAGAGCTTATATAGTGGATTTATAGTGAATTCTAGCTGACTGGACAAAAGGTTAATTGCATGCATCATTTGCACAATATGTGTCTATGTATCCCCTAAATGCAGAATGAATTGTATCAGGTAGGGAGTACACCGGTCATTTGAAAACGTCCCTGACTGTTTTACTTCTCTACTCCACAAACGTGGTGCGCAGCTATAGCTACAGTTTTTGTTGCAGCATTTTCATCTGCAGTTCCAAACTTAAAGTTGAGGCCTTGTGATCTTGCTGGTCACTGTCTCAATGGGCCATCAGGTCTGTTGAACCAGTTACACACATATTTGGACCTATGCACCCTAGAGTTGTCGTCCAAGAATGTGGGAATGGCAATGTTGTGTTTGGCTTGCACATGGGCTAATACCGGAACTATCTCAAGAGACTGGTGAACTTACTTTACAGGTTTGGCACTATCAGTAAGGCAAGGGGACTCATAAGGTAAAGGTTCACTTTGTTGTCATTAACAACTGAGTATTGTGTGCGACAAGTACACAGTGATCACAGTGCACATCTAATAATAACAATACACAATAACAATACCACGTGATAACACCACCTGTGATGTGCAGACAGTAGACATTGGACATGAGACACAAGACATAAACAATAAACAGTACAATTGCATTTAGCATGTGTGTAGATGTAACACAAAAGAAGCGTTTTAGCTACGTATATATATAAACATTTGCCGAGCCAGGCCACACCGGGGCAGCAGAGTATTGCACATATCAGTATGAATAGTCAAATAGTGTGTTGCATGTAAGAAACTATGTGTGTATGATAATGTGCTATATGAATAACCTTGACTTGACATGTGATATTGCACATGGAAAGGCGTTAGCAGCATCTGAGCATAATTTGCGTTCATATTTTGCACATGAAACATTGCACAAGAACAGTCATTTAGCAGCATCGATGTCTTGCTGTGAGGTACAGCACCTGTACGGTCATTTGACAGCATGTGAGTGGGAACATGCTCAAGTTTAGGACTATTTATCATGATATGGTGGGGTAGATTAAAGTAAAAGTGCAAGTGTTTAACCAAGCATCAGAGAAGAAATAGTGCATGTATGTAAATTTTGTCCAGGGAGCTTGTATAGTTAATAGAGGAACTGAAGTGTATTCACACATACGGGCCTGTGAGGTTGAAGCATTCAGGTTTGCACTAGTATGACAGACAGTATGCTCAGTATGTTCCACTACTGGTGTTAAGTATTATGCTGTGAGTCAAGTGTTCACCTAAGTGTGTATGTGATCATTTGTAGTGTTTTTCAAAGGTTTTGTGATGGGAGTTTGAGAGTTGTGTGACGGGAAGTGCACTGAATCCTGACTCCTGGCTCTTTCTGCGTTTCCCTCAGCTTGGTTTCTTCCAGAGGCAGAAGCACAGAGAGGAGGCAGAAAACGAGGCCAACGGGAAGGTGGCAGAAGAGCGATAACGCAGGCTGCCCACGGGGTTCAACCTGGCCCAGCTCTCAGGGATCCTCCCACAGTAACACTACATGTCTCTGGAACAGAGAGAGAGAGAGAGATGGAGGGTGAGTGAGTGACAGTGAGAGACAGAGAGAGAGGGAGACAGAAATGTTAGAGACTAAAATAAGAGTGGCAGACAAAAAAGATGGAAAAGTGAAAGTCAGTGACCAAGTGAAGAGAGACATACAGGAGAAACAGGAGACGGACAAAGAGAGATAAAAAGGAATGGACAATATGCTCTGTGCACTGGATGATCTGTTGCTCAATCATAAACACTGCATCGCCCTTCATCTGGCCTGCACTGCTTACTGAGCCGAACCCATGGATCACAGACAGGTTTCCACTCACCATCCTCGATCACACCCTCCAGTGGCTCTAGTGCTTCACACAGAAACCATGGAAAATAAAGAAAAATACCTAGACTGACCAAAACAAAGACTTTTGGGAAATCCATTTAAGAAAGACTTCTGGGAACAGGAGTTTTAACATGGGATCTGATTCATCACATCTGATTGTCTGCCAAATTGAATGTCACATTTTGCAAATAAATATACAAGAGAAACCTCAAAGGGCTGTGACTGTCCACAACAGCCATGTTTCCTGGTGCTTTTCCTCCAAAAGTAGGACATTTTAGAAAAAAGACAGAGTGAGGAACGGGAGAGCAAGGGTCCGCACAAGAGCTGGCTTGCTTTTTTCAATGACGTCGACAAATGTAATTTGTAACATTAGGCACTGGTGTAACTAGCTCTGTGGTTTTTTTTGCAGTGTTTATAATTTATTGTTATGAAAATGAATAGTGTTTTGGATGTTTTTTGCCCACAGTGTTTAGGTAGAATGTAATCCTGTGGTATTCTGAAATCATAGCACATCCACATTGGGTATTTTGGTCCTTTAGAAGTTTTATTCTCTACTCTTTCAGAGAATGATTGATTTCCAGATTACGTTTTCTTAATTATTTTGATGCACTTTTTTGATATTGTAGAAATGCAAACTTGAAAACTGTAAATATACAAATATCTTTTTTTATAATCCAAGATGAAAATTGTGTAATATTGCTTCCACAAGGATTATGGCATTACTATGTAGCTCTTCCCTAGTTTCCTTCCTTTCTTAGTGTTCATCGTCCCGTATGCTCAGCACCTCAACAAATAGCCTTTGAGAAAGGGTATGCTTATTGTACAGTACTGTTTCAACCAGGCTCTGTTTCTCCATCTGTGCTGTTTATGTCTGATAAAATGTCCAGAATAGTGCCAAATATTGAGAAGTTACTTAAGATGGTCATTGTTTATAGTGTTTAAAGGGAAACCTGGGATATAGATGGAGAATTTAAATTGTATTATGCTTTTTATCTATTAAGGTGTATGTCAAAAAATTAGGACAAGCAAATATTTGTATAAAACTGAATAAAATAAATGACCATTTTATCAGTGAGTCAAACCTGTTTTTTTCTGACTGTCCTTTTTTGTCAAACCACAGTATCTTCCACCATTAGTTACCATGTGACATATTAAGAAAACACACACCAGCATAATTTGCTTCTTTAAATAATCGAAGTTCCGTCATGAACCACTGATGAACATACACAAAGGTTTCATTAATAAAAAACTTAATTAAGCCGATGAAACCAAGCAAAATGGTGACCTTTAATATGAAATATCATCTGACACGAACACCGTCGAAGTCATGGCAGCACAATCCAAAATGTGTTTGAATAAATCAATACCCTATATTTATCCAAGCACTGTACTATATGAAACTGCTCTCACTTGTTCAGACACTTCTGCGTCCTATATTCTCTGGAGGTTCAACATTTCTTGAAAATAACTAGGGCCAACCAAAACCAGCTATCTGTAACTATGGATGGGTGAATTGATATTGATATGTAGGTTTGTCCATTTTATGTCCCAATACTTTTGTCCATACAGAAGTTACTGCACGCGGTATGGTTATGGCACATAATAATGAAAATATTACACGTGACGGTAATGATTTCGTATATTATTTTTGATGTCCACCTTTTTACCGGCTTTCACTGCTGAAATTATATTTAGCACAAAATACGATTATCAACAAGAGTTTTTCTGTCCATTCTGGACTGCGAATTATCAAACGACTGGCGCCAATCACTATCCGGCCAATCATCATCACTGAGAGATGAACTTCTGGACCAATTAGAACTGACTTTATTGCCAAGCGTGGAAAGCTTGGTTTCCATGGCGACGTGTTACAACAAATGAAGCTGGATGCTGTGTTGGTGTTTGTTGCTCTTCTCTTGGTTTTGACTGCACAGACCCATCGAGGGAGGGACCAGCAGCTTGTGGAAGATGGTAAATAGTGTTAGAGTCGAGAAAGGGGATGTTAGCGTTCACAGTTTCAGCTTGCCGTTCACAGCAAGCCCTGCTAGCCTGAATGCTAACGACGCTAACTACCATTTCTAACCAAGCTGTCTAAACTACCATCTCTAACAAAGCTCTCTAAACTACCATCTATAACAGAGCTCTCTAAACTACCATCTCTAACAAAGCTTTCTAAACTACCATCTCTAACAAAACTCCCTTAACTACCATTTCTAACAAAACTCTCTAAACTACAATCTCTAACAAAGCTCTCTAAATTACCAACTCTAACAAAGCTTTCTAAACGACCGTCTCTAAAAGGCTCTCTAAACAACTATCTCTAACAAAGCTTTCTGAACTACTATCTCTAACAAAGCTCTCTAAACTACCGTCTCTAACAAAACTCTCTAACCTACCACCATCTCAAACAAAGCTTTCTACACTACAAACTACCATCGCTAACAAATCTTTCTAAACCACCATAAACAAATCTTTCTAAAACACCATCTCTAACAAAGCTTTATGAACTTTCGTGGTTGCTGCAGTAGTGAAACCCTTTATGACATTTCTTTGAATGTTTTCATGAAATCTTGATATTTCATGGTCATTTTGGAAATGTGATATCGATTAAGTTATTCAGCAGTTTCAGCACATACATTATATGATTAAAAGTATTGGGATGCCTAACCATTACAATAACAGGGACTTTAATGACATTGCATTAAAATACAAAGACTTTCAATGGAGTTGGTTCCCACTTTGCAGCTATAACAGCTTCCACTCTTCTTAAAAGTGGTAAAGTGTAAAGGCTTTCCACAAGATGTTGGAGTGTTTCTGGGGGAATTTGTGCCCATTCATTCTGTAGAGCATTTATGAGGTGAGGCACTGATGTTGGATGAGAAGGCCTGGTTCGCAGTCTCCATTCCAGTTCATCCCAAAGGTGTTGGATGGGTTTGAGGTCAGGACTCTGTGTGGGCCAGTCAAGTTCTTCCACACAAGGTTCTTCCCCAAACTGTGTCAACGAAGTTGGAAGCATGGCATTGTCCAAAATGTCTTGGTATCCTGAAGCATTAAGATTGACCTTCACTGGAAGTAATTTGCCTGGCCCAAACCTTAAAAAACAGGTTTGTCTCAATACTTTTGTCCATATAGTGTAGCTTCTAATCATGTTCACAGTCCTGAATCTATTTCTGTTCAGAATATAACAAAACATAGTGGGAAAAAAATGACAGTGAGGTATCCTAAGCATAAAATACCCACAACACACTGGCTGGAACGTTCTCCATTCTAGTGTGTGATTACACACTAGAAGCAATACTGTTGAACCTTGCAGGTTTGTGTTGGCATGTTTACTCTGATTCTGAATTTCAGGCTTCCATGAGTCAGAGGCACAACATGTCGCAAAGCCATCACCAGAGGATGGTCATGGAAAGCCGGCGGATGGAGGAGCAGCGTGAGGATCAGGCCAGGCAGGTCATCAGAGACATGCAAATGCAAGCCAACCTGAAAAGCGAAGAGAGATTCGAGAGAAAAAGACAACTGCGCAAGATGCAAGATGAAGAGTGTGAAAGACAAATAGAGGAGGCTTACGTGCAGGTTAAGATACCCACATGTTATCAACTTGCAGTTGTTTGCATTTTTTTCCCCATTTGAAGTAATTTAGTAATATTTTTTTCTGCAGGCGGAGCAAGACAGAATATTTAAGGAGAGGCAGCTGGAGCAGGAGGAGAGGATGGCTAAAGAACTGGCTCGTATCACTTACGAGAAAATGCGAGATGAAAAAATGAGACAGTACATCAAAGAAAACAGGTGTCTGGTTGCTTTACAGCAAACACTGATATCCATAAACTGTGATATCTCTATGTGTAGTTACAATTCCATTTTTAACAGTAGTTAATCAATTTCAGTATTGAACTTCGTGAGCTGGAGACAAAGCTGAAATTGGCTTACTTAAACAGAGAAAGGGCAGCACAGGTAGCTGAGAAGGAGGCCATGAGGTACGAGGTCATGGTGAGTGTCTTTTTGAGCTGTACCAGCCCTACCTAAAGCTGAGGGTTGAAAAAGCATTTATACCTTATCTGTTAAGAGGTAAACATTTTGTTTTTGGTGGGATTTCAGAAGGAGGAAGCTGACATTGCCCGTAAACTGAAGAGTGAGCAGGAGCAAGCAGCAGTGGAGAAAGAGAAGCAGGAACAGAGGCGCTATGAGGAGCTGGCGCGCTACCAGCAGGAGCTGGAACAGCAGCTGGAGGAGAAGGAGCGCAAGAGGCAGGAAGCCTACGAGGAGTTCCTCAGGGAGAAACTCATGGTGGATGAAATTGTACGGAAGATCTACGAAGAGGATCAGATGTGAGATATAATATTTATTTTAATCTTAAATATGTATGTATATATATATATATATATATATATATATATATACTAATACTATACTAATTTCACACTGACCAATCGAACCCATTCCAATAGAAATTTTATTGCTTCCAGATATAGGGATGGCTACATATACATGTGTATTGTTAGCTTATACTGCAGTAGCCATGGATACCGAAGTAGGGATCAGAGCAGAGTGTTTGGAAAGCTAAGCTCACTAAGATTACATATCTTCAAGAAAATGGCTGGCCTGGGCTTAAAAGACTTTGCCTCATTTTCAGGGAGCGTCAGCTCCGGCTTGAGAAAATCACAGCCACACAAAGATACATCGAGGAGTTCAAGAGGCAGCAAGCTGACTGGAGGCGCATGGAGCGGGAGAGGATGGAGGAAGAGAACAGGAGAATTCTGGAGTTTGCGAAGTACCAGCAGAGGAAGGAAGAAGACAGGATGGCCAGTGCTAGAAAGAGAGAGAAAGCTAAAGATAACCTTCACAAGATGGTAGGTGGTGAAAGACCAGCTCCTTCGAGCCTTAATCTTTCCATCTCAAAATAAGATAAGGCTTTACCTGAGCAGTACTGAAATAAAGGCATATTCCTGAGTGAAATGACTATTAATGAGATATGAATGACCTTGCTTCCCCTTTTGTTGGTTTAGCTTAGTGAGAAGATAGAAATGGAACGGCAGCAGCGTGAGGAGATAGAGCGTGTCCGGGAGGAGCTCTACTTGGAGGAGCAGGCAGAGGCTGCCAGACAGAAAGAAATTGTAAGTATTATAACATTGCATTGATTCAGGACAAACCCTGCAGTGAAAGAAAGCACGGAATGTTTTATTTCTGTTTTAAAAATATGATTTCCAAAGTCAATGACATTTTAAGACTTCTTTCTCATCAGTTTTAGAAAAAGCCATAAAATTTTAATTTGGTAAAAAATGTAAAAACTCTTTCCCATTTCCCAGGAAGAAATGGAGCGGAGGATCCGGCAGAGGCTGGAGATGCAGCAGACGTGTCGGGAGCAGTTGGCCTTCAAGCAGCTGCGTCAGCAGGCTGAGAAGGAAGAAGAAGAGGCGTTCAGACAGATGATGCTGGCTAAGTTCGCAGAGGATGACCGCATTGAGCAGATGAACGCGCAAAAGCGGCGCATGAAGCAGCAAGAGCACAAACGCGCTGTGGAGAAGCTGATTGAGGAGAGGAGGCAGCAGTACCTGGCTGACAAGGTGAAACTCAGGTCACTCAAGATTTAGGCTGCTTCATTTGCTTCTGCAGCCTTACCAAGTTGCAGTCGTGGGTAATTGTGTTTGTTCCAAAATGATTACTGTAATTTTGATTGGGTTTGAGCTGTCTGAAAAGGCAGTGTTTCATTTTGATCTGGTGGTTTAATAGTAAGGGTGGGTGACATGGCAAAAATACAACATCATGACATTCCCACAATAACTGAAATGACACCACAGGTCACAGGTTTGATTCTGACTTAATTGGCCGTAGCCTGCTGGCCCAAGGTAATGTTACGAAGACAGCAGATGTTGAAATTACACGCTTTATTTCGAAAATTAAAAAATCATCTGAGACAGCAAAGTCAAACTGACTTTGTTATAGTTAGTTGGAATCACATGTGTTCAGTGGTGCTGTTGCTGAGCCATTGTCTCAGGTTTTTTGTGAGTTGTATTTGTATGATCCTGATTTGGTAGTGTTTCAGGAATTTGCTGTCATGAAACGACACAAATTGGCTGCGGGAACCATTTGGTTCTACGGTTCTAAACAGTGAAAAGAAAAATTAACTCATAAAATGAGATTATGGCATGATACTTTACAGTTTGCATTTCACAGGCATGCTATAATTGGTCTATTTTTTATGCATGTTATTCTAAACGAATGATAATAGCAATGATTGTGGAAGTATCCATGATACTAAGAAAAGTACTTTGTATCATTCCACAATAATAACATATTGTTATGTTGCCTACCATTATTGTGTTGGGATTAAATTTGATTTAGGAGTTTAATACATTCAATAAACCTGCATATAGGAGCGTGAAGCAGAAGAGAGAGCGATGGAGCAAGAGAAAGAAGCCCAGCGACGGCAGATCATTGAGGAAGAGAGACAGAAGCTCCTTAAACAACATGCTACAAAACTCCTTGGCTACCTACCGAAGGTAAAAAGGCTTCTCTGCAGGAGAATTTTCCATTTTAATGCAATCTGAGTTTCCAACATGTATTGAATGATTATACCGTGTTTTTGTTAGGGCATTTTCAGGGATGATGACTTGGACCACTTTGATGAAGATTTCAAAAGCAATTTCAGGAAACGTCAGGCTGATATATTCTCAGAAGAGGGCTGGGGAGAAGATGACCAGTAACACCTCCACTCAGGACCACTAGATGGCATGTGTTCTCAGTACAGTTTATTCTATGTCTTGATACTCCTTGGCATTGCATTATCAAACCAAGAAATGATTCAGATGTATTTTATCTGTTTTTCAAAACCCAGTTATTGAACCATTAGTTTAAATGCATTTAACTAAACGTGTTAAAGAAATTTTAACATGGAAGTCTGTCATTTCAAGATGACCGAGCACATACGTTTTTAGTTCTTTTTAAAAAGCAATTGTTTCATTATTTTGAGTCAGTCTTTAATAAAAAACCTATGCAATATTTTGAAATCATACAGTTCATCATGTTTTAATCAATGTATGTCACTACAGCATGGACTGCACTACTGCAACATTATTGAAATTGTTGATCATAGGCTAACTGTGATTAAAATAATGACTTTTGGTAGGTGCTAACCACACCCTACACAACCTGCTGTTTTCAAGATCCTCTGACCCAGTTGTCTAGCAGTCACAGTTATCACTCAAAATCACTCAAATCCGTTGTCTTCAAGAACTGACTGGTCACTTGCAGCCTAATATATCCCATTCCTTGGCAGGAGCTATTGTAATGAGATAGTCAAAGTTACTCACATACACTATGAGTGGTTTTAAAGCTGTGGCTGACCAGTGTAGATGTATGAAAGGAAAGTCATGTTCATGATCCTCCAGAAGTGAACTTGGCTCACCTGTTTAAAGAGCGGAAGGCTGTTCAACTGGGCCTAATCGAAAGTGACTGCTTGTGTGCAGCTGAGCCTTTGAGCGTTCTGTCAGCTGTCAGTCATTCACAGCTTCGCACACCCTGTATCATTTCCATTAGATTTGTTTTTCTCCTTGAATATTTCTGTTGACTGCTGGTGTATTAAACCAAGTCAGGCCCTGCCTTCTACCCTACCATTCCTGCAGATATACACTCCCCTCAAACACGGCTTTCCTCAAAGACCTTTATCCTCTGTTATCGCAATAAAGAATTTCAATAATTTTCCTTTTTTTCTGCATAATTAAATGATTTAATATCAAAAGAAACTAACAGTGGTTTGACATGGAATGTACCAACATAGAGAAACTTCGCTCAGTCTGAATTGATCACAACCGGCATCCGCTAAACAATATCTGAATATGTCCAAGTCAAAGTGAACTTTGTCACCTCTGCTATATACACATACAGTGAGACAAGACAACATGGATCCATATTTTACGGAGTACAAAGGACATAGAGAAGGCATATAAATGAACAATAAATATAAACTCTAAACTAGGAGTAGAAGAAAAATGTGCCGTTTGGCACAAGGATGTGCAATGTGGTACAAGGTCATTGTTAACATTCAAAAAAAATTGTGCAAACATTGCATCAGCATTCAAGTGGAAAGCAACAATGTAATTATGTGCTTTATATGCGCAAAAGATTGGCAACAGCTCAAAATGAATAAACATACCGTCAGTCTATGAAAAATACAGACACTCTGAGACAGTGTCCAAGAACAAGTGCAGCAAAGATGTGTTTTTGCATGTTGCTGCATGTGTATTATGAAAGAAGTGATTTGAAAAAAGCAAGGTGGAAGTTGAGAAGTTTGATGACTTGTGGGGAAAAAGCTCTCACACAGTCTGGCCCGTCGATACTTTTTGCCAGATGGGAGCCGTGTGAAGAGTCCGTGTGAGGGGTGTGAAGAGTTGCACGCGATGCAGGAGGCCTTTCTGATGCGTTGCTTGTGGAAGATATCCTGTAGTGATGGGAGAGGCGCCCGATAATGTTTCCAGCTGTTTTAATAATCCGTTGCAGGCTCTTCCGGTCTGCAGCACTGGCACTGCTGTACCAGACAGATGCAGCTGCTCAGGATGCTCTCTATGGTGCCCCTGTAGAACACTGTAATGGTGGGGGGAGGGAAGTTTGCCCGTTTCAGTTGTGAAGACACTGCTGTGCCTTTTTGGTGACGGAGGAGGTGCTGGTGGTCCAGGTGAGGTCATCTGACCACCAACAGCAGAAACCTGGTGTTCTTTACTGTCTCTACAATGGAGCCATTGATGCTGAGTGATGCGTGGTCAGAGCAGGTTTTTCAGAAGTTATAATATCTTAGAATCATTTCTTTACTTCTGAAATAGTCCAGAATATGTTGTCTTTTTTCTTTAGGTTTATTGTTGTTTATTGTCAGTGCTGCAAATAAAACATAAGATGTGTAAGTTCACTGTTCGCTGTACTATAAATAAATAAAACATACTATATTTGTTGTTTAGTGTTGAACTCTGGTTCCCCTGGTTCACCACCACTATAAAGAAAGCCACATAAAACCTCTCTGGATTCTTGGAATAGTACGATCGTGTAATACATCAATAAATTAAACAAATAACATGAACGTTTGATAGATCTCATGTGACACAGTTTTCATTCTCTGTATTTTCCCAGATGTAAAACCACAGTTATTTTCCAGTATTCCTGGAATAAAATTTTCATTACCATAAACCACATTAGATCATAGTATATACTGTAAACCTACGTCATACCATGATGAGGAAAAATTCTCCACTCTCCATTACGTGCCCCACATACAAAATTCTGGAAAATCTTCAAAAGACACGTGATCTATTAATTTTTAATCCATAAAGGCATCGAGGTGATTCTCAGTGTATGACGACTCATACCTAAAGTCAACAGCAGGAAAACTAGTCATTACTGCGGTAACAAGTTGGTGAGGTATGATTCTACTGATCAAATGTAAAAGGTATGCTTCTTGCCACAAACAGCAAAACAGCCCTAACAAGTGACAGAAACAAGGCCTACAAACCCAGGGGAAGCTATAAAGCCTGGTGATGGCTTTGTCTTTGTGTACACTGAAAATCATTATAAGGCAAGCCCAGTACGCAAAGAATCCAGACCTGTTTGTGTCATTAAAACATACACAATAAAACGTCTTTCATGTTGCTAGAGTGAGGAAGTCCTCCTGAGCGCTTCCTGGGCCGTGAAAAGGTCACGAGCGAAAGCCATGCTACCCAGCCCTCTGGGGTCTCGGTCAGTCCGGTGCGGAGCGTATAGAGACGGCAGGAGAGGGTGTACGCATGCCAGATGCATGCATGCGGAATGCTGACGCACAAGTTCATGCCCCAGCACACATGGAGATAAGCTTCTACAAGCACTTGGGGCCACTGAGAGCTTTTTCAGTCAGGCATGAGTTTGCACTGTAAACCTGAATAAGTTGATTGTACTTAAACAGTTTGCCTCAAAATATAAAGTAATGCATTCTAGAGAATATCTCATTGTTTAAGTTAAAACAACTTGAATACCAGAGGTACTAAAAATAATTATTTTAGCTGAATACACCAAAATACAAATTATTTGTACTAAAAAATCTGCTGTCAAATCAACTGTACTAACCCAGTCATTTTTTAACTCAACATATTAAAAAATACAGATTTTCCATCAAAAGCATTTAGAGCTGTATTTATTTGTTTCCCATGTTTGAATGAACACAAACTCAGGTTCATTTTCCACAATTTTATTCAGTATTACATTATAGCAACAAAAGAGTTCATATATACACTGTATTGGGGACACACCTCTTAATTCAGGGTTTGGGCTAGGTCCCTTACTTCCAGTGAAAAGCAATTTTAATGCTTCAGCATATCAAGACATTTTGGACAACGCCATGCTTCCAACTTCGTGGACACAGTTTGGGGAAGAACCTTTTCTATTCCAGCACGACTGTGTCCCAGAGCACAAAGCAAGGCCCATCCAACACCTTTTGGGTTGAACTGGAATGGAGATTGTGAGAAAGGCCTTCTCCAACATCAGTGCCTGACTTATAAATGCTCTACAGAATGAATGGGCACAAATTGCCACAGAAACTCTCCACCAGTCCTTTTTTGGAAAGAGTGTATAGCTACAAAAGGGGGACCAGCTCCATTTTAAAGTCTATGTGTTTGAATGCATTGTCCCTGTTGGTGTGATGGTCAGGCGTCCCAATACTTTGGTCCATATAGTGTATTTGTTGTTCTAATGTTATTTATGTTGAAGGTTTTAACACAGATATTGCTATAAACTTCACTTGAAGAATACTGTACATTTCAAAAGGTCAGCGAGAGAAAGCCGGCGGTGAGGGTGTGAACTCTCGTTAAAGAGTCTGGACCGTGCCAAAAGTTGACTCAGACGGTATTCAGCTGTTCTTAGTCAAACCATTAATTAGTGTTGACTCTCCATTTCCGAGGTATTTCTTTAAAACGTTTTTTTTTTTTTTTTTTTTTTTGGTAAACTGTTTTTTTTCTGCCCTGCTCAAGGGCTGATGGCTTCAAAAGGGGAAGAAGTACCAAGCTCACTGAACATGCAGAGAAGTAATTCGAACTGACAATCTCCATGGCAGACCTTCCTTGCCTCATGATACCTATAGGAATGACCGTGGGGTTGGTACCTTGTGTAGGCGTGTCTAATAAAACATGTTTAGAGTGTGTCAAAACCTCACCTCTACAGTATGTGAGAACCCCTGGTACATATCTTGAGCTCAAGTTTATTTATATAGCACATTGTCATACACAAAAGGTCATTCAGTGTGCTTTACAGAACTAGAATACAAGATAAAACAGGATTAATTAATGGAAGAAGTACAAGAAATAAAAGAATACATAAAAGGAAATTGAAAGTGCAATAGAAGTGCAAATGATTAGTCAGCGCGGAGAATATTAGTGCAGTTTTTAGCAGCTTTTTAAAGCTCAAGTTGGTGCAGATCTGATACTGATGGGAAGTTTGTTCCACTAGAGAGCTGCATCGTGACTAAACACCATTTCACCAGGTTTAGTTTCAGATCTTCTCACCGCCAGCTGAGCAGCTCCTGTAGATCTAAGAGACCTACCAGGAAAACATGCTTCAAACATATCAGAGATGTATTAAGGACCCAATTACAATGAGTGACTTGTACACAATGAGTAACACCTTGAAATCAATTCTGTACGGAACTGGGAGCCAGAGCAAGGACTTATGTGCTCTCTTTTATTGGTTTAGGTTAGAACTCTGGCAGCAGCGGTTTAACATACTAACACGATACAGTGCATTGCTATCAGTGCTGTGTTGAGAATTATCCACTCAAACAATGGCAGTTAGTGAAGGGTTGTAGCGGTTTCTATTTATCAATGGCTGGTGTAGAGCTCATACCAAAAGTCTGAGTTTTCCACACTCTACAACATACGACCAATCGCACAGTGATCTGGTTAATTAGCTAACGAGGTGTGCAAGATGAAGAAAAATACACATTTACCAGACACTTTTATCCAGAGCAACTTCCATTCCCTAACTACAGGGGACAGTCTCCCTGGAGCAACTTGGGGTTAAGAGTCTTGCTCAGGAACCCAGTGGTGGTGTGCTGAAGATAGGATTCAAACCCATGACCTCTTGGTCCAGAGGCAAGTATCCTACCCACTAGACCGACATCACCCTGCACAATGTGGGATTGAGAACCTCTTGCATAGATGATGCATAAACAGTTGTGAATCAGATGGACCACAGTCACTAATTATGTATCTACATAATGCACAAGTGGTAGTTATACATTATAAAACAGCGAACGTGTGTGGGTACAAGGATATACACCCAATAAACTGAATGTATGTAGCCTGATTCAGCTTTATATTTGTCTCACCATGCCGATTGTTAAGGAAACCAAGGATTACCTAGATTGAATCTCATGAATTAAGTCTGGATATTGAAGAATCAGGACTAGACTCTAGTACAGCATAAGATTAGTTACAGGCCATGGTTAGAAGACAGACCAGGATACTCTAGTCCTATTATTATTACCATTATTTTTTGGTTTATTTGATCAGATTTGTACATTCATTCTCAGCATGAAATAGGAATTGCTGAAAACTAGAAATGTATTAGATATGGAGGAAAACTGGCATTATTGTCTGCCTGTGAAAAGACTTTGCGTGACTAGACTAAATCATATCACCCTGTTAACCTGTGTTGAGGGCTAATTGCTAAAGGCAGATGTTGGAGAACCGGAAACTGCTCATTTACATCTGCATTCACATTTACATTCCTGTCCTGACTACATTAAAGTACGTGTAGAGCAAAGCAGTCTCCACAGCCACAAGCTAAAACTGACCAAGCTGACGTTCAGGATATGAGGCATCTGGAAGTGTTCTGTGGTTTTATCCATTTCCTATGTGTCTGGCCCCACAGACGGCTGTAATAATCACATCACACATCCTTTTGAATTCTGTAATGAGGCAGTACATGACCTGTGGTGAAACTGCTCTCAGACTGACTTTACTTGTTAAACAATCTTAAAAATGAAGGTGCCAAAAAAGGGTTTCTTTGCAGCGATGCTAAAGAACGGTGGTTCCCAACCTCTGTCCTTGTGCCCATCCCACCTTACAAATTTTTGTTTTTGTTTTTTTTTTTCCATGGGAAAGACTTGTTAATTAGTTAAACCGGATCAGGTGCGCAGAACAGGGACTACTCTAGAATCAAGTCTGGGAAGTAGTTTATAAAGAACTTTGCCACTATTGATTTGTTCAAGACATCATTTTCATAAATGAGGTTTTTAAGTGTACAGAAAGATTTTTGTTAAAGTTTTTGTTGTCCCTGGAACTGAACATTCAAGCAAAGCATCATATCGAAACTGTTATTCTTAAGGATAAAACTCACTGGCATGTTAATTGTGGGTGGTACAGTACAAACAATAGGAAACATGTAAAGTGGTGTGAGTCAGTGCCCATTTACTCTGCTGCCAAGGTGGGGGACGGAGGTAAAAAATGTTGTATTATTATTTATTTATTTGTTTATTTATTTATTTATTTAATCCCCTGGCTCTATAAAGGTCTGGATGGTAGTATGTGCACTAATGAAAACCTGTGACTATAAGAACTATGCATCCAGGTTAGGCCATAGATATCAAAACACATCTCTACAACAGTGCTAATTTCTGCTAGTTTCCTGATGGGATTCTGTTGTCAGCGAGCTAAAGGCATTTCTCATGAGCATTTTTGGCTGTTCTAGATTTAAACACGAACATTAGTAAATTAAAAGCTTGCAAACGAATATTGAATCCCAGAGTAAAGTACCTGACAAAAAGGTGCCACTGTTCACCACTGATTGGATCATTTTCTTTTGAGCGTTTCAGGAATTTAATTTTATTGTTCGCAACATACATTCAACACTGTAATAAGTAGCACTGCAGAATTTGCCAGGTTTAAGTATAAATGCGATTCTACTGGATAGAAATGCATTTACATGTATGTGTATTTTTTATGTCCAGGAAATAATGAAGGCCTTTGGAGTCCCATCTAATGTGCACTCATAAAATTGAAGGTGCTAAAAGAGGTTAACTGGAGTAATGCCATAAAAGACCCACTTTTGGTTCCCTAAGGAACCTTTCAATCCGTGTTTTAATGAATCATTTGTATGACTATGAAGAACCATTATAAAATTGAAAGGACCTTCACATAATGTATACTTTTTTTCCATACATGCAAGCCAGGAATAATTTAGGAACCCTTCATTTAAGCATATGTATTAATGAAGAACATTAAATATTCGCAAAACATTCAGATTTCAGACACCCTGCACCAGTGAAACTGGCTGTCCTTCTTCTCCTGACCCAGTCTAATGAGATGTGTGGTTATGGGGCTCACTACAAAAGACCCTATTTACAGCCAGGGACGGCCACGTAGGTCTTTCAGATCAATGACCAGGCAGTGGGAGGCAGAGACAATAGACCAATAAAGAGGAGAGGTAGCGTGAGAATGCCTGAATAAAAGATGAGTCATGTGTTTGAGTTGGATTTACATCAGCAACCCATTATATCGCACTTTCGGGTTAATTAATTGCTGGGGGAGCTCGTAAAAACCGCTATTGCTCATAACTACCAAATCATTATTAATCCAGTCAGTGTTCATTAATCCGACCCCGCGTCCATACACCAGCTTTTTATTACTTTCCACCTTCCCCACTTTGGAACAACTTACCTGATCCATGAAGCGGGACGCAGTGTGATTTTTCTCTTTGGCTGGGCTCGATCAGGGGTTTCCTGTATATGAGTGATGAGCAAATAGGCAGCCTTCAGCACGACCTAATCAAAACTCCAGGTCTGTTTGGTTATTAGCAGCTTTGACCCTCACTCTTTCAACAAGTATTTTGTCCTGTGAGGCCACACGGGTCCTGTCACGGAACAAAAAAGGTCTAAAATGAATGTCTGCAAAAGAGCTGAGGTGGAAAAGGTGTAAGCAAAACCAAATGCCAAGGTCTGCGTAGGTTTGTGTGGGCCATTAAAGAGCCCGTGCCCCTTAGAGGAACTGTTCATTTGGCAGTGGTGCTGAATAAGTACCCCACAGAATAGCGTGGAAATATATACCACAGCAAGGCACCTTGAACACAAACACCTACTGGAAAATGCAAGTGAGTCTTCTCAAATTTCATCAGTCTCATACACTAAAAACAATAGATTAGATTAGTCTGTTTTCCAGCAGGGTTTGCGTTGCTATTTCCACACTTCATTAATTATGTACCAAGACTGCTGCTTGGGAGCAGCCCATATTTTTCTTAGGTTTCTTCCACCTTCTGAAGCCACTCATAACACTTTTTTTTTTCAAACAGTCCATTTTACGTGACCATTTTCAACGCCGCTTCTGATAGAGCAGGCAAAACTGCTATAGGATATAATAGGTACTCATATAGGAATGGTTTCATGCTTGTGCTGTCACAGCTATAATGATCTTGCAATTTACCTAACTTTACATTACCTTCATTTGAAAGATGCTTTTATCCAAAGGGACAGGCAGGATTTACAATGTTCAAGTTTTAGGACAGTGTGAGAACCAGAGGAGAGTACTAAGTGCTAAAATCGTTATGTAAGAGTAATGCAATCAGGTTCAGCTCTGTTCAGCTTTGCCAGCTCATTCCACCAGCAGGGAACCACAAAAAAGAAGAGTCTGGACTGGGTTTGCCTTGTGTGTAGGGAGTTTGTTTTCCATACATGTATGAACTGAAACAAATGGTACATTCTGAAACTCTAACAATGCTCTCATAGCACATCAAACTCTCTATTTGAAAATGTGAGAAAATGTCCTCAGTTCTTCCTCATTTCAACTAATGGAACAGTGAAGCAACCTACAGTCCTTTGATGGTGTGTGTCATTTTCTAGTCAGGAACAATACCAACAGAGGAATTACAGACTGGAGAAATGCAGACATTAGTAAGGTCTTGAGGTCAGAACATCTCCCAAATTAGAATCAGATGACAAGGAAATTGTTTGGGACAGTTGCCAGAAGAATGTCTCTGCTGTCAAAGACCTCTAAACTCAACAACTTACAGTTTGCCGGTCATTCATGGACCTTTAAATGGGAACACTGTTTTATGGCCATGTATAGAGCTTTTAATGGTCAAAATAGAGGTTTTTGGCATCAGAGACAGGTTTGGCCTAGACACATAGACAGCCATGCAGAAAAGAACCTCATATACAGTGTGAAGTATGGTGGTGGATGAAGGCATTAGACAACTTGTTCAGACAAACAGTATCTCAGACACCATCTAGTACCAGTAGACATTAAGAAAGCACCTCAAAATCAACACAGATATGCTTTGCTGACCACAGTTAGTGGGCTTTCCAGTCCCTTGACCTAAACTCTGTAAAAAAAAACAGTAGGATGAGCTGGAGAGGAGCAAGGACCTCAGAATCTGAAGGATCTGGATAGCGGAATGGTTTCAGTTCCCTTGCTAAGTGCTTTCCAGTCTCATTGTGGGAAAAGACTGTGGTACATAGATTTAAGGATAAAAATATTTATTTCATGAAGATATGAGTAGACTTCTAGAAGATATAGCTGTTTGTGTTTTAGAAGACATAGAAGATGGAGACGATACCCGTAGAGTTTTAGAAGATATAGATGTGTGTTTTAGAAGACGTGTATGTCTTCTTTTAGAACACGTGTACGTGTGTGTCTGTGTGTGTGTGTGTGTGTGTGTGTGTGTGTGTGTGTGTGTGTTTGTAATTTTTTTCTACATCTTGCGTTGCTCATGTTTACCAGGGGTGCCAATATTTGCAGAAGGCATGATAGTACCAAGGACACCCAAACTGTAACCCAAGCCACTTGACTGGGCTTGTCCTAACGCCACCTAGCTTGGTGGTTGGCATGATATGTTTGGTGAGGTTGCCAGTCTGATGATGTCCATTCAGTGTGCAGGAGGCTCAACAGCAGAGAACCCAGGACTCCTTCCTTAACTTCAGCTGTTCAGAGAGGGGGACAGCAGTAGTTTTGTGTATGTATATACATAGCTTGGCTGGATTTACGTCAGCTTTTCAACACTGCCTGCAGTCTGGGAGCTGGTCACTTTCAAGCACTGAAACCTTAAAGGTTTGGTGGAGGCTAAAAGAAAGCTTTTATTTCCAGAATTATAATAATAATGTGTTAGAATAATTAGGCTGCTCAGTGACGTCCCTTGCTCGCAGTTTTCCATTTCCCCCCCTTGCTGCTTT
>JBBIGA010000040.1:18680617-18690818 GCA_037576975.1 Alestes dentex | reverse complement strand
ACACACACACACACACACACACACACACACACACACACACACACACACACACACACACACACACACACGTACGCACACACACATCTCACAGCAAGGTGAATAAGAGAACTCGTGATGTCTAAAACCTGTGAAGTCAGGAAAATGTTGGTTAATGTATATCAAATCTTTCTTCAAAGTAAATAAACAAATGAATAAATCCAAAAAATATATATATATATCAATCCATAAAAACCACACAGTGGAGAGCATTTTCAAACTGGCCAAGGCATACAAATAAACAAGAAAGATATAAACAACAACTACACACCGTTGGAATGACTGAACTATTTTATTTTGTCCCTTAAATCCGTTGCTGAAATCATGAAATGTAAAAAAAAAAAAAAAATTTACTAAAACTACTAAAACATCCGCAGTAAAGGGTCTGTTTCAAAAGTAGCCTTTATTAGCACTGCTGCAGGTTTGTCCCGTGGCTTCGCCTTCATAAGACACTTCTAAAGCCCCAGTCTGAAACTGCCAGAACGGCAGCACACCCCCTCAACATTATTAAAGCAAACGCTTCAGCTTAGTTCAAAAAAAATGTGAGTAATAAAAGTGAGGTGTCATGCTGATTTTGACTGTACGATCGGTTAAATTCACCACATTCGTTATAAAGTGTTGAGCTGAGGTATATTAATAGTTTATCATATATTTGCAAATCGTGCTGTTTGCTCTTAGTTACAGAATAATAGATCTTTTTTTTTTTTTTCTTCTCTCAGTCCACTCAAAGGATTCCAAATACCTAGCAGAGGGAAAGGAAACAGAGACTCATAGGCACATAAAAGCATAATTTTAACAGATATTCCATTTTTTTTCTATGTACTTGCATGTATGCATGTCTGCATAATTAATAATAGCACTCAAGACCAAAAGCTGAATTAATATGCTCGAGAAATTAGTAGGTTAGCGTCGTGTTTACTTATTGCATGGCAGTTAGTCTATAGATAAGTGTATTGCTGTATTGCAAAAGGGAGAAAGAACACTTTTAGTACACCAAGATAACAGATGCTAAAATACTACTAATAGTAATAATAATAAAAAACATTATACAACCCACACAAACATCATTTTTTTGAGGTGAGAACTCCCAATGGCTCATCAAGACCACCATCATTTTCCATTGAGCACAAAATTCTACAACAGATGATTATTTTGCCTTACGTAATTCAGGTTATTATCTGGTTGCACTATAAAACCGCATGCATGTAATACTAAATGGTGCTTTCAAAGCAGCGGCAGTGTAGATTTCTACAAACCGGTTTTTGAAAATACATTACAGATTGCATATTAGTCTCAAAAGTTGAGCAGTAGGAGGATTTTCAAAAAACTGAATCACCCTTCCTGCAGTGTTTAAAGAGGTACAACTTAAACAGTTCATTTGCTATCCTTGGATGACAAAAACCACGACAGACCACAAAACAGATTTTTTTTTTTCCAGCTTTCGATCATTTACATAACCAAGTGAGTTCTTATTTTCATTCGTTTTAATCTATACTGGTGTACTTAAATGCAACGCAGGTTCAGGTAAAGCTAGAATAATCTTATACGGCCTGTAAAACTAGATTAAAACTCTTTTTCAATTTCTCCAACCGCCTTAAAAGGAAAATAGCAGCTGGAAGGTGCAAACTGCAAAGAAAGGCAACTCATGTTTGGTGATAACAGTACAGCACTTAAAACACCTATTGGAAAAGGCAGCTTCATGAATGGCTGAAGTCATGATTAACGAATACAAGTGGTAAGCGGGTAGCTCTGGATGAACATTGCTCCGAACTTTCAACGAAAACCACAAGCAAACACAAAAAGCCTGTTCACAGCACAGAAGTTCACACACATGTAAAGACTCATGCAGTCAAATACACACGCCAAACATCCTTGCTCACATCACGTCACAAGTAGAACAAGAAGATACGCGACAGACATGACAAAGGGCGGCAACGTTTCTTCCTAGGAAGGTCTATGTGTGGAAAAAGGAGGGAACCGCGTGGCAAACTGCTTCCCTCGTCGGCCTGTTAAGCCACCCTTCTACGCACAATAAACAGACAAGGTTATCAGGTTGGGGGAGGAGCGTTGTGAGCCATGCACAGTGTGGTTGGAACACCACGGTTCATGACACACACAGAGTCTGCGGGCTCCCTGCTCCGGCCGTGCCGCTGAGCCTCTACAGACGGGAAAGAAAAGAGACAACACAACAGTTATTACACACACACAAACACATCCACACGGCACACAGAAAAGGTGAGCGAAGTGGAGGATGGGGCTGGAAAAGAGAAGAGGCAAAAGGGAGGAGGCAGGGAGGAAAGATGGAAGTAGGCCAGCGGGTCGGGCTGATTGTTCAACTCCACATGGTAAAGCATACATGTTTACCATGAGTCTCCACCATGCTGATGCAGACGACATTGTGCTGAATGGACTTTCATCGCTTGTTCCAGAATAAAAGGCTGCGTCACGTTCAAACCATGCGTTTTCCCCGCTGTTCCCTCATAGTGTTAATGGTTTAGTTCATTTTCATGCATTTCGGCTCATTTTCATTTTCGCAAAGTGCACTCGGACATGCTGCCTCCACCCGGAAGCACGTTTTCTTTTCTTTTTTTCTTCTTTTCGCTCCTTTCAGTGACCTTTTCAGGACCTCTTTTTGAACATCAAGCCAAAGAGAGTGTTTCCACATAACAGGAGAGAAACAGAAAGAAAAAACAACAGCAAAAAAACACAACATTCCTTTTCATTCAATGAAAAAAAATCAAACTCTATGAACAGGTTTCATACAAAATTTATTTCATGCTAGAGTTGATATCATTTTTTTTTTCGCTTGTATTTATCAATTTCTGTTGCATAACATTGTGCATGCATCTGATTTTCCCCCGAAGTTCTAAATTGCATACAGTGCTCTTATGTCATAAATATACATTTCTTATCTCTCATTTGTTTAAATTATTTTAGTCATTTTTGTACCTATAAGAAAAGATCTGAGAGAAGAGATGTGTAAACACATCTGACCTCCTTCCTTTTTTTTTTTAACATGATGCATGATTTTTGTCATTTTTTGTCTTTATTTTTCAAAAAATAACACTGTCAAAAGTCTGTACTTAATATGTGAAATAAAACAGTTGCTCACTATAGCTCTCCACAGGATCTATTCACCAATAATTATAGCATAGAACAGAAAAATATCAACTAAATTTGCTCTGAAATTTTTTTTTTTCGCTCAATAAGATCCAGTATCACAAGCATGCCAAACAGAAACAAGATGAAAAAATTAGTTGAATTCACCACATAGAAAGCTTGCTAACATGTTGTTTTTTTTTCCATCTTCCTCAGCAGTCAATTGTCTCTTGTTCAGAATTTGAGGTCAATATGACCAGAGCTGTTTCACATGTGGTTAGTAGCACAAATGAAAAATTGGAAGAAAAATGTGAAGGATTTGCTGCTAAGGAAAAGTACACTGTCTCTGAACATCTTTTCATCATGGCTACATGAAACGTATGCAAAAGTGAAGAACTTTTGAAAGAAAATATATCTTTTTTTTTCATACAGATATTCATAACAGCGTAAGCTTTTTTCTTGTTTTCTTCTTTTTTATACCACCATGCAACTCATGCTAAAATGTACTGTTAAGAGTCTTCTACACTTGTCACCAAGGACATTGTAGGTAATATCATTAGTATTGTTAGTGGCTATAATGAACCATTGATTATTAAGCTTTTTCCACCTTTTGTCAAGCCGTCGACAGATTGTACGATGCCTTTGGTGTTAATATATTGTCCACACCTTTAGTCCTTTAAAAAAGTTCTTGTCCATGTGACCCCTTGGTGCCTTGGAGGGACCAGGCACAAAAAGGATCGAAATCTTCACTTTCGTTCTTTGTGAAGAAGGAATTTCAAGGTTTCTTCTCCTACCAGTATCCTACTGTCCTGTCTCTGTCTGTCTCTCTCTCTCTTTCTTTCTCACTCTCTCTACATCTCTCTCTCCTTCGGAAAGTAACCTCAAAGCTCTTAAGCCATTGTGGAGCCAAGAAACGTTGGAGAGGGGAGACTCTAGGGTCTGTTCCCCTCCCTGAGTTGCTGTAGTCCTCTCAGGTCACGCGGAGCACCTCTGACTGCATATACTTAACTAGGACAGTCTCCTCTTTACAGGGATCTGCGGCAGAGAATACAGGGGAGGTGGGGTTGCTGAGGGTCATCCTGCCACTGGGCCTTGGTCATTCAACTCAGACAATGAGCAGGAGGAGGTGGAGGATAAACAACGTAAAGAGACTTCTCACGGACGTGGGTTCATGGCATAGGTTTCTTTCACAATCCAGATTACAAAAATATAGAGGAGAGAGAAAGAGTGATGGACAGGGACATACAGAAAGAAGGAGAGAATAGACAGTTGCTGGGGACAGCAGAGAAGGGAGAGCGAACAGTTCTGGCATGCAGGAGAAGTTTTTGAGGGGCCTTGCTACCTTGGTACCTTCAGATGGGACATGTTTGACACCCATTTTTCAGGTACAGAAGAATAAGGATCAGGGGGCATAGAGGGGTCACAGGAGAATAGGTTGGCCAGAGTAGATTGGACTGAGAGACAAAAACAAAAGAGGAGGCGCAGGATGTCTAGGGAAACATCTCGGACTTTCATCTTGGCTTGCGGGATTGGAGAAGGCTACAGGTTGCCACTGACTGACTACATTCAAAAGATTCATTTGTGGAGGTTCGGCTAGCTGAGCGTGTGTAGGTTTGCATGGATATGCATGTGTGTCTGCTGGTGAACAAGAAAGGGCCACAGTGCAATATATTACTATAAAGAGGGAGGATCAGATGTAACCTCAGGCATGTGTTTTATCTTAGAAAGAAACTGAGCGACTGAGTCAAATGATTTGCAGTGGACAATAGTGTACATTAGCCTGGCCTACACACTTTCCCTGAGAACTTCTGAACATTCTTTTGACATTAGCTTTCTCTAGAATGGCTCTGCATAAGCCTAAAGGCAAAGACAAGACAAATGGCAGTGACAGATAGCCGTTGAGACAAGGGAAGGAAAGCTGGGGATAGCAGCATAACTCCTTAGGGGGACAACCAGAGTGGAGGACAGAGCAGACCGACACTGCAGGACAGAATAGGAGCAGCAAGGAAGGGGTTTCTGGGACTCTAGGAGTTGGATTGACCCAAGGAGAATGCCCCTATCACTCCACCATCCATTCTCTAGAGGATGGAGGGAATGGGCGAATGGGAGCGCTGCAGGAGAGCAGGCCGGCCGCGGGACCCAGCAGACACCGACGCCACTATGGTGCCCATGCTCCGGGACTTTTGGTAACCTTGGTTTGGGTGGAGAGAGACGGGCAAATTGCAGACTGAGATACGGAGGCTTCAAGCTTTGCTTTTCCTTTCTTTTCTGGAAGGTTTTGTACCTTAATATTTTTTTTGACAAGCTGATATGGGTCATGTTAAAGACCATCAGGTTTTCATGCGGTTAAAGGGAGCACACACATGCACAGAGGAAAGGCTGGCTTAGGCTGGTATCGAACAGGGGAAAGGCTGAGCAGTGAGGGGCATTGCGTCTGCTCAGGTCAGCTATAGATTATGGAGAGATGCTACAAAAAAGCTGACAGGTTTGGTTTAAAGGCCACTCCAATGCTATACACGATCCAAAAACAGTGCTCATCCTGTCCTTTTCCACATGTTCTAAAGGCTTGGAATAATCAAGCATATCTGTATGTTTGGTACACTGGAAGCAACACTGAGTTTTTAAACTGAAATCCGACAAGCATCTGTCATTTGCCAGCAACATTTGCACATCGGGAGTGACAAACAGTTCTAGCTAAAAGTGGTGGACAATCCATTACCTAGAGGCCTTTACAACTGTCCTGGGAGACTCGGATTCAAGAAGATAACAGCAGGTCTCCCTCTATCACACAATGCCATGCTTCCTTTGGGGCACATAATGCCAGTCACTGCATCTTTTAAATATGTAGATCACACAGTGTCACAGACAGTTAAACACGCGTAGAGGAGAGTGCTAAGTGCCCAGTTCTGTTGTGTGAACTCACAGATGTCTGCCAGCTTCATACTGAGGCTATTCCCTCTACCCAGACAGAGCACAGACAATCATTCTCTTTGAAACTCACAACCACTGATCGGCATGGCATTGCTATGATTTGAATCCACGATGTCCTGCCGACAGGGCAAAAGCCTTAGACAACTGCACTCAGGAGCAGGCTTCAACCTTTGTTTTAATAAAATGTACTAATTTGAGGGCTGACACATCTGCAGAAACAGACTCAGGATGTCTGTCATCAAGGCTGACCCTATGATCAATGTCCATTAATTTTAATCTTAGTTAGATCTTTCTGTCAGTCCCAAAGTAAATGTAATCTAACAATGAATTCTCTCTTTTTGTACTTGCCTCATGACCTCTTTCTCTCTCCTAGCCAATACCAGCCTCAGAGCAGGACAAGACATGCTGGAAGGCCCAGAGACTGGCTCAAAGCATGCATCACATACAGCAACACAGAAAAGTACATTATTCACCACACAATAAAATCCACTCACGCACACTCTTACACCTATAGTCACACTCTCGCTCACTCATTACATATATATAGGCTACATATGTCCACACCAACACACAAAAAGCTCTCACAAACACAAACACAGAAATACAGAAACACACAGCATGTGTGTAGGTGCACTGTATGCTATGTGTGGATGTTGACTGTTCCTGTGGTGCTTTTGACAGTGGGAACGTGTAATTAAACAGAGCATGCTCACACAGAGCAACACATCATGTGACAGAGAGACAGTGCTATTGCTTGGCTATTGATGGCACTCTGATAACACATTAACTGGCATAGGGACTGAGATGTAATCTGTTTAGAACAATGACACACACGCATGGCCATGTCAGGTCTGGGTCTGCGAGATGTAGGGATGTTTTGCACTCATTATGTCCACATGTGATCTACTCTTCTCTCGTTGCTTTGCTGAAATCTCACAAAGCTGAAAGTTGACCTCCACTGAAGGCGTCTTGGGTGTGTTTGAATGAAAGGATGAAGGTGTCTCATAAGAAGCAAGCAGGTATTTCCTTACACTTGAATTATAAACTGTGAAAATGCTGTAGATGGTGGGTCTCTCAAGCTTCTGGGGGTCTATAGTCTCTTGGTGTCTAATGCTGTCCTAAGGGCTTGCACACTTTGCTATATAGGTTTAAACTGGGGCTTGAAATCAGGTTGTTACTCTGGCATGGCCATCCTCCTGGCTGTGTGTCCAACCTAGCTGCAGCAGTGGGTAACCTTGCGGGCCGAGTGTGGGACCAGCTGGCTCCCCCCCTGACCTCCCTGAGAACGTTCCGGCTATGGGCCAACCAGGCACCCAGAGAATGGCGGGGGTGAAGAGATGGAGGGAAGAACACACACACGGACAAACGGACGGGCAAGTGGAGGAGATAACGAGTAAAAAACAAACAAACGACAAAGAAAAAACAGAAAAAAAGGGAGGATTAAGGTTGGCCCCCAGGAGGCAGCTGTATGTGTCAGTGTGAGCTTGAACATAATGCAACGTGGCGTTAAGAGGAAAAACTCATTGTATGCTCAGGAAAAGGGAGTGGGTTGAAAGAATGTAGCTAGCATAGCGCTTTGAAAGTGCAAGGTGGTTTCTCTTATCCATTAGTATCTAATGGAATCGATGAAAATTAAATGTAAGAACTGAAAAGGACTTTCTTTTGTCATTCAGGCATGTCTGAAAGATGGCCGAGATCAAGTAAGATTAATGTTGGTGAAATAATGATGCGAAAAATAAAAGTTCGGATCCTGTTAGTAGAGTGCTGACTAAGTCCTACAGGAGAAAATCTTGCTGAAATGTAGATTTGCATTGTGTTGCTGGGACGCAGTACTCTTACTTGTTAGGCCTTTAATCTCTTCAGCTCACTGTCTCTCTGGGTGCGCTCTGCTTGTATGTAAGGTTGGGATGTCTAGATGTGTTTTGTGGGCTTTGCTTGTTGAGTGTATACATCATGTATGTGTGATTTGTAGCCTGTGTGTATATGTATGTGAAACAGTGGCTGAAGTGAGCTGTTACATACCCTTCCTCACTCTGGTGCCCGTGTGTGTGGGTCGGCCAGCCATGTTCAGAAGGAAACACGGGGTGTCCCCCCGCGGTTCGCAGGGGCTAAAGATCTGGCCGTCTTCAGGGGACATGGCCTGGTCTATGTGTGGACAGTCTTCGTTGGCCAGCGCTGCCTTGGCCGCCTCGCCGTTCACTTTGGGATCTTCGAACACACAAGCACATGTGAGACAACGCAGGAGCACGGCTACTCTCGGCTGGTTGCATGCCTCATAGCAAGGGTTAGGAGGTGAATGAAGAGGGGACAGCGCCCTCTTTAGGGTTGAAGGATGTGTTTTGTGTAAGGAGATGAACTGGTATGTGTAATAAGGAAATGTTTTTGAATGCAGATTTTTGTATATGAATTGGTGAACTGCACTGACATAGCACACTCATTGCACGGCTGGATAACTGGGTGTCAGGGTAACTCTGACAAATGGCATTGCCTTGACAACCTTGGCATTCTAAAATTGGCACTAAACGAGCCAAAATGAAATCCCATATGACTTCATTTTCTTCTTCCTCTGGGATCAAAAACAAAAAAAAGAACTGTCTTATTTGCATATTTCTTAGTTGCTCCATGACCTGCTCAGTATGGAAGTATAGCATGCTGAATACACAGTCAAAAACCTCATAGGCAAAAAACCTTATAGGCCAATTACTCATCCTTAAGTCCATGCAACTCAACCAGGACATGGAATCAAACCATCAAAACTGCTATTACAAAGCAAGACATGGAAAGAAAATCATTCAAACATTCATTACAAAGACAAATGAGAACTAATATGACCACATTTGATTTATCTAGCATTGAGAAGCGTGGGATAAGTACTAAATATAGAGGAGCAGCACGACACTGGAGCTTCAGAGGAGAGGAATATATAGAAACGCTGCATGGCAACCAGCCTGTTCACCTGTGCACCCTCTGGCACCCAGAGGCATCAGCGCACTATGGCGAGTTCACGGCTCATCGATCACACTGGTAAGAAGGCCGAACGCTGCCAAAAGGCTCCTTGGGAGTAAGGTTGTTCTGCAAGCCACTTTGCGGTGGCTCTCCTGAATTTTCCACTGGGCAACAACAGTATTGATTCACCTCTACGTCCTGTACTTTGTTTCTGTCTTCTATAGAGCAGCTGATGCAGCAAGGTAAAGTTGCCATATCGTGGAAAAATCAGATTTGAAAAAAAAATGTTTAATATACTTTTGCACAAGCGATGTCACAACCATAAACACATTAACAGTTGATGGTTCATTTAACCTATAGCGCTTTTTCTGACCAATTCACTCTGAAGTTACTGTGAAGTGACTGAATGAAGCATAATACAGGGCAGCTAATAAGTTCATGTACATATATATGTCTTACAGGAACAGGAACAATAAAACCAATGTTACTGTAGCCCAATTTCATAAATGTATTTGGTAAGTGTACTGCAGCTCAATTTCATTATGGTCTTTTTACTAAATAAACATTGTGGGCTTCTTTGTGAACGTATGGAATTGATACCTATTTACAAACATGTTTGCAGTTTCACTGTTATTGGTTTCTAATACTATGATGAAGGAAAATCAGATGAGCTCTTAACAATGGCCCCCAATGTCTATCCCCCCAGAGCAGGATGGCCTTCACTTCCTCTCCCACTGCGTCTGCTCACATTACCTACAACAGCAAGGATCCCTCAGCAGCCACATGTCTGTGCACGCACACACACACACACACACACACACACACGCGCGCGTTTGTGTGCATGTTCGTGTGAGTACATGGGCTCCCAATCCCAGCACACACACACAAAGGAAGTGCAGAGAACTGATGCAAACCTTCTGGGATGGAAGGAAGAGGAGGAAGGAGGCAAGAGGGGGATGAGTCACAATCTTCAGAATAGCTCAATGAATGAAGGCATTCCTCGCACTCATTTATTGTTTTGTCACTTCCTTTCTCTTTTGTGTCCCCTCTTCCGTCATTACTTGCTTTGAAATATGCGTGTGTCTGTGTGTGTGTATATATAGACATATGTGTTTTTATATATATATATATATATATATATATATATATGTGTGTGTGTGTGTGTGTGTGTGTGTGTGTGTGTGTGTGT
>JBBIGA010000040.1:18632381-18658043 GCA_037576975.1 Alestes dentex | reverse complement strand
TATGTATATATATATATATATATGTGTGTGTGTGTGTGTGTGTGTGTGTGTGTGTGTGTGTGTGTGTGTGTGTGTATAGTCTCTGTTATGACTGACAGTTGAAGTATGTTTTATTCTCACACTACTCTTCTTTCTGCCTCACAATTTTTTATCTTTCCCACAGTACAATGACTTCCTAGTCTTTCTGCACAAGCATTTTCAGTCTGTAACTCTAGCTTTTGGAACATTTTCCATCACCCAGTTGGCTATAAACAGCAAACAAGCTGTCGTGTTATGCTGTTGTCACCTCATAGTTGGAACGCTGGAACAATTTTAGATCATAAAGCATTGCCAAAAAAAAAGACATCTCCTAAGCAATGCAGTTGTATATGAAAAGGAATGGAATAGCATGAAACAGACTCAGATTTGGCTTTGTAATTAAAGCAAAACATTCCTGTGTGATATCCCCTGAGAGCTCCTGGGTTTTTCTTGGAGCTGGTTTCTGTGACTGTCAATCAGATAAGCCTGTTGTAATAACCCCAAACTATCTTTTTCTGTTTCTTGTGTTTAATGCAATGAACTACACTGCATTTCTGGTCAGGGCTTTGTACGGTTTGTGATTTCTGCACTGATGGGTCTCCTCCCCTCCACAGTCTCTCAGCCCCCCTCCACAGTCTCTATGGCAACCAAGAGCAATCTGATGGGCCTGGGCCTTCCAAGCATCCTTCAGATTTGGCTGTCATTCACGTGTTAGCTCCAGCTGAAATTCTACCCCACCTCTCCCTGTCTCTCGCCCATTCCCTCTCTGGCCTTTTGTTTGCTTCTGCCATCTGTTTATCATCTAAACTCCATCCTGACACCTGACATACTGTTTACTTTTTCCCCCACTCCCAGCATCAATATTGTCCATCACCTGGAACATGTACATGTAGTTCTACACATTCTCTATTTCTACACTGCAAAAATACACAAAAAGCCATTTGGAGCAGTGCCATACATTTAGATATAAAGAAGCCAAAATGGTTCGTTCATGTGATGCCAAAGAACAAAACAACTTTAAGACCTCTAAAAGCAGTGGTGGTTCTTCAGAGAACCATTTTTGTAAATTGACGTTTTGAATGTGAGGAACCTTGACAGAATCTCCATGTAATCTCTGCCTACATTGGTGTAAAACCTTCACATTCAAACATGGATCTTTAGGGACCCAAATGTGTTTTTTTTCCATGAAAGAGGCCTTTGTGGCATCTTTTTAAGAAAATGGAAATACCATTTCCTTCTGAGGAACAATACTTCATTGTATGATGATGGAAAGTGAGAAGAAAAAAGTAACACCAACCTGTTTAATTCTAAGCAATAAAAAGGTGGTCTTGTAAAAAGGACTATGATTGTTTTTTGGTACATAAAACCACATAAACATCATGATAGAACCATACAGGGGGGAAAAAAATCAGGGTACTATAAAAAAAATTAGGTTCCATAAAAAAGAATATGACATAATTAATGTCATTAAAAAAATGAAACTGTTCATTCTTGTTCTATGAGCCATGTTGAAATGACTTTCTAACTCTCTAATTCTGGGAGGGAATTAAGCGTTGGAGGGACGGATTTTCCCCACTTGACCATGAAGATACCATGTCAACATTTCATGAATAGTATTTTTTTTTTTTTTCTTTCTGTACAGTCATATTAACAGATTCTGTGAACATTTGTACTTATTCTCTGAAGTTCTGGAGACACAAATCTTCATTATGACACGTAAGTATGGCTGAGGACACGGTGGATATATTTGAACTCCCAAATGATTCAAACGCATTTTCACTTTCTATTAACTCTGTAACAGCAGTTTTGCTATTTAAGTAAGAATGCCCCACTTCATAATTGGTTTGTTTACAGGATGTGACAGCCAATTGCTTTGGGACCGGCTCCACTGTGGAGTGAGTGATTGAGTGCAGGCACGGCGAGCTCCACAGGGGAAGTTACTGAGCTGCCTGCACTGTGCTTCAGAGTGGGCCGAACAGCGGGTGAAAGGGGTCAGAGCCAGAGAGAGAGTCCACTGAGGACAGAGGTGATAATGTGCAAATCATCCCTCGCTGCAGGTACAACAGCACACCATACGCAGGGTGAGGAATTCTGCTCTGCGGGAGCAACAACATTAGAAATAAACTAACACCAGCATCCCAAAAACATGACAAAAGGTTATGACCATTTTATGTTTGGTTCAGTATTATGTTGCACGTCTGTTCAGAGGACTTGGGCCAGAAAATGACCTGTTTCCAAACTCCTCCTGGAAGCAGTGCAATATTTGCAGTTACCACCCAGTAACTGGTTGGGAAAATCAATAATTCATTACGCTATCTATCTCTGCCTGTCTGTGTGTCTGTCCACATGTAGACTCTTCTAAAATCAAGGCTATGAATAGGGAGTTTGCCTCCCTTTGCTGCAGTTAATCCTTGTACATATCTTCTAATTTTACACTAATTGTCTTTTACTTGATCTATCAGTCTATCTATCTACATTTTTTTTTCAAACTGACTTATCTAAGTTTACATATAGTTTACATATACATCTGTATGTATATATTTTACAATACCTTTGTCCATAATTTATATTTCTAGACTGTATATTGTACATTTTATACTGTACTGTTGGTATAGTATTTTATTCTATTCTATTGTTTTTAAGGTTTTTGCTGCTCTTACCTTTGTACTGTCCACTTTCTGCTGTGACAATGCAAATTTCCCACTTGTGGGACTAATAAAGGTTTATCTTATCTTATTTTGTTACAGGACAGATGAAGACAGGTGTCCCTTTAGTAGGTACTCGTGGTCAGGGAGGGCCGAGAACAGTGGGGCAACCCCAGGGACTGGCTGGAGCTGAGTCTTGGACGAACGCCAATTTACTCACCCATGAATGAGGCAGGTGCACTCGCTTATCGACCGGCACATTAATAACAAACAGTCCTCTCATTCTGACCTGAGGAAGTGTCCTCCGATGCATGTAATAGCCCAGAGGTCCATGCGGGACCCAGGGGGGACACGTGACAAAATCAGATACTGAGACATGACAAAAACGAGAGCCGTATTGACGGGAACTGATGAGGGGAGTAATTGGAGTCTTCTGGTGTTCAAGAGTGATTTTCTGTCTAAGATTAAAACTGAACTACTTGATATTTAAAGGGCACACTGTTTTATACAATGAAAACTGACCAATTATTCTGCACTAAATCAATCGAATAGGTCTATAGGTCTATTCGCAAATAATGCAAACAGATATAAAAAAATAAAAAAAATCAAGTTTGATAGACTAGTCTCAATTATTGTTCAGTGTGAGAAAACAAAAAACAAAAAAATCAACAGAACAGGACCCACCTGAAATTAACTACAGTTTTGGGTGGCTGCTAGTCACGAGTACTGAATGCATTTGGAACAGACTTAAAAATAAAGGTGCTGCAAATAGTCCCTTGGAGAAATACCACAGAAGAACACATTTTGATTCCCTGTCAAACCTATAAATAGATGGTTCTTTGTTCTGTACCAATTTATCGCATTTTTTTGCTATAACTATATGTCTAAGACAAGACCAATGAGGAACCCAGAGGGTATCTGAAAGCCAGATTTGCCCTTTATCTTGTCCTTAGTGACCTATGACATTCGAGCTGAACCTTTGGGGATTCGGGCCAGTTCTCGGATTCCTATAGCTGTGAGTTAGACCGTGATTACACTTCTGTTAGGCTTGTAGATTATTCATGATCTTTAACCCCTCAGACCCTGTGCCTGAAGTACACTCCGGAAACACTTTTCACGGATTTCTGAGCATTTACTAGAAATAATGGATTTCTGAGTATTTACTAGAAATCAATTTCCCTGTCATGCAAACGCCAGCCGACAAAGGTTTCGAATGACATTTGGATACCGCATCACTCTGCTGATTGTATTTCTGGTAAATTGGTGCCTTTCAGCGAGATGTAGTGGAAGTGAAAATTACTCACTCTCTGTGGCCGCGCAGTCACAGATTTACAGAAAGCTCCGGCGAAGTTTGTCACGTTTTCTGGCACCTCGCAAGAAAGAGCAGCATTAATCAGTTTCATTTGAGCTCTGAAACCGTTGCCAAGGAAACGTATTCCCAAGACATACACAGGGGAGAAGCAGCATCTCGTCTGCCAAGGACATGAATATATCAGGTGCCTGTGGGAGACCAACACAAACAGCTGCTACATGAGCATGCTGCAGCATCTCTCTCCCTTCTCCCCGGGCCTCCGAAGCCCCTCACGTTGCTGTGCATGGGGCACCGTAGACATGGATATCGGGTTCGGTGTTTAGATAGTAATCCATTCAGTCACACAACTCACGTTTTGATGACTTCAGACGCATGGAGTGTCATGCTGGCCCTTTATCTAGGTCTGATTCACTGATGAAATAATGAGAACTCTTGCGCAGATCTGATTCAAGAACCGCATGCTGATCAAGCAGAAAGTGTACTTCACAATACTTAAGTGATAGTAGGTTATTCTCGTCTTTAAAGGACACGACCTTACGTCACACTACCGAAGTACCGCGAAAATTCAGTGAGCATGCAGTTTCTATATTTGGACAAGCCTCCATAAAAAAAAAAAAAAAAAAGCTGAAGTTCATTGGTCAGATAGCATATAAGGACATATAAACACAGTGCATCAATATTTGCAAGGTAAGTCTTACAGAAGTGGTTTACAGCGGTAGAAACAAAGCACTTTTGTGACAAATTTCCCATAACTGGGCTTAATCTCCATCTGGCAAATTCCACCACATTAAAAAAGGAACTGTTTTCAGAAGGTTTTATTCAACTCCATCGATCAAGTTAATCAAATTTTGATGCATTTTCTGTGCCACACTTTCTCTTATCGTGCTCTGCAAGGCTGATTCATCAGCCTCCCGCCCATCACCAGCTATTAACACCCAGCCTCACTATGTTACCAACCTCATATCAGTTTCCCATTCAAGTATAGACAGCACTGCAGTCTCCTATTAGCCTGTTTAAAGGAGCAGCCGATGGCTTGTTCTTATATAAACCGAGTTTTAAGAGCTTTCACAAGGCCTTTTTCAGTTAAATATTTAACAATTTATGAAAGGCTGGGCCTATTGCGCTGTGCTGGCCTTTTTTTATACTGTAGATGAATTAAGTGTTTATAGTGCAGTCCTTTGCTCAACTTCCAGACTTTAAGAGCATTCCTTATAAGTCTAGTTGATTCAAAGATTTTATAGCTGCAAAATAAAACAAACACCTCGCTGGTATTATTCACATCGGTGCACCAATATGAAGCTTTGATGGCATGAACATTTACTGACTAAAACTTTCTGCCTTTTGAACGTACTTTTTGCTGACAGACGGCCATTAGTAGTTTAATTTTTCATTTCAAGCTCTGAAAAAAAATATTTTCAAGCTTATTTAGACTCCTTGCTTCAATTAAAGTTTAAATAAAACACTCTTGGGCTGCTTTACCAACTTGCAGCAAGTGATTTATACTGTAAGGGTGAAGGCTAAGCACAGCCTCATGTCATCTCATAAAAAAAAGCAATTTAAAGCATGCAAGAACGACCAAGCAATTGATGAAAACTCTTTACCTCTGCCACTGTGTATATATTGTTAAGATGCAGTTACTGTTCACTCATGTCATAGTATTTATGGTGGGTGCGATGGCAGCAATTTAATATCACAGTCTGATGATTCTGGTTTATATCACAACATAGTGTATATACCATATATCCAGCCATGGAAAAAAATTAGAGACCCTATATTTTTTTTCTGGTTATTGCTTTTGTAATTTGTGGGAGTGTGTCTGTGAAAAATGTGCATGTCACTATTGTTTTACGCACTATTGACCACACCTGATTCAAAATTTTTGGAGAAAATGTAACAATAATACATATAAATAATGTATTATACCTTGGAAATGTTAAACTACACAACACTCTTACGTTATTTTACAATCGCAACAATTAAAAGAGTGATGTTAAGAGCAGAGTGTGTGCATGTGTGAGCTCTGTTGCATCCCATCAGAAACTGAATCAGGAGTGAAGCTGCTGGAATACAGCACAGAGAAAAGCTGCTCTACACACACTACTGCACTCACAACACATAGGGAGGCGTTTCTTATTTTTACACAGCTCACACTGCAATAGTTCTGAAAAGAATAGCAACCTCTGCATTTTACACACACACACTTGTACAAACAGTGAACAGAAAAAAAAAGGGGAAAGTGGCCTCTTAGTTTTTTTTCTCCATGGCTGTATATAGCCCTTTACTTTTACAAGAATATTTAACAACTGAATTCAGTTTGAAATAGTATTATTGTTCAGAATGTTAAAAAGAGAACTAAATAATACATAGACAAACCAATGTCCATATTGCTTTTGAGTTCTACATATAGACAAGCTGTGGCCCTGCAAAAACAGTGCAAAATGTTGTTTCACGTTATTTGTCTCACACATGTCTCTCATGCCTACATCTATGACTGTTGGACACAGCTGGTCATTCACTCTGGCACCAGATCCTTTACTTGTTGCACTGACCAGGCCCGAGGCCATGGAAGTGTCTGAAGCAGCTGAACCTGGAAGGTGCCGCTCCAGGCAGCGCAAAAGAAAACAAAGGTGCCTGCCAGGCTAGTCCATGAACCTAGAGGCCGGCCATTCTGTTCAGCTTGCTTTCATATGTCTGCTGCCTCAAAAACACACTGGATTACCTCAGACTGCAGCACTAGGAGCTGCTGCGTTTTCCTTTTTATTGAAATCGACTTCATCGATCATGTTTATCAAATTCTGATGCATTCTCTGCACCACGCTTTCTCTTATCATGCTCTCTGTGGCTGATTCATCAGCCTCCCTCCTTTCACCAGCTATTACCACCATGCATTACTACGCTACCGACCTCCTATCAGTTTCCCATTCTGGTAAAGACACCACTGCATTGTTCTATTAGCCTGTCTGAAGTGACACTTCATTTTTACTGGAATGTGACTGAAAAATTCCTCACTCAGGCAAACAGCTAAACAGGACAATGCTATAATATTTTATACTGTCTGTATTTTGTTATATGGTATAAAGGCTATAACATAACTGATAGAGTTCGTCCTGTCCACTACCACAAGTGAACACAGGCTCCTTAAGCATGCTCACTACATTTAAAGACTCTAGTTGAGCAGGTCATGCACTGTCAAAATTATAGCACACTGAATGAATGCAAATAACTTCTTAGTAGCTTCTAAATGGCAGTCTCTAATGCCAGCCTGCCAAGTGGTCATAAAAGAACCACTTTTATAAGACCTGAAAAACCTCTGAAGGAATGATTTCTTAAAGATCCATTTGAATAGACTTTTTTTTTGAGATGTTTCAGTGCAAGGAATCTTTTTAAAGTTTAAAGAACTTACCTAAATGTAAAGGCGCTGTGCTCACGAAAGTCTGTCTAAGCCAAGAACCATTTGGGACATTTTATTTTTAAGAGGAACGCAGGCCCATTGATGCTTTCGTGATGCATCATCTCTGTGTTTGTCACTCTGTGTTTGAAGCAGCATGGGCTCATAAATAAAGGAAAGATTTCGCCTCGTGATGCATTCTCTTTAATCTAACTCCCGGAGAGATTAATTTGTGTGTGAGCATGCAAGTATGGGGAGTCAGCTCACGGCAGGTTGCACAGCGGTGCACTGTAGGCAAGGAAGCTGTGGATCAATGCAACACGACGCCTGGCCAGATTGCATGTTCCCCCAGGGTGAATGCCTGTAATCTCGAGATGCTTGATGGATAGCTTACAACAACATTTCAACCAGGCATGTTACAATGTGCTGAAGCATAACCGCATGGCATGTGCCAACTGGTTGCACATGTATCATGACAAGGGTTACTTCTGATAAAATACTGTTTCATAACACCACTGCAGCAGCCAGAGTGAATATACTTTGTTTGGGAAAGATTAATTGCTTCAAGTCATGGATAAGAACTGGTGCCTTCTTTTGCCTTCCCAGGGGCTGAGAATTAGCCACGATGGCTAAACTGCACTGAATGGAAAATGCTTGGAATGAACACTAATTGCGTGTTTCAATCTGTTGCACTTATTGAAGTTATGTCTTGTTATTATGTTCTTTTGGGGCACGTGGTGGCCTAGTGCTTAGAGAGTTGCCCCTGCAATCAGGAGGTCATGGGTTCAAGTCCCAGGACTGTTAGTGGCACCACTTAGATAGCTTTGATCAAGATACCGTCCCCACACACTGTTCCCTGGGTGCTGTGCCGGTGGCTGCCCGCTGACTCCCTTGATGAATTGGTCAGAATTCGCTTTGTTCACACTGTGTGCTGTGGTGTGTTTATGCATGACTATAAGGGGCCACTTCATGTCTGTGTTGGTGCATTGCAAATTCCAAGCATCATTTATGTATTTACTGATGTGCATTGTGAATACAGTAAATGGTAACTCCTCTGCCACTCACCCTTGCATATTTGGAAGAATAAGGGTCCTCAAAGAGTGCCCAGACGCGACGCTGCCAGCGTTGCCACAGGCCCCCCGCTCTGCCATCGGGTGTATCTCCCAGGGCCAGCCTCTTGGTCATCTCCAGCTCGTCGTCTCCGTCTCCCGGGTCACCCAGGCCGTCCGCCTCTGTGTCGTCGTTGCCCATCTCGGCAGGACCCCCGCCGAAGCTGTCCAGAGCCTCCTCTGCCTCTCGGTGCTGCCGGTAGGTCATCCAGCAGCACGGCTCCACGTCCGTCTCGTCGATGCCCCAGAAGGCGAGCTCCTCCTCGTAGAGGGGTCCGCACACGTCCGCGGGGCAGTGCAGCTTGCCCGTCCGGTAGTAGTTGAGGATGTGCGCGAAGACGCCCGGGTGCCGGTCGAAGAAGAACTCGTCGATCTGGGCGTCGTAGTCGAAGTGGCTGTGCGCATCGGGCTCCGCCAGCCAGGCCAGGCGCGTGCCCGGCAGGGTGCGCAGGGTGCTGCGGTACGTCTGGTGCCGGATGCCGCCCACGTTAATCACAACGCGGTCTTTCTCGTCGCCTTGGACCATCGCGTCGCTCAGGCATGTCTCGAGCACGGTCCGGGTGTTTCCAGCGCTAACCTCCCGACGCTGGAGCGCGCTCGCACGCGCGCAATCCTGAAAAACGAGTCGACAAGAAGTTGAGCGCTGCCCAAAGTCAAAGAAATTTTGGGGTTGCAACTCCAGGAGCTCATGTAAATGATCCCCTCATGTTTCAGAACATTAAAAGACCACCTTCCCCCCCCCCCAAACAAAATAAACAAAACAAAATAGGCTAGCCTCCCACGAACGCACGAAGCGCGACGCCCAAAAGCAGACGCTCCAAAATCATCATGCTCCCTCAGAGGTGTTCCAGCGGAGGAGAGGATGGCGAGGGGCCGGCGGTATGAAGTCGGTTGTGAAGGGATCACGGGCTCCTCTCTCCTTCCTCACCAGCTAAATGTGCCGTCTCTGATGGTCTCTCCTCCTCTCCCGTCTCAGAGCACAGGCACATGCAGCTCTCTCATCCAAAGTCGTCTCCTCGGGCTCGGGTGGGTTGCTGGTGGAGGGGGAGTCACATTTCTGAGCCTATTTTATCAGGCGGTTCTGTAAAGATCGGTCCAAAACACACGTTTTTCTTGTAAGCAGGCAACAGTTCTCACACCAATAATTGCTCTTTTACCTTTCGGTATTGGTGGGTCAGGTTCAGTGGTGGAGAAAAGGCACCATTTCCATCTTTTCTCTCAGATGTGTGAGAAATGCTCCGGCGTTGATGCAGATGGGCTATGGTTCGTCCGTTTTACTCCTGTATCCATGCAAACCTCCCCTTTTTTTCTCGTCCCTGTCTCACCAGTAAAAAAGAGCGAGGGGAGTCGCTGCGTGGAGCAGCAGCCCCCCTTCCAGCCGCGTTACACAGACGCGCAGGCGCAATGACTTAATGGAAGAAAATTGGGAGAATTTCAGCACAGTAGACAGCTCCGCATCCCAGCACGCACAGCTCCACACCAGACCCCCTACAGTTGTGTTAGTGGTTAAACTGCCTTTTACGTGGTTTGGCTGGGTGGTTGGTTTGGTTGATTAGTTGGATGGTTAGACGGTTGGATTGTTTGGTTGGATGGTTGGGTGGTTGGATGGTTGGTTTGGTTGGTTGGATGATTAGATGGCTGGATTGTTTGATTGGATGGTTGGGTGGTTGGGTAGTTGGGTTATAAATGGTTGGTTGGATGGTTGAATGGTTGGACAGTTGGTTTGGTTGATTGGATGGTTGGATTGGTTGATTCGCTGACAATGTGGATGTAAAATACAGACCAAAGGTGTATCTTTAAAGGGCCATATGATGGAACATTTTTTAAAAAGAGTTTGTTTCAACCCAAACTGTTAAATAAGGCACACAGTCAATAAGAACATGGGCCATTTGCATATATCAACCTTAAAGGAACAAATACAAACAATAATTTAAAAACATGTCAAATGAATTACAAGTGTTTTTGCAACACAGACCCACACAAATGTCAAAAGCATAAAAAAGAAAACTGTTAGATATGGGCCCTTAGCAATTTTCATATTTTCATAGGACACACCTTTTTTTATACCTGGTTCCTTTTCATATCTGAATCCCTGTTGTTAAACCAGTGGCAACCAGACTACATCAGAAGCATAATAATGGGTGTGGGTTGATTATCCCTTTGGTTACAAAGGCAAGTGTAGCTTGACTGAAAAGGTGGTTCCTACTTTTGAGTTCTCACCAGCCCCAATGACATTTAGCTGCCAGACCCATGACATTTAATCCATTACTTTAGAGGACCACAGCTGATCAGGCCTCTGAACTTCTGAACTCAGCCATAGCAATAGTATTGTAATGGTTGGTGTCATATATATTAAGCAATCAAGATGTGAAGGAAGTATAGATTTTCAGCTTTAATTTAAGGGATTCAAAAAAAGTATTGCATTAAACTATCAGAAATCACTGCCATTTTCACAATGTCACTTTGAAAATGGAGGGCATTTTCAGAGTGACAAGCAGTTTCACGGTTATGTGTGACCCATTCTCTCATTATTCCTTTAAAAATTAAGTAGATAAAAGGTCTGGAGTTGATTCAAAGAGCTGAACTTGGTACCTCTTCACTGGAACTCAACATGATGTCCAAAGAAGTGTAAAAGCAAGTGAAAAATGTCATCATTAGACAAAAAAACCATATCCAACAGATTGCTAAAACTTTAGGAGTGCCCAAAATCAATTAGTTTTGTATATACTTAAAAAAACACACTGGTTGAACCATGGATAATCGCAGAATACTTTCCTTGGTGAAGAAAAACCCCTTCACAACATCTAGCCAGGTCAAGACCACTCTTGCAGAAGTAGGCATGTCACTGTCAAAGTCTACCACCAAGAGATGCCTTCATGAATGTAAATACAGAGGGTTTTCCTGAAAATAAATGAAAACCACTGGTAACCCCAAAGAACACCAAGGCCAGATTAGACTTTACCAGTAAACATCTTAAAAAGCCTGCCCAGTTCTGGAGTAAGTTTTTTTTGACAGATGAAACTTGTACCAGATTGATGGAAAAGAAAAAAGTATAGAAAGAAAGGGATAGTTCATGATCTAGAGTACCGCATCGTCTGTCAGACATGGCAGTGTTATGGCACAGGCATTTATAGCTGTAAAGGGGGACCAGCTCCATATTAAAGTCTATGTATTTGAGTACAGTGAGATTAAAGTCCCTGTCGGTGTAGTGATCCTAATACCTTTGTCTGTCCAGTATATATATATTAGTAAGAACTGATTAGGCTCAGTAGGCTTTGCTGTTTAAAAGCAATCACACAAACCAAATATGTAACTGTCAGAAAATCACATTAACTGATTGCACAAGAGCCCACTGTGGTCCACGGGGGAGGTGTTTCCAGGTTAAAGCGCAACAGTGCCCTCTTGTGGGAACACTCTTGGCAGCCTACTTTTAAAAGCAACTTGTTCATGTTTTGGGCTATTTTCTCCATCAGGAAAGCTATCACCTCAACTTGGATTGGCTGTTTGGTGACTACATCACTTGGAATATCAAATCAAGTGTCTTGTTACTGTTGGTATTTGTGATTATTTGTAATATATGATTAATGTATTTCTGAATTTCTGAAGTGCATATCACCATGTCCTTTCCTGACAGATTTCTTCTTTTTCCTTTTCTCGAGATGTCTAGCATAATCAGAAGAACAGATTGCATGCCAGAACCTCATGTAAGCAGAACTGGCTTTAAAATTCTATTAAAATTCTGAAATTCATTTGTTTTCTGTAACTGCTTAATCCTTACTAGAGTCACGGGTACCCGGAGCCTATCCCGGGGTCTATGAGTGCAAGGCAGGGATCCACCCTGGGTGGGGTACCAGCCCCCCACAGAGCTCATTCACATACACACACCTATGGTCAATTTAGAATCCCCAATTCACCTGACAGGCATATTTTTTAACTGTGGGAGAAACCGGAAACCCATGCCACCACAAGGAGAACACACAAACTCTACACCCTGATTCGAACCATCAACCCTGGAGGTGTGAGGTAAAAGTGCTACCCACTACACCAACGTGGGGCCCATTCTAAAATCCTACAAAATAAAAAAGAAACACTTAAATGTTCATAATGTATTCTAATATTCATCTAAAGACATTTCAGAGTTAACGCAGAAATACTGCCTCAAATCTTATGCCATATAACTATGGAAAGACATGCATCAGATGCCTAGTGTGAGGAAAGAAAAACATTTTTCTCCATCTTAACTGGTGAGTAGCAGTGTTTTACACACACACACATACACACACACACACACACATACACGCACAGAGTGGGTATAGAAAATATTCACATTTTGTTGCTTTGTGACCTGAAATAAAGACCCATGCACAAGAAAAAACATTTTCCAGCTGTATTTACTCAGTGCAACTGATAACATCCAAGTGAAAGACATGAAAGCAACAGTTTGGAAAATGAAACATCCAAGTGAAAGATATAAAAGCAACAGTTTGGAACATTCCAGGGCTTGGTAGTGAAACTGAATGGGAACAATCAGCTATGGGTGACAACAAAACATCTCAGGGATACAGTTGTGGACAGGCTCATGTCATGAGATTCTGAAAAAACTCTACAACTTTATGAACCCCCAGGAGCACAATGACATAGACAATTAAGAAGTGGCAAATGTTTGGTCGTTCTAGGACCCTCCCCAAATTAACCCTCCCTCCAAACTGGATGGAACAGTGAGGAGGAATATGGTAAGAGAGGAAATGGAGAGCCCTAAGGCACCTACAGGAATTCATGGCAAAGAGTGGTCATTGTTTGCATGTGACAACAATTTCACCAGTGCTCCAAAAAGATGTCTTATATTGGAGGGTTGCAAGAAAAAATCTCAACTGAGCTTTACCAAAACACACCTTGAAGATTCTAAAGCCAAGTAGAAAAAGATGAAATAGTCAGACGGGACCAAAGAAATCAAACTATGTGGCCTCAACACCAAACGGTTCATCTGACAATGAAGTCAGTACAGCTCACCATCCTAAGAACACCACACCTACAGTAAAGCATGGTGGTGGCAGCATCCTGTTGTGGGGGTGTTTCTCTGCTGCAGAGACTTGTCAGGATAGAAGGAAAATGGACAGGGCAAAATACCATCAAATTCTTGCAGAAAACTTGCTGCTCTCTGCTGGAAAGTTGTTAGTGGGAAAAGGTTTCACCTTCCAACATGACAATAACCCAAAGCACACAGCAAAACTGACCACACAGTGGCTGGAAGAGAAAAAGGTAAAGGTTCTTGGCCTGGTCAGGGGAAAAACGTAAACCTTTTTTACAATCTGTGGAATGACTTACAGTCCACCAGCGTCAGACAATCATTTCAGACAAAAATGTTATGAAAAATACCTGATCAAATTTGAGATTATGAAGCTGACAGAAAGAGATCCCTGGTCGAATGGTTCATATTTATATGCAATACTGGCTGCAAGGCTTTTACTAAGTAGTCATAAACAAATCTTACATTCAAAGAATTTTACAAAGAGTTTAAAAGTGGTATTTAATAAAACAAATCCGACAGACTTTTGTGTGACACACGCAAATACAGGCAATATAATATAAATATAATTTATATTATAATAATCTAAGCAAGTAACATGTTATAACACCTTTGACAAAGTAATACCTGTGATGGCCACTGTGGAGGCAACGTCTACGTATGGCCACTATCCACCGCTGCCATTCGTGACACTAGAGGGAGACATGCACTAGACAACACCTGCATTGAAAAACACTCTTCAAACTCCGAAACTCCCTTATCATATTACATATTCATCATGGCATTTATATCCCTAAGGATATGCGATATGAATTCTTGTTTTGCTTTCAGTTTTGGAACACATAGCATACATCATTAACTCATAATAGTTCCAAATTATGAAGATAAAATTGTCTTTCCAAAAATGAAAAGCTGTCAAAAACAGAAATACACAAGAAAAGTGTAGATTTTAGTAGAGTAAGGAAAAGGAAACACTCCCATTGCTTCTACAAGGGTGATTACTCCATGCAAACACAAGAACAATGCAGTCATGTTTGTAAAGGCACTAGCACTTGGTGTGTGAACACATTTCACAGAGTGAAAAGTCCCCCCGCGACACGCAGTTGAATTTCATTACACCAGTTATAAGATGGCTGCTGCTTCTTTTTCCCAAGACAACAAGAACTACAGTGATGAGTTCTTAGTACTTTTCAGTCAACGTATTTTGATGTTAAATGGTTGTAAATATGGTAAAACATTACTTACCTGACTCTTATTTCTTTACAGTAATGGCAATGGAAGCCGAGGTTGTGTTGTAAACCCAAGTGTAGTCATTTTATTTGTTAATATGACCGAAACAGATTTCCTAAATTCTTTTATATGTACTGTTGAAAGGCTAAAACATTATTAATCCTGAAAGAAAAAAGGTTTTGACTACAGTTCAGACATCAGGTTCCTATCATCACTGCTGTGAAGATTTCTGACAGGGGATGTTTCTATAGAATGATAAGATAAGATAAGGTAAGATAAATAACCCTTTATTAGTCCCACAGGTGAGAAATTTGCATTGTTACAGCAAGTGGACAGAACAAAAGAAGAAAGTATTAGCAACATAACCTATAGAGTAAAAGCTATACAACAAAACAATGTAAATAAAAAGTACACTTTACAGATAATACAAAAATATAAATATAGACATTTGTGTGTACGTAAACACACACACACACACACACACACACACACACATATATGTGTGTGTGTATGTGTATTTTGTGTGTGTGCACGTGTGTGTGTGTGTGTGTGTACAGGAACATAATTTTCACAGCCTCTCTGAATGACTGTGTTTACACAGGTTTAATTAAGAGGAAAGTAAAAAACACAGGTTTTCTTCATTCCCACAAATGCCAGGTCTGCTTGGTGGTTTGAGTTAATCACAGACCTAGGACACACTTCTCTTTTAAATCAAACTCTATTTATATAGCACTTTACATACGAAGTCGATGTAACACAAGGTGCTTTACAAAACAAAATATTTTCATCAAAAGCGCCGTCACTGATATCATGCTGTCTGGTAAGTATCCTAGATGAGTGAGTGAAAGGGGGACCCGGATTAAGGACTAAGCACCATTATAAAACTCTGAATAGGATCTAAGCACCATAATAAAACTGAATTAGCAGTCAGAGCCAGGCTGAGTGAGGTGGTGTTGGGAGGAGATGGTGGGAAGCAGCACCTGGAGAAGGTGGAGGGCTGAGTGCAGGCAGGCTGGTGGTGTTTCTGCTCGGGGCGGGGGGAGAAGCTGGGTGTTGCCCGTCTGACGTCGTCCGAGCTCACACAAAAGCCGCTCGGTGGCACAGTCGCTCCAGACTCTTCTGCAGGACCTCAGCCCAGCACAGCACCAGACCAGTCTCGCGCTACCAGGAGCCACACACTTACACACCGCAACCATGGGCGTGGAAGGCTGCACGAAATGCATCAAATACATGCTTTTCTTCTTCAATTTCATCTTCTGGGTGAGTGCTCGAGGATTTCGCGATGAGCCCGAGTGTGCGGCTTCGGCCATTGAGAACAGACACCGTTAGACCGCCATTGGTCTTGTTTATCATAGGGGGATTGTGGTGAGGGCCAGTGGAACCGAACCGGGTGCGTAATTACTAAACTGGATAGGTTTCATTTAACCTGCGAGCGAGGGTTTGGTCTCTGGGCTGCGTGTCTGAGTGTCTGATTTAGAGGCCATGAGGGTGGGATTAAAACAATGGTGGCGTGAAGAGCTACAGTTTAGTGTAGACTCTGCAAGGCTCTGCTTGCAGCAGTAGGAATTCACAGATCCTCTATTTTCATTTCAAAAACGGAAACGGGTTTGACGGTGGTCTGGTGGTTAGGGAGTTGCCCTTGCGATCAGAAGGTCGTGAGTTCGAATCCCAGGAGTGCTAGTGGCACCCTTGAGCGAGGTACCGTTCCCACCACTGCTTCGCTTGGTGAATGCGTTAAATGCAAAGAAAGAATTTCACGCTGTGTGCTGTGCTGTGGAGTGTTCATGCATGACTATAAGGAAATGCTTTACTTTATTTTAGACCATGCTTGTGGAAAGTCCACCACGTGCATGCAAGAGCAAGAGGAGATAATTTGTTTTTCCCCCATAAAGTTTAGTCTCCTTGAATTTTGGAAGGTTTTTAGGTTGAACGGACTGTAACACCTTCCCCATATTAGACTCCCATGGCCCCTCCTTCCCGCTATTTGGGTGAAGGAGTTGTGGAAGTGGCTGAGTGGTGAAACCCACTTCAGCAACAACCCCCCCAAAAAAATACCATGGCTGATCAGTCTGCCGTTCTGAGGGTGAAAAGAAGGATGTTTACAGGGTACCACAATGTGGTCAGTGTGGTGGAGGCTGTTTGGTGGTTTGCTAGCTGGTTTTGATCAGTATCAGCACCTACTCCCAGGTCACATTAATTTGATGGATGCCTCTGCAGAAATGTTCCATCTCTAGAGTCCCAGCAGGCCTATGGAAACTGTGGAGACTGAAGTGTTTATTCCACTCAAAGATTGAGACATGGATTTAAAAAAATGGATCTTAAGTTTTTGGGAAATTTCCTTTGGAACTTCTGTTTTAAATTTAGGAATAGATTTCTAATCTATGACTGGAAAACCACCCAAAAAGCGCGTGGTTAGTTGTGAGGAAAAATGAACCGTCAACCCTGCATTTTTTCACTTAAGTCATGTCCGGAATGAAGAGGCTGAAACCTTGTGGTTTTGAAAAGCTCCTCTGACTTCATACATTAAGTAATCAGCATTACTCATTACAGCGTATAATTGCACCCATCAGTGGTAAGATGTTTTCTTCTTGAAGGAAGCTCAAATGCAATCATGTTGGAGAAATATAGTTCTCTTCTGTTAACATAGGGCCTCACCTCTTTTACAGACCACTTCATATGCCCGACAGGTGGCCAGACATCTTTAGTGAAGGTGGACACTGGCCAGAGGATAAAGCAGCTCTTTCTTGTTTATTTAAAGGGTGTCCAGTTGGACTTTATTAAACTGAAAGCAAAATGCCACAAAAAGAATCTAAATAGGTGTCGCAACTCTACCACGCTGAGGACAAGGTCGGCTTGGCTGTAAAAGTGTGCTGAAATTGTTATACTAAATTTGAGCTGGCAGGCAAATAGATGACTGGAATCATAGTCACAGTGCTTTGGGCCCCAGTGTTGACGTGCCAGGCATTCTACAACCCCCTATCACTTAGTCACGGGGTAGAAATAACCACCAAGTCTCTGGCAGGGAACAGGATGAGTCCAGGAGGGGCCTGTTTATTAAGACCCTCCTAGCAGGGGCTATAGACATGGTTTCCTGGAATGAAGAGGATTTTCTAAAAAGAGGGTACAGAGGAACTTTGTCTTGTCTCCAGGTTCCAGTCACCAGTATATGGATATATATAACTATTTGGGTTATCACAGGATGCACAGTGTGGTTAAGGCCATGGCTCTAATTCTGCTAAACCTCACACCCACACAAGAAAATGTTGTGCTAGGTTGAACTGCAGTGTACGGCACACTGGTGTGTGTCTGAGCATGTTGTGCGTCGTATGAACTCAAAGCTTCTTATCTCTCAAACGTTTTGTCTTCATGATCTTTCTGCTGCAGCCCACACCACTGCCAGACGTGCAAGCGGTTAGACTTAGCAGGAATTTGAGTTGCCGTTAAGATTCTTGCTTCTGTTGTAACAGCCTTTTGGGGAAACAAAAGGTTTTGCAATAGCTTAACTGGAAATGGGGATCTCCTATAATGTATTATACCTCAGCTTCCAGTCTCACTAGCAGCCAGAGATTACGAAAGAGATTAAACCCATTTCTCACCCCAGTAGACGCAATGTTTAAGATGCAATGTTGTTCATCTTGGCAAGATGTAGGAAGTTGCATCACTGCACTTCCTCTTGTCTGAACCTCCTGGATACAACTTTTGGTGTGAAACAAAAGCTTCAACTTTCCCCTACTGTTAGGAGAAGCAAATGGCACCAAAGTTTGAGCAGCTGACACAGAACTGTTAGCATACCTGAAACGGTGCTGGGAGGGTTTGGACACAAGTTATTTCCAAATCTGTGCTCCTGGGATAAAGGCAAAGGTTGTTTTTTGATAAAACTCATTCACAGCCTTTAAATTACACATACAGTGTATATATGTATTTGTTTAATGTTCTTTTGTTAAAAAAAAAAACGAAAATTGAAAGAGCAACCGTCATTTCTTTATTGATTTATTGTTAAAAATCCCAACCCTCTGGCCTGAAGTGTGTGTATTTGTGTGTATATGTAAAATGTACATCTGTGTCTATCCTTCATTCTCTCACCACCAATAAAAATTGAAATGCTTTGATTAAGTTAGTTTAGCATCTATGGTACTTTGCCTCAGGGTGCAGCAAACTGCTGCTTTGCTTATGGCTCTTTAAGCTAAAAGAGAAGAGATTCCTGAGATACCACACGTGTGAGCACTTTAAATGATCAGACAGTGGAAAAAAAATGCATAATTCACACCGTGAACCTTGGCTCGAACGAGTCTGACAAATCAGGCCAAGGAAATACCTTTTCCATCTTCTTTGCAGATTAAGAGCCAAGAGTGTACACTAAAGGCTCGCTCTTTCACTCAACGGATACCGCGTGGGAAGCAAATCGGAAGCAAATTGCCATGCCTAAAAGGAAAAAGCCATTGTGTGCATCCTGTCACTTATCCCGTCACTTAGGGTAATTAGAGATCGAGGTCAATCATCTAGTTTTGTATCTTAGATTCTTTTTTCAGAGGAGGGTTTAAATAATTCATAAGAGGCATCATAGCATTGTTGTTTACCATTAATGGTTGTCCATTATGATTCGTTTGCCCAGACAAGACGTCTTATCTGTTCGCAGCTTCTGTGTCCTTGTATTGTATATTGGACTCTTACCCTGGAACCTCAAAGTGCATTTTATCAATGTAAAGTTTATTCAAGGATCTCTTTAATCATGGTAACCTGTTATTTTCTTGCATCAACGCCAAGGACATCAGATGATATGATGACAGGAGGAAAAGGCTGTGGTTTTCAGCTTGGTGAATGAGACTCTTTTGAACTTGAAAACATTTCTAGATAATAAAGAAGTAATCGACATTCTGTTATGGCATGCTTCTCAAACCTCTCTTTTCGTTGTTGGATATCCAGAATGTTACCCCACCCAGGAAAACAAACCTCCAAACTCTAACCCATTAGGGGCGTACACAAAGGACACTTAGACAAAATAAAAATATTGAGAGTCCAAGCGGAAATAAATGGAAAACAGTGATTACAGCTAGGATGTTGGGAGAATCAGTTTACATAGATACTTTCCCAGCAGTTTACATAGATACTTTCCCAGCAGGGGATTTAATCTGAAGGCCCAGGTTCTGCCTACTCAAGTTCCACCAGTTTTTTTTTTGTCACTGAACAGAAGACCACGACAAGTAAGTCTGGGGGCAGTGCACTTTGTTTTTTTTTCCGTTTCTAGTCACACGTCATTTCCCAGAATGTGATTTGCAAGACTGATTGTGTAGGTAGGTTTCAGAGCTGCTGTTACAAACTCATGAAATGGTGGGTGTGTGTGTGTGTGTGTGTGTGTGTTCAAGTTCACGCACATGTACAGGGGTGGGATGAGTTGAAGTGTGTTGGCCAGATATAATGTACAGTAGTCATTTGAGACGCGAGAGCCTTTATCAGGACGAGAGACAGCTGGAGGGGCATGACGCTATGTTCCAGACATGGCTGTCTGACTAAGCAGCCTTGGCTCTTGGGAACCTCTAGTGTAGCGAGAGGTCCTCGTGCTTTTCCCCCGTTGTCTATTTGAAGGAGGGCTTTATTTCTGAACCAGTAAACTGTCCTTGGCTTGAGACTTTTCAAAACTCAACATGAAACAAACTCAAGGAAACCCCCATCAGTGGTTCAGTTTTAGGGAAACACCAGTGATTTGACCTCATGAGTAAGACCGAGTCATTGCGGGCTCGAGGAGTGCAGTGGTGAAGATGAGATTTGCGAAAGCTGCAGGCCGATGCGCCCTGATTCCAGCCTCACCCTTTGGCAGCGCTGGTGTTTACCCGGTCGCTAAGCAGCGGGCTGCCTGAGCTCTGGAATGGGCCTGGGCGGTCTAAAGAGAGCGGGGAGGAGTGGGATGAGAGAGAGTCTCTATATCAGTCCCACAGACACTTAGTCAGACACCCTCAAACCCTTAGAGGAGTGGTTGAACTTTATACCTCTCCAGGGGCCACGATCTGGCATGGTAACAGTTCAGATTACAAGCATGAATCGGTTTGGGCTCTCTGATTCTTCTTTGTGTTTTTTTTTTTTTCCTGGAGAAACTCTCCCTGACCATGTCCAGTGTTCCCAGGGGGATTTTTTTTTTTAAGTAGTGATTCATAATTTGATTAAAGTTCTGCTATGCTGAATGTAGCCAAACATGGGAGCATATCATATTCATTGTTTTGTGTCTTATTGTAGTTGTCATAACAAAACCTGTCTTTGAAGTGGCAAATTTAAATGAGAAGGGAAAGCAAATGCATTCTTGACGTTCTTAAAAATTCTGTCGGCCCTTTCATAATAAATTGTCCGGGCGCTGTTTTCAAATGGTTTATGTAAATTAAAAATCAATTTCATCGCTTCCTTTATTGCATGTTGTGAGGAAGTTATAAAAATAGACCACCGCCTATCTAAACACTCCCACAAAATTTTGGCAGATAATTATTTAATGTTCATTAGTGACCTCAGTGCTGAGTAAAATGAAATTGCACACCACAACATAAACTTATAGCCAGATATTACTCAATAAACAAATTCCATATAAGATGAAAGCGCAATTATGTATTATAGTTATATATATTTTTGGTGTTTTCTCCCTGCAGATTTAGTGAATAGCTATTTGATCAGTAGACTTTGGTCGTTATCCAGTTAATTCTCAATGCTTTATGGCTTTCTGTTATGATGGAATCATCCACGACTTTGTTCATCACTGGAAATCTCTCCATTTTTGTACAGCTTCCTTCAAATTGTTTGAAATGTTATATGAAATGTTTTAACTCTAAAAGAGTCAGTGTGTACATGTATGTGGTGTAAATTGCTTTCATGTAAAAAAAAAAAAGAAGTGATTTGTCACTTTTTAACAGAGATTAAATGCTAGTATAGACATAGACCTTATGTTTTACTCAGGCAGTTGTATCGAGAAGAAGGAAAAGAGGGGGAAAAATCCTTGCCTTCCTATTACTCAGTTTATACGACTTAAGAGAATTGCACCGCAAAAAGCGAGAAAAATCCTTGGGTTTGACCTGTGGGTGGATAAATTTCGTTCTGCAGCTGTCCACAGACATGTGGTGTGTGTGTGTGTGTGTGTGTGTGTGTGTGTGAGAGAGAGAGAGAAATAGGAGATAGGAGCTGAGCTTAAGGATATCTATGAAAGGAGTCAGAAAGAAAGTGAAATAGTTTCACTTCGTTTCATGTAGGGGCTTACCGATGATAAGACACCACAGATCTGGTATCTGGGAACTGAAAACTGAAAAGTGCAGAAGGTGATCATGGTTAAAATATCACACATGCTTCCAAAGATGCCATTTATGTTAGTGTAACATGTTATAAAGCAGGTGGCCAAGAGAACTGAATATAAATAAATAAAAACAAATAAAGTTTAAGAAATACGGCAAAAATAAGGCTCCCCACCTCCAGCTTTACAATACTAATACTATTCAAGACTTGAAGTCAGTGCTTTGGCAGGTAACAGTTCACCATGGCAAAATTCTTGTTATCTCAGTTTAATGTTTCATTTTTGACCACATACCTTTTGACCACATCAGCTATTATCGATTATCGTAATTCTTTCAAATCTATCAGTAACGGCGCTTTCATGTTACTTTTTTAGAAAAGGAGCAGCATGGGTTTTTTTTGGTTTGTTTTTTTTTTTTTTTTTTTTTGTCAGCCAGTTATTGAGTGCTCAGGTCAGCTCAGCATTCCTCCTCTGAACCTCTGTTCTTCTCCATATTCCCAGTACTCTTCCATGAGTGGTGTTTGGATGTTCCCTCGCTTGCTCGGCTAGCTCCCGCTGGGCTCTGGGCTGTCTTTACTTCTCCCTTATTTGTGTCCTGCATTCCTCTACAGCGTCTGTCCGCTGCTGACGAGGTCCAGCTGCCCGGGCAGTTCTCGGCCTGCGTCTGATTGGACAGTGATTTATCTGTAAACAGAGGCCCCTTTCCCGCTTCTAGCAGCCCCCACCCACACAATACCACTCATTGTAGTAAAAAACTTTAAATGGTTAGCCCAAGAGTCTGACCTCTTTTTTTTTTTTTTTTGCCCCCTTTTTTTTTTACCCCACCCTTCTTCTTTGTCTATGGAGTTGTAGGAACATCCTGCCCTCTAAGTTTGCCATTCTGTGTTTGTGAGGAATTAGATTATTTTCTGTCTCCGTCTGAGAAGGGAAGAGAGTCTTGAACTGGATAGGCATGAAGAGGGCTAGCCGGATACGCGCCGATGTTTTCTCATGTATGGATATTTTTACTCCGCCTGCAAGAGGGCCCCCCAAGCCTTTGTTGAGGGCCGTAAGCAAGTTCCAGACGGAGCTAGAGATAAGAACACGAGGATCACTGGGTCACTCGAATTTGCTGAATGAAAAGCACAAGCACTGCTCTTCCTCTGAGTAACGGAACAAATAAGTCAGAGTTGCGTAGTTGACGCTGGTATTTGTTAAAGTTTCTGGTTCCTTCTCAGTGAAAATGACCAGATCTTGAACTTTGGTTGTGTTCACACGGGGAAAGGCCAGATGAAATGAAGACTCATTACTCTCCATCTCTCTGTTTCTGTCCACTCAGCTGGCCGGATGTGTAATCCTGGGCGTGTCTCTATGGCTCCGTCATGACCAAAAGACCAACAGTCTCTTGGAACTGAAGTATGATGGCACGGAAGCACCCAGCACCTTCTACATCAGTAAGCATTCTCATGTTGTTTTTATCAGTATAACTAATGAATAGCTCAACCAAACATTCTAACATGGCTGACAATGAATGGAAACCACTAACCACCAATTACCAAGATTGTAATTTGCATAATGCTAATTTCTGGCTATTCACTTTCAACTTGGCAACATCAGCATTTCTAGCTGGACTATTGCCTTAATAATCTGACCACCCCCCCCACCTACCCAACACACACACACACACACATGCACACGCACATGCACACACACTCACCCACCCTCTGATTTTTCCATGCACTTCCATCAACCAGATTTGTTATTATTACTGGTACAAGGGATTGCTATAATATCAACAATTTATAGTTTATAGTCACATAGTTTATTGCCTTTCAGTGAACTCTTTACGCAGTTTGCTGAAATCTTTCACTCAGCTCGGAGTTTTTGCTCCTTCTTTTGTGTCAGCTTTGCGTTTCCAAGCCAGGCCTCCATTAACCTGCTATTCGTGCTTGAAAAGTCAGGTACGGTTAACCGTCTCTCTGACACTATGTGGACGTTTTTGTTAGAAGTAACCACACACACCTTCAGCTTTTGATCTGAGGCCAAGCATGCTCTTGTTCAAGCGCGACACAGGTTCATCTGGCAATAACATTAGAAAACGCCCATTACATTACCCAACCCCTGCTGGATTCAGAACATAAAAGACCCAACCGAGAGGTAAAGGGTTGGGCTTACAAAAGATCAGGTTACACACAGAATTTCTCCACTTGCACAAGTTGAATGATGTGCAGCCTTTTCCTGTTATTACCACAAAACATGTGAGCATTAATATTTATAGTGGACAGTACTTTTGACCTGCATTTCCTAAGAGGTTCGCTGTGGTCATTGTCCAGTCATACAGAGAACGAAAGTGTTACTGTTCATATAATGCATTTCCAATTTTTGGAAACTAAGCTAACCAAGCTAAGCATTGGAAATTTAGATACTCTAATGTAAAATTCCATAATAACAGTAGTGAGGGAAACATCCAGATGTCTACAATGAGAAGGGATTAGCTTTTTATAGCATCGTAGTTCAGAGGAGGCAAGATTCCTCGAATTGGCTTAAATGAGGAAATTGGCTAGGCCTTACAAGAACCCTCACCTAGTCTTAAGTTATTTCAGCCTTATAATTAGGGTCATGTTCTTGTTGAAACATCCATCTTTTTCCCTGTTTCCTGGTAAATGGTATGACATTAATTCTCCTCAGACTGATCCCAGGACAACCTTCTGTTGTGCATATGAATATTTTCTTTCACATTTATAAGTCAACCTGTTGGAAGAAGTTTGTTTATTCAGGAGGACCTTGTATGTGCTTAACAGCAGGAGGAACAACTGGCCAAAGTGACAGGTCAACAAAAACATCCATGGTTCCCATAGGCGGGGCGGTGTTTAGATCTTCCCATCCCTAGTTTGAACTAATGGAGACTTGAATGAGTGAGAGAAATATCTTATTTATAAGTGTAAGTGCCATGATTAACTGTTTAAAAGAATATAGGGTGTTTAGAAACAAAAGTATATAAACATCTTTTCCTGACTCTTTGAACTATCCCTATTTCTAGGATAATTAGAGCTAATTGCTCGCAGACACGGTTTACCATGCTTGGGTAATGGAGAAAGCTGCAACTGGTCTTTTAAGTGGCAAGTTCTAGTACAAATCCAACCCAGATGCTTTCTTGAAAACACTGGATTGTTTCATGCTCCTGCCATTGTGAACTTGTTTATCACCAAATGCACTGTTGATGCTGGTAATATCAGTTACGTTATCACTGGAGGACACCTTCAGCAGGCCTATTCAGCATAACTGTAAAATAACTGTAGAAGTGGTAGGCTAAGACTAGAAATCCATTCTGAAGAAGCTTGTGTCCACCATAGCTATGAAAAATGCACTGATTTGGGTGCATTTTATCTTTAGGGTCAAATTCAAGAAAATAACATTCACAGTCAACATTAAATACTCAAAAATGTGATTACAAACTTTACTGTTAAAGTTTCAAAGACAGTAGTTGATCACAGATCCCAGTATTTGAAGAAAAACGGAGTAGCTAACAGGCATATTTTTAATGCGTTTTCCCTCTTTAACTGGAGCAAGGCCATCGCACAATGTCACAAATGTGTTTTGACTGCTGAAAATGTCCTAAATCTAAAATAGGGACCTCAAGCTTGTTCACAGCCACTCCTCAGTACTGGGAAACTCCAGCTTTTTCATTCACTCT
>JBBIGA010000040.1:18603083-18632281 GCA_037576975.1 Alestes dentex | reverse complement strand
CCCATTCTCTCGCTCTCTCACTCTCTCTCTCTCTCTCTCTCACTCCCTCTCCCTCTCCCATTCCCTCTCTCTCTCTCTGTGGTTAATATGTTAATATAGCAATGTTGTAATGTGTGACTTGTTAGAGACACTTAGTCTCAGTCTCTCTCTCCTTCTCTCTCTCTCTCCCCCCCTTCTGGCTTCAGTCCAGCATCTGCTCTTTAAATTAAACAAGAATAGCAGCTGCATTTGGCTTGCTTGACGACTTTCTTTGCCTCAACACTCTAAGCCCCGCCCCTCTTCCCCCTCCCCCAATCACACTGTGCACATACAGGGGGTGCAGGGGGCTGGACGCCTCAGCTACACCCTCAACTGTTTCGTGTTATAAACGCACTCTCCCCCCTGTGCAGGATGCACCTGAAGAAAGCAGGCCTCTTTTACTTTCCTTCACTCCCGTTGCACCACGCGGGTTTTTGTTCAAGTTTGCTTGAGGTTTCGTAACGAAATGTGAAAGGCTAAAATGTTAATAGTCAACCAGACTTGCAGAATTGGGGCAGTGCATGAATGGAAGTCAGTGGTGAGCTTGCTTTCAGAGCGGTCTGATGTGGACATAAAAGGGAGATTGTAGCGTAGATGAATGCGGGGCAGCGACTGAGAGGGAACGAACAAGAGCAGGCAAAGAGAAAGTGACTGAGAGGGAGATATATATATATATATAGAGAGAGAGAGAGAAGTACAGAGAAAGAGAGTGAACAAGAGTAGCTAAAGAGGAACTGATGAGGAGAAAGGGAGCTGGAAAGGGAGACGTTGAGCGAGAGAGTGACTAAAAGCAATTGGCCTACATTGTCCGGTTGATCTGTATGCCAGTCACGGCCGCGCTTGCCCATTCCTAGTCTGTCTGAGGAAGCTGACAGCCGTCCGCTGGGACCAATAGCCACCACAATTAAACTTGCTCTATCCCCCTCTCTCCCCAGACCGCACAATCGATTTTTGTGTGATCAAGAGAGCCAGGGAACGTCACTGGGATGTTTTGAGACCTTTTCAAACGCAGGGCCTCCAGACAGTTGGAATCAAATTAACCTCTGGAGATGACTTAGCGTTAGCAGAGACAAGATGCAGGCTTTTGCACAGGCAGGCCTGGCAGATCATGATGGATTAGATGATAAAGAAACAGGACCGAGAGCCGAAGGTGCAAAGAGAAAAACAAGTAAGGATGGCACTGAAAAAAAGCGCATGGAATGAAACAATGTCACTTGAGGACAAGAGACGCTGACGCAGTTTCAGATGTCTCAACATGCTTTGTGCGTTGCTCCCCAGTGCTTTCTCATGTAATCTGTTTGTGTCAGAGAGAAAGAAGGTAGCAGGAACATGTAGAAAGAAGTAGAGGTTGTCAGTCTTACAGTCTAATCTTCCCACTTCCTTCTTTATTAATGTAATTTTTTTAATAATAGACCTTGCCAGTCTGACAGAAGTGCTAGAACATCAGTAGCCATATTTAGGATGAGTTTTGGCAGTCCATATACCGCAAAAAGAGTGAAATCTACTCAATAACGTCTAATATTTCTTATTTTGAGATTGGTGTAAGATTGTCTCCAACTTATTTTGCAACGTTTTTACTTGTTTTAAGTAATTTAATCGACAGAAATTGTTTTAGCCTAGGTAAATAAGTGAAGAATGTTAAAAAATAAATGGGATCATCTTAAAATGTTCAGGATTATTTCTCAAAAAGGAGAAATAATACATCTATTAATGATATTTAGGATTTCCACTGCCGAGATATCAGTTTTCAGAGGAAGCATGTGCTCCCCCTCCCGGCATTGGCCATATCATGTGATTGGGGGAGTTCTTGCTAGTGGGCAGAATTGCACATGACTAAAAGAAATAGTAGGAGAAGAAAAAAAAAATCTGGACCAATCATGATGTTAATGTGACCTTTTTATTCCAGATAATTTCGCCATTTCTATTTATCAGTATGTCAGCACACAATGTAAAGGGCAGCTGATGTTTTCAAACAGTGTCACAAAAAAGCTACAAACAACAACAAAAATAGAGGTATAGTGCGTCTGAATATTGATGGAGCCTTCGTCTAAAGTTTGATTCTTAGATTATTTTCTTGCATGGTGTTAAAACCCCTAGTCAGTGTTTTTGGCTTCTTGGCGTGAGAGAGGTTGTTAGGGTAGGGAGCAGTGTTTAAGGTGGAAATCTAGCAGTGCTGAGCCTGATTAGTTTATGCAAGGGAAACCATTCACATTCCCTTGTGCTTTTTTTTTTGCCCATGATGAGTCACATTCATGTGGAGGGTCCCCCTCCCATTTTTTAAGTAAGGAAAATATTTGTCTTTGTTGTTATGGGGGTGTTTTCGTCAAACTGCGTTAATCATCTGTTTTGCTCTTTCTCTGCACTTTCCTTCTCTCTCTCTCTCTCTCTCTCTCTCTCTCTCTCTCTCTCTCTCTCTCTTTGGCTCTCTTTCCTCCTTAATGAGGCCTCTGCCCTGGCACGGTTGCCATGGTAACAGCGGTGGGCCAGTCAGAGCCTCTGCAGAATGTAAACAGGCGAGGAGATGTTGGGAGAAGGAGCTTTAAGGGTTTTTTTTTTATTTTGGGGGGGATTTTTTTCCCACCTCTTTTCCTTTGGTACCTTCCCTTTTTTCCATCGCTACCAACACATCTGCTGCCTTTTCTCTGACAAATAAGTCACTTGTTACGTAAAGATGACCGGTGCAATCTTAGGTCCAAGCTTTTTTTATTTTTGGTCGATGAGAGAATGGAAAATGAAAGTAAAGTGAGGCTATGGTGAGTTTTATACCCTTAACTGAACCAGGAGTTTGCCTCACAGGGATTTTCCACGTAAGAGGTTGAAATTGTTCACATGCTGACACCTGGTGGTTGCAGTGGATTACCACACCCTCAGAGCTTCATGATGCTTGTTGCTCAGTTATGAGATTATGTGCCAGAAGACGCATTTATTGCCAGAATGTCCCTGTCATAATAAAATCTTCTATGTCTGAAATGGTCAGTTCATGAGAGAGGGCGAAACTGCCATAATGTGTAACATCCACGACTACAACACGATTTTATTCTAAGAGCTTTTGGAAAAGGTGAATGCTTTGATATGAGACGATAGAGTGTGTAATTTGTGAGTCACCGTATGTGATGATCTACTGTCTTTACCCCCTTAGGTGTCTACATCCTGATTGCTGTCGGTACCGTGATGATGCTTGTTGGGTTCCTCGGTTGCTATGGTGCCATCCAGGAGTCTCAGTGCCTGCTCGGAACAGTGAGTCACTCATTACCCAATCAGAGCCTAGCAAAATTGCCTAGTCATCTTACAGCCTGTCTGCCACATTTTACCACAAAAAAACTGCAGTTTTGACAATGCCGAACTTAACTGTACCCTCACTGCTGTGGATTTGATGTTATAACAAGGAACTCTAATAACATCACATTATAAATTAGTTTTCACATAAACAAGGAAAGGGACCTGTTTGGGCCATTTAACAACGACTGCTCTTCCATCCTTAGTTCTTCGCTTGCCTGGTCATCCTGTTCGCCTGTGAGGTCGCTGCTGGTATCTGGGGATTTATTCACAAAGACAAGGTGAGGAGTGGCCACAGACAGACTCACTGAAAGGCATTCAATAAACACATAGTTCTGATACACACACACACACACACACACACAAACACACACGGCGGTGTCAAAAATGACACAACATGAATGGCAGTTGAATTCTGTATTAATGTTCCGAGTTATTAAAGACATTGTGCGTGGCAACCATTAACTGTAATTCTCTGTGTTTGTTCCAGATTTCGAAAGACATGGTCAACTTCTACGACTCTGTGTATGACAAATATGTTACAGAGGCTGTTCTAAATGATAAGAAGCAGGCTGCAGCACTCGTTCTGAAGGTTTTCCATGAAACTGTAAGTCCAGCCACAACATATGCTTTTAATGCGCCTGATTTTAACACTAGAATTACTAATTACTTTTAGTTTTGTTAAAACTGACTCTGTTAAAACTTCTGGCCTTGCATGTAGGCCACTATTATGTAATGAAATAATGACAAAAAGCAAATATTAAAAAGCAAATAAGTACAAAAACCATATACTTGATTCAGGTTGTTCAGGCTAGCCTGAGAGTATAGATAACTGTTCCACGTGGCAAATTATGATGGCTGTTCCCCACAGAGAACACCCTTTTATACATTTTCATGCACAAAACATAAAACGTATGCAAAAGGCACATTTTATACTGTGTGTTTCATATTTTACAACGTGTTAAGCTCAGTAAATAGAACGAGAAATTGCTTAAATTTGCAGAAAAAAATATGCCATATTTGTTTACTGTTTAGGATGTATACTTATTTCCCCTTGGAAAACAAAGCCGACTGTAATAAAAGCCTATTTCTTCCTCTTGACAGTCTTAGAACATTGCTTTAAGCTTTATCAGTGGTGTGGCTCGGGATTTTACTTTCCCTCTTTTACACAATACATGCAGTGTCCTCCATCTACATAAAGTGTTTTTTTTCCTGTCTTTCAGCTTCAGTGCTGTGGCAAGGGAGCAGTTACCTCTGTCACCACTTTCGCACTGAACCCCGAAATATGCCCTGAGAAAACATCTTGGCTGACAAACACGGTATGCCCTGTTCTTATATTTTTGTGTGTGTGGGTGTGTGTGTGTGTGTGTGTGTGTGTATGTATATGTATATGTATATGTGTATATATATTCATGTCCATATCTCTAAATTGCTAGAAATTACTTTGCTTTGTCTTGTAATAAGTGAAAGGAATTTTTGGTGTGTGTGTGTGTGTGTGTGTGTGTGTGTGTGTGTGTGTGTGTGTGTGTTTGTTTGTGTGTGTGTGTGTGTGTGTGTTCACAGAGCTGTCACAACAAAATTAATGATCTCTTCACTGAGAAGATCTACCTGATCGGCATAGCTGCCTTGGTAGTGGCTGTCATCATGGTGAGTAAATGGCTTGTGTGTGTCTGTGTTTGTGTGTGTAGTAGGCTCCAAAACCTAGATGGAACTTGGTTGTAAAAGTGAAGTATATTATAGAATAATACAGTAAATACAAATGTATAGTATTATTATAGTATAGTATAAAACGGTATGTACAATATTCCTTGGGAATATCGTGTAAATATGAAATATTTCTGTCTGACATAAAATTGAATGCTCTGTTAAAAGTCCCACACAAAATAAATTAAAACAAGATAGAAAACAGATACATTTGCCGAACAGTTATTTGAGGAGTGTCTATTCATGGGGGTTGAGGGAATTCTGACAATAGGCTGCCCTTTGTATGTGGTGGATGAGATTAGGACCACCCAATTTACATTGAAGTGGGAGAAATGATAGCAAAGCTCTTGTAGACATGGGAAAATTATGCAAGACCAAGACTAATGTAATGAGAATGCAATCATAAATTTGGGGTCTCTAGCATTTTGAAGGAATAGTTCAACAAAAAAGTCAAATGTACACAACTTTCCACTTATCCCAGATACAGTTGATCAGTCAAGGCATGTCAGGGCCCAAACTTTGCTTCTTTCTGTCAGTCTTTTCTGTAAATAGGTCCAAAATCCACTCATACTTAATTTTAGTCTTCATTAAGGTGACACACACTTGTTAATATAGTTTATGGTGCTGTATGACTCACTTGAGGGGTGGTGGTGGCCTTGTGGATAGAATACTTGCCTCTGCAAGAGGTGATGGGTTTGAATCCTACCTTCATCATACCACCACTGGGTTCCTGAGCAAGACCCTTAACCCCAAGTTGCTCCAGGGAGACTGCCCCCTGTAGTTAGGGAATGGAAGTCGCTTTGGATAAAAGCGTCTGCTAAATGGCGTAAATGTAAATGTTAACGTATTGAAATGAACAAGACATCCACATGCAGGCTCCGTTTTCACAAACCAGATCAGGAGTAGCAGTACTGATCTACGATCAGTTTTGTGGTAAAAAGAGTTGTGATCTGATTCAAGATCCGTCCTCTACAGCCCAGGTGTTGTCTCAAATGGCTGTGAAGTTTTCTTCAGTTTTGTAGCTCACAGTACATCATACTGTGTCCTAAACCCCATCCGCACGTCTGCACCGGCGTAATAAACAGCTGGATACATTTTAACAGATGTTTTGGGGAAGTGTTTATGGAACCAGTATGGATGAATATTGACTTCTAGTGTTTGTAAGCAACTTAAGCCTCACAGCTCCGATTTGGACTCCAAAAATGTCCCGACTAATCAACTACACTTGGGGCGAGCGGAAAGTTGGGTAAATGTGACCTTTGCCGAATGATTCCGTTTGGTTTATACACATTAATTTGAGCTAGTTTCGTCCTTTTAAATGAATGTGAATGCAGTTTGCTCATGCATTTATTTTTGGGTTTAAAATCTGCTGTTTATCCTCCACTTTGTTTCTCTATGCTGATGTTTTGTGATGTTGTCTTTTTTTTTTTTTTTTTGGAAAGATCTTTGAGATGATCTTCAGCATGGTGCTCTGCTGTGGTATCCGAAACAGCCCCGTGTATTGAAACTGCACTTGGGCAAAGAGGCTGTGGGGGTGTGGCGTCTGGAGACACCAGCCAATGAAGTGAAGGGAAGCTATACTCCTGATTTGATTTTGTATCTACCATACTTTCCTAATGTAGTCAGTTTGTCTTTTGGAACAAATATGATTTTCCTAGGTTTTTTTTTGTTTGTTTGTTTCTTGTTTTTGTTTTTTGTTTTTTTTTTGTTTTTTTTTTTTTTAATGGTTATGATACCATGATCCAGCCATGAATGTCCCTGTCTGCACTTGTGTAGGCTGTATTCTCTGGGTGCTGACTGATAGTTGGTGTCCCTGACCATGTACACAGCGGCAGACGGTGACAGTCAGCAATTGGACACACACACAATTATACACTCTGGATCTATCTTGATTTCTGTAATTTTCCTGTGTTAACAGTTCGGTGTATTACTGTTGCATTTGATTTCTTTTGTTCTTTACATATGTGTATGTAAAAAAAAAAAAAGACAACTGTATATATTTGCAACCCTATATGACTTTCCAGTATGGAAATGTACGATCCTCTGTTTGCTCTTGAGAAGTCTGTCACTAAGAACCAGTGTAAGTGAGGGAGGAGAGAAGGTCAGAACGTGAAACATACTGGAAATGAAAATGTCTTGCTCATGCCCCCTGGTGTAGCCTCAGTAATTAACACAGCATAGCCTTGGCTTCCTCTTGTAGCCATTGCAAGCATGCCCATGTTCTGAGATCTTCACTAATGAATGGAGTGTTTAGATTAAAAGAAGTCTTTTAAATGTCCTCTGATGCTCTCTCTGGCACCCACCTTAGTGGCAATTCCCTGCATGCTCTTCACAGAGGGTGGTTGGAAACCTGTAGAATCACTTGCTTAGCTTTGCCCTGCCTTCCAAACGCAGGCCACCCCCACCCCCACCACCCCCCATGCTCTGACTAACCCAAGCCATAGCGAGGTCTTATACACACCTCCTAGCCTTATTGACCGAATGTTCTAACCTGTAAAAGACTGCATATTTAGAATGCCCTGTTGATTCCTAGTGGAATTTCCTATTCGTATATCTTCTGTAGCCATTCTCTGGAATGCTAAGCTTTAGAAAAACAAATATGAAAGAGTGATAGTTTTTTGTGTTTGTTTGTTTTTTGGGGTTTGTTTGGTTTTTTTTTTTTGGTTTGTTTTCTTTTTTTTTTCAATATCCTGATAACGATGCCTCTGCCAAATCTCCTAAAATATTAGGAGCCGCTTGACAATGTCAGAGCTGCAATGTGTCACAAATCACTCTACTGAGAATACTGTAAGGCTCTGGTGTGTGAATGTGTGTAATGTGTCGACTGTAGAGTCCTTTAGAAGCAGTCTGGCTCTTTCAGGATGGGAGGACTGTTTGACAAGTTCCGACTCAACCTCACTGCCACTCCCAGTGACGGCAGCTACTGTAGTATCTCTGCTGTTCACTAGGTGTCACCCAAATGACATTTATTGGCCCGGTTTCCCCAAAAAGCCTGAGACCAGAGGAGTCACTTTTAGGTGATTTGTTACTCTTCAGTGCTTTTGGGGAAACTATTCCAATGTATCTTGGGGGAAACCTCACCTAAACGTTGTTCACTAAATGACGATCACACAATCCTTCAATTAACCACATCTCACTCAGACCAGCACATGCACACACCACGTTTTCCTACATGCAATCTGCCACTGTCTCGTTAACACATAATGCCTATGCTGATATGCTGAAAAGTGTCTTGTAATATGTACAGCTATATATTATTGTACTAATGACTATGTAAAGGCAACATATGTCTTTTATTGTGATATCTTTTTTTCTGGTACTTTGTCAAAATAAGAGGAAAAAAAGAGCAGAGGTTTAAGCTAAAGCAAATCAGAAGTTTGAAATCCTTAGGGCTCAAACGAACGAGCCCGACATGCACTGCATGATGACAGTTCTGAATAGTACGAACTGAAACGATGCATTCGGAATTTCCACCTTTTGCATCGACAGGCCTAGCTTTGCCATTCAGCAGGACCCAGCCTGACAGCTCTAACTCAAATCTCTGTCCTGACTCACCAGTTATAGTTTTTCAGTTCGGTTTTGTTGCCCAAATACTTAGGGATTAAATGTATTTTACAAAAAAAAAAAACCTCTTTGTGTCGTCATTTTTATGTGTTTGTTGAAATACTTATCCAGTACACATACAATAGAATAGAAATACAATAGAAATACGAAGCCTAGACTAAGAAAGTGTCGCTTTCCCTGCACATCACTCCTAGTCCTGGACTACATTACTCTGTCAGTGGAAAATCTCCAGTCTTTGTGATTGAAACCTAAGCTTAATCCCTGTCCGGGATTTCATTCATTTGGTTCTGTTTGCTCATCAGCTTTGCAGCTGCTAACAACGGGTCTATTTACAACAGTTTTGTTTAGCTTTTTTTTTTTTATCTAGTTTTTGCTAGACTATTATGTAATGAAAGGTGGGTGTGTTCCTCCATGCTAGCACCCCCTGAAGTGGGGTAGGGACAAATCACACTTCTTGAGCAATCGCTTGACAACCATTTTGCCAAAACTGATTACATTTGGATGGCAAGTCAAAAGAGGCCCGTGCTCATTTGTGGAGTAGGCCCACCTCATGAATAATGTCAATGCAAAACTCCAGGACCTCCCTACTGCCAGTATATCGTGACAAAAAAGGTCAAACTTTTAGTTTGACAATCACCTCCACTTTCTCTGCATCACCTCCACTTTCTCCAGAAGCATGCCAAATTTCAGGAAAAAAATCATCCAGAGCGGTCCAGCAAATGACACGTTATTTAATATATCAAAAACAAGCTAACGTTCTGAAGTGTGATATGTATACTTGGTTACACTTGCTCACATCTCTTAATGTTCTGTTTGGCTCATTCTGCAAAATGACTGCTATCAGCCAATTACATGCATGTGTGAATGGCCGATCTTACTAAGACTTTATAGGCTCATTCTTAATGGCCTATTGACACAGTTTCAAAGTAATCACCCATAAGATATTGCTACACGTTTCGCTCTCAGACATGGTTTGATCTATCTTCAAAATTCATTTTGTCTTTAAATTCTTCTGTAAAATTTACAAAGTTTCCATTAAGGGTGGGACAATACCACGTTTTCATGTCCACTGCTGATATTGATACTGATACCGATACTACATTGAGTATCTGCCCATATAGAAACCAGAAACCAATATGATAGTCACCCCCCCCCCCCTTTAACAACTAAGCTGTTAATTATACATTTGAATGCACTCTAAATCTGGATATCTGAAATGGCTCCATTTTTCCATTATGGAATTCTGCATAATTGGCTGAATGACTAATGGATCTTTGTTAGTGGTATTATATGCTATTTGGGTACAGGAGCTTGTATTTTAATTTGTACATAGTGCACTTGAGCCATTTGAGACATAGCCTTGCTGATCATCTGTCTATCTCTTTGTATGGCATGTTGCTCAGTTTCCTTAAGAATTTATGTGATATGTTTGGCTATTTCTAATATGTGATCCAATGATTTTGGCCCATACTGGACTGATTCAGATGCTGAGTATCAGATCAGTAGACCACTAACTTCCACTAAGAACAAAATGGACGTCAAACTTCTCAATCTATTATAATTACAAACATCAACACTCACAACTGAAACACAAAAGTCCACTTTACATCATTAAAACTTACTTGTGTTCTCAGCTACTTCGGCAGTCATGTTACACACAGCAATCTAGTTTTATTTGCATTTTTAGATGATAAGTAGCCCCAAAAAGAACAGCTCTTTAAAACTAAATGCTGCCAGATGCTGAATGTTGAAATAATTTCCAATGCAAAACTACAGGAAACGGCTTAGGTTTAGATTTTATTTGTAGCTTTTTTATGCAAGTTGTTTTTAGCTAGACTACTTTTACTTCTCCTTGGGTAATTAGTTCAGTGAAACATTATGTGAGAATGGGTTTAAGCCACATGGAGAGAGAGTGTGCAGAGTGATGCTTGCTCTACCATTTTAAGACTCATCTTTGTGCCAAGACGCTTTTAAGTATCCCAGCCTGGTGCCATTTCAGAAGGTTAGCTTACTCTGAGGCAAACTTTTGCCCTTGAAGGAATCTAAGAGAGAGTTCTCAAGAGTTTGAATCATGTTGGAGGTTTAAAAGGAGTGGAGAATGCTTTCAGCTTCAGTGACACACACGCATTGACTTGCTGGGTGTGTCTGACCTCACATTTGAGTCCAGGGGTCCACTTAGTGGCCCTTTTTTCCTGGAACAAAGGCTCCTTTCTTCTCCTTTTTGAACAGATAAAGCACTTGATTAACTGCAGCAAATCACTCAGGAAATCCGATTGTATTTTTCGTGGGAAGGGTACAAGAATAAGACGAGAAATAACACACTTTGCAACATTACAGTGACATATCCGTTTTTGAAGACTATCGTCATTTTTTCATCCCCACCTTCGGGTGGAGTATTTCTGCAGAACTGAACTCCTAATTCTGACGTATTTCTTCTCCTCCATCCACCCGCTCCTCCTCCTCCTCCTCCTCCTCCTCCTCATGTTCTGGGATTAATAACAGTAAGATTGGGAGAGGGATGAGGTAAGGCTGTTTTGGGTGGAGTGTTTTCTGCGTTTATAAGGGCTCCTTCAACCCTTCGGACAAACCATCGAGAAGGACACCGAGAGAGAAACCAAGAACTGGAGAAAAACTGGAGAAAGGAGCGAGGAAAAAAGAGAAGAAAGTTTCCTTCTCTGATTCCAGAACAGAAGAAAAGAGCAGCAAAGCAGCAGAGAAGCATCCTGTGATGGTGGGTGCTTAGGATTTCCCTGCATGTAGTTTCAGGTTTGCAAAATGTGTCTGTAGGACAGCATTTGGTCCACCCAGGGTCATCATAGAAGTATCATGTAAGTATGACGACTGTGTTTCTGAAAAACTATTGTGCAAAGTGGAGATGAGTGTATTGGGGAAATAGGCCACGCCCATATACGAGAGCAAGCCACGCCCACTCCAGTTCTGTCCTATCTCTCTGCACAGTTGATGGCAGTAACTAGAGCTGCCTGTGGAGCCAAGCGGATCAAGTGTACGAGCGCAAACTCGTATTCTGCTCCACTTTTATTCATGTAGCCTAATTTAATTCGCTTGGTGCCTCTTTGCTTTCGGTTTATGTAAACTTTTTTCAAGTTTTTTTCTCGCTGGATAAGTTTTTTTTTGAGGAGAATTTGGAGCCTTTCTTTTATAAAGCTGAGGAACCACTCATTTCGGGACTGGAACGAGTTCCATAACGATGAGCGCCACTGAGGGCCTCTTTTTCTCCGCCTTGCAGCCCCCCACGGCCGTGACCACCTATGCAGTACCGTCTGACCAGCAGGTCGGGACGGACCAGCTGACCAGAGCCAAGAGGGTCCAGCAGCAGGTCCAGCAGAGGCTGGCCGAGAAGGCTGCGTCCCTGCCGAGGCTGGCTGGAGCACAGAGCGCCTGCCCAGGTATGGAACCAGTGGGTTTTTGGAAGGGGATCCAGTTTATCGTGGCTTTCAGTATTGAGCAATGTTCTAACAATTCACCTGCACCATTTCATACTAATGCTCTGGAAGGTTGGCCTATTTCCATAATTTTGCATCTCTCTCTAAAGGCCCATTTTTACTATTGGGCAGCCCACTACTGTCCATTAACCCAGTTTTGCCCATGTGATTTTACTCTCACTGATGACTGGCAGTGTGTGTAACAAAGGGTGATGACTGCCAAAGGGTGTAACACTCAGCACAGTATTGAAACATCAAACAAAGTTTGATTTCAGAAATTTAAATCAGTATCATACATACATCCCTCTGTCTGCTCTGAGGGGCTCTTATTTTCCAAACATGCAAGTAAACATTTAACACAATGTTGTATCTTGCATATGTTGGTTTGCAAGTGCTGTTTTGATGTGTTGACATTGAAATTTCAGCTTGAAAATCAAAAATCATGACATATGAAATATCAAAGATCAAATGAAATCCTGACTTTGTATTAGAAAAACATATCAAGCCAGAAAATGCGTGTATCATTACAGCCTTACTAGAGTTTAAACAGGGCCGGTGCTTTTCCTCAAATCTATAAAACTCCTACACTTGTACTTTTTCAAGTACTTTCAAAAGCTTTACTGGATTGTTTTACCAGAAGAGAAAAGAGGGGCTTTACCAGAAGAGAAAAGAGGGGTATAAACTGGAACAGAAAATGGGTGCTGAAATCGTACTAAACTGTTCAGTTGACATCAGCATGACATTAGGTGTTCAGGACCTGTTTCTTATCTGGGTTATTATTACGTTGCAGTCATAACAGTTTCACACACCTGTACAGGGTTCAAAGCCCCATCATACACCAACTTCTTTACTGGATTAGTGTAGGTTGTGTCTTTACATATCAAACGCTACATAAACAGGACGCAGACACTGCGTTTCCTGGGCCCGAGGGATGTAATATCTTCATTGTAGCACAGGCTGCTTTGTCTGTTTCTGCAGACGAGAGTCCTTTTAGGCGGCGAGATCAACTTGACACTTAATCTGGAACGTAAAGAAATACTGGACAGTGTTGGCGAGAAACCGTTCCTTACTCTAATTCTCGTTTACCTTTCTGTGGCCAGGGGCCATTTATTTACATATAATCACCAAAGAGTAATTCTACTATGAATGTAAGAAAGTGTGAACTTGGGTTCTTTGTTCAGTCAAGGGCCTTCTGCTCTGAAAGCAAGAACCAGCAATCACTGTTGCAGAGAATCATGTTTAAAAGCTCTTAACGTAATTGCATGGTAGTTAAGGCAAAGGTTTTTAAAATGAATGTTTATGTATTGTGTGTAAACAGCACAGTCAGATCTCCCACTATTGCAGCTTCCAGTCGGCTTCAGTCGTCTCATTTGGAGAATCCAAAGATGTGTGATTATTGAAAGCCTTATGGGAAAACGTCATTTTTTATGTTTGTGGTGGTAGTATACCGGCTATAAAGCTATAAATAACAAGTCTCCACAGACCAAAGTTTATCGACCCACTATATGACCATTGTCACTCTTTATTCTTTATCTATAACAATGCCATATTTTTTCTGCTGAACTGTACATACCTAAACAGATGAATCAAGTTTGCTAGAATTATCAACTGTCTCTGACTCACGTCAGAATTTAGCTGGTGTTTGACTCACATACAGCAGGGCTCCCATTCATTGTTCTGACCTCGGCTTCCCATTCAACTCTCTCAACAATGCCGAGCACACATTTGAAACCACAGCTCCTAGCTAGAGGTGCATCACAAACCTTAAACCTTTGCAGGCAAAACAAGTTCCGAAACACATCCATTTTAGCAACTCAGCAAAACATGCTAACCAGTTTAACATTATTCATCCATTTGAAACAAGTAATGATGTCATTCAGCCTCCAGATGCTACCCTGTGACAGGGCTGGACCGGCCATCGGGCATACCGGGCCACCCAGTGGGCCGATGTTAAATTTGGGCCGGGCAGGTGAATTTGGGAATCCCGTCAGCACAGGTGGGCAGGTCTCGGCTCAAAATGCCCGGTCCGATTTAATGTCCCAGTCCAGCCCTGCTTGTTGGTGTGTTCATATCAGTACCACACCTGGTCCATGAACTATTATTTGAAAGCTAATATGATCCTGAACAAGATTTAGCCCTTTCAGATAGCAAGCGCATTTTCTTTGGTATGTCTGTCGTTTTCTTTGGTATAAGCAGGTAAATAGAGTAATAATTTAGTGGAAATGATCAGTTAGGTTTTTAAAAAAATCCCCAAACGACTGAGGCCACGAACTTCATGGGGGTTGACTGTATACATCTGAAATCCAGAATGATAATATTTAGTTTACTGTTTGAAAAGTATCAACATTTTGCTAGATTCTAATCTCATAACAGTACTCTCACTTTACTAGAGACTATTCTAGATTGCAAACAGGATGACCCTCCAGCTCTTCCTGAGAGGTCACTGTCCAGACCTGCAGACCACAACAAACTTTTAAATCTGTAGTCTTAAAGCATCGTTCAACTTCTGTTGTCATGAGGGGGGTTGGGAAAAGGGCTAAAGGGGTCAAAGTTTTAACATTCCTTTGGCCAGTAGACCCTACAAGGCTATACCTTGCTAAGAAGTTCATCTATTTACATAGATTTTAATCTGCCACAAATACTTATCAATAGCTCTACATCAGTAGGTGTACATTGTGTGTGTGTGTGTGTGTGTGTGTGTGTGTGTGTGTGTGTGTGTGTGTGTGTGTAAAGTTAACAAAAGCAGGCGCGTCATCACTGGGTCGGGAGTGACCTAATTTCCTTCTCCAAGCCAGAAGGAGGTAAGTGATACCGGCCCAATAAGCAACAAACACACACACACACTTACACACACACACACACACACACACACGCAACCACACACAGTGACCTAATATACTGAATTAGTGTGACCTATGTGACCCATTTTAGTTATGTGCATTGGTAAAGATCCAAAAATCCAATGCTGGTTTTGTCATGGTGGCTTGACATGGTGACAAATTTCAAGTCCAAGTAAAGTGTTGAGAAACTACCTTGGAAATACAGCCTGAGAAAAGTGTTAAGACTTAACTATCCACTAAACAGCCATTTGCATGGACAGCACCCAGTGAACGTGATTTCACATGCTTTTCACTTATTTGCCCTTTTGTTTTTATTACTAGAACTTTGTTCTAATCATATCCTGTCTCTTTCCAAAACACGACTCATGTTTGGTAGTTCTTCCTTCTGAATCAGTGGCTCCTGCGTTGGCGAGATTCCTGCCACATCATCCTGAGCTTGTTATCGGTGAAGCATGCTGTGCTTCTATTTTAGACTGAGGTTTGAGCAGGAAAGCTTGTGGTGTTAGTCTGCGTGAGCTGTCTGAAAAGGCATGGTGTGATACATAAGGCCCTCGTATGAGGACGGTACTCATTTACATTCATCAGGCTACTGCTACTTTGAGACGATGCTGAAAAAATGTCCACTTCGCTATTTATCTGTCAGTTGGATTTATGATTCCATCTCTAGGTTTAGTAGCTCAACTGCCAGAGAATTTCTCAAGGCTGCTTCATTGTGTTGTTCTTAATTACTCTTTGGCTCATTTACATTCTTTTGCAACTGCAATAAGGAATTCCCAGTTTGTATTTTACAACACTCTGGGCTGTTGTTTTTGATTTAATGCTGAAGGTCTGGTGAAAACATTCGGTTTAACCATGCAGGCATGTGACACGCCGCCCTAGAGACAGCTAGCGGCTCTAGTCGATATAGCGTGAGCCAGATCTGCTTACAAAAAGGTTGCACTGTTTTTGAATGGTAGTCATTTTCGATACTAACTCATAAGTGAACTATAGCTGAACCTTTTGCAACACCTTTGTGGAATTTCATACATGCTTGCAAAAGCTGAGGTTCCTTAAAGGTTCATTGCTAGGGCGAAATGGTATAGAACCTTGCGATTCTTCTCATTTGCTCATCATTTACAAAACATGAATTAGCACTTACTGGGCAGGAGGTTAAAGCACAGAATCAGAAGCAGGGTACCTGCCATATGTGAACTGACATGTGGCAAGCTCGGTGGGCAGTCTCTTCTCTATGTGCTTTTTAAGTGGGTGGGGCTATAAAGTCACCCTGCAACTCAGTATTAACATTAAGTGTATAAAAACAAAAAAAGACAATCATTTTAATATAATCTCTCACCCTTTAGCCCATTTGTCCGTGTTTTTACATGGTTCATTAAAGAACCATCGGTCAGAAGGTTCTTAGGGAACTAGTAGAAACACATTATAACCGGTTTTGTTGCTGCATATCTGTTGGATAGTATCAGTTCAAGCAAAGGGTCTGAAATTTTCCAGATCCGTCTAAGAATGCGAGAGACTAATGCACACCCTAACACTGATTGCGCAGATTCCACTTAAGCGCGCTGGGAAACAAAAGGAGACGAGCAGCTCATGAGCTTCAGATCAGTGTGCCCTGGTCATGCAAAGGCATTTTGAGGAAGACCAGATGTTTCAATTTAAGCAGAAAGCTCTCTCTGAGCCGACCCAAAGCCTATGTTTTACTATCATTTTCTGGATTTAACCTTTAATAAAAGGTAGAATCTACCAACAGACCTCATTTTCCGAATAAGTCTTGAAGAAGATGATCTTGAAGAAGATGACTGTAGAGTCATGTCAGAGGAATGTACTTGAATATTATCAAAACTAGTAAAAGTAGCTATGTGGCTCAGAAGTCCCCTTCATCAATACATTAATAGCAGTACCACATTAAACTGGTCTGGCTTTAGGTCTGAATCAGTCTGAAATGTTTTGTATGGAACAGATTGTTTTTTTATAATAGTCATGTCCTGTTTAGGGAGGCTGATGCAATAAACTACTTATATTTTAACATAATTACTACTTTTAAAGTGCCAGTCAAGAAGCACAGTGACTGGAAGGCAGATTCTGGAAATCAGTTTCACACTAACCTCAAACACTTTTTTTTGATGACTAGGCTTGTTGGTTTCCTGGCAGTGAAAGTCTGTACAGTTATGCAAACAAAGCTGTTAGGGTGAAATATATCAGATTTAAACATAAGAGTTCCCAAGAGAATGATAAAGGACATGATTCAGGAGTTACAAAAGTGGTTTGCCTGAAGTTTTTTTTTAAACCTTGAATTCCTGTACAGAGTTACTATTCTATTGAATCACTCATTTCTGTGTGAGAAAAGCTGCACTGTGTGAAATCTGTGGAGGAGGATCTGTGATTAAAGACTGTTTTTTTTTTTCTGACTCTTGGCAAATAGCAAGTATAATCTATCTTCAAAAGAGAACCACAGATAAAGCCACTGTAAAATTCTCAAAGTTCTCACAGACTAAGAAGCACTGCCAGATTACAACCTGACTGATAAGGAAGGTGCTCTGGCACATGTTACAATACTGCAAGACAATTAACTCTAAGAAATGTGGTGAGGAAAAAAGCAGTAGTGCCACACTTGAGTGCAGTCTTATATTCCCACTTTCACACACCACACTGCACAAAATCAATTTAAGCAGACTACTGATGCTCTCTTTGTCATGAAACATGTCGTTCGTCAGTGTTCTGGACGTACTCACGACATCCTTTTTTAGTGGTGGGTGATATTGTAAATATAGTAAGAAATCAAGCATGATTTTCATAAAGCATGATGTGTTTTTTTCTTCTGACATCTGACAATAGATCTGACAAATAGGAGCCAGTAATGACACATAAAAACATCAACAAATTCAGAATAAAATACAATGTTCAGCATTTCACACATGTCACACTTGTTCAGCATTTCGCACTACACCAAATCGACAAAAACAAGACGAATTACATTCTGTTTGTAATTAGATATGCAGTTGGTCAGTGTTTTTTTTAAAGCTGCATTAGGCAATCAGTATAAAAATACTGAAGCTGTTGTGATGCCGTGACTGTAGTACATGAGATAATCTGTGAAATAATCAGGCTCCTTTGGCTACACCTACTGCTTATAATGCCATTTGCAAGAATTTCACATTTTTGCTTGGTCAAGTTTCTAATGAATGAATAGCCAGGCAAGTCACTGTAAAGTGTGTTAAATCTGGCTGTGGGGAGGGCAGGGTGGAAAGGGTGAGAACTAGAAGTTGTACACACTATAATTTTCAAGCCTCTTCCCAATCCTACCAACTGTTTTAGGTACTAACAATATCATAAAGAGCTCAGAACATGGTGTTGAGACATATTGATTAAATTGATCCTCATAATTATAAATTACATCATATTGTACAGCTCTAATATCCACAAGATGGTTAGAAAAGTTTTTGTACAGCCCTACTGTTAACAAGCACACATTCGGCTTTCTGGAGGAATCTGTGTGAAAACAACACCAAACGCAGTAGGTTAGGTTAGGACAAGATCTGGGAATAACTCGATTTATTGTAAACAGGGGATTACTGGTGTAACCTTCTAGAAACATTATATCATATGCACAGCCAAATTCAGCAAGAGTGTGTCGAGAAGCTTGTCTCCGTACTCATTAATTTCTTGCCGGTCTTCACTTCTCTTTTGACGGATTAGAGTTGACTTCATCCTTTCTCCCACTCGTTAAGCTTTCATTCCTGCAATGCTTCTAGATCTCTTTAGTCAGCTTGTACTTTTTCGTTTGAGCGGTCAGGGACCTGGATCAGTTCCCTGCCTTTTGTTTGCTGCCTCTGTAAGCCCTTATCTGAATGCCAACATCTTCCCGTATGCACCACGTATTGTGGCTTAAGCTAGTGCTGGAGTCAACCACTGGAATATATATTTTTTTCTTCTTAAATTGAAGAGTTGGGTAACTGCAAAAAAAAAAAAAAAGTCAGATAAAGCAGAGAGAGAAAGAGAAAAAAATGTGAGAAAGTAAAGAAAGTGTTGGTAGAGTAGTCTAAACTCGTAGTCAGCTACGTTTTGCTAGTTTGGTGACCGAAGGACTGTGAATAGCACTTCAAAAATATCAGGTCAAAAAAAAAACGAAGTACTGAGTTCCTATTGGAGCTGCAATGGAAATTCCCAGTACGTCGAGTGTCTATCAGTTTTAATGAAGTGAGTTTTGCAAGGCTGTGTTCTCTGTTTTTGGTACAGGCTTGGTCTAAAGCTTGGTCTAAAAACTGAGAAACTGCATAGTTTTGGGCGAAACTAAACTGTTAATGGTGAAATTCCTTTTAGTCTAGGAGTTGCTTTAGTCTTGATCTGGAAAACTAGCTTCAGAAATAAGAAGTGTAACCACTCACAAAGCAGTATAATAATCAAAACAGCATTCAATACAAGAAATAAACAAGAGTATAAAGTACAAGAGTAAAAGTATATTATGTTCCACAAGTATACTAGAGAGGAGGTAACAGTAGGAAAAGCAGAACAAGTATAATTCCATCCAAATTTTACTTGACTACATGTAACTAAACAATTGTAACTAAGCAAAATGATTAAAATATGAGCCCTTTTAATCCCTTTCTGTAATATAGCTGTTATTACAAACTCCTTAAGCACAAGAGCCCTTCACTCCCTTTGTGAAGTACCTGGGGTGTTGGCCATGATGTGGGCTGCATTCTTACTGAATGCGGACATCCAATTAACCATTCACAGCTCAGTGAGTTGTGGATCTGCATGGGTTGTTGGAAAACCTGATCCGTTTGCTTGACTGCAGGAACTTAATGAAGGAGCTGCAAGCCAAACTAGCATCGGATGTCCTTTCGGGGTCATATTTCATTTAGGATTGTTGCTGTTCTTTTGGCCAAAGAGAAATAAAAGCACGCAAAAGTGATGAAAAGAAGATGAGGTATGTACTTCTCATGTTTTTTTTAAAAATTGTGTTCCTGTCATAGAATATGATGGCTCGTCCACAATGAGATACCAAAGCCAGGGCACAGGATTCAGCTCCAAGTCACTCATGTACAATGGCGGCAGAATGATAGTAAGTGTCACGTTTTCATTGACTTTTTTTTTTAACATCATTAATTTAACATTAACTGTTAAGACAGATGTTGATGTGAAATGAATGCAAGTTAAACTAAAGCGGTAAACAACAAGGCTATGCATTACAGTCATCTATCCACAGACTGATGTAATTCATGAACAAAAGTTATGGTTGCTAAGTAATATAACCATTTTTGTTAACTGGGTGCATTAATATAAAATTCACCAGTACAAGTATAAAAATGCAATATATGTATAAATGTTGGGTATTTTACAAGTCGGTCATTTTAGGAGTTTACGTAGTCTGGTAAGAGAAAAGGACGTTTAGTAGAAAATCTCCCATTTCTCACTCAGACCTAATTCAGTAACTGACTTTAAGCTGTGTCCGACTCAGTCTGTGTAACATCCTGAACTCAGGCCTCCACCGAACGCCTTAATTTAGGTGATAGCATTTGTTAGCTGGATGACAAGGACCACAATCTTTTAACAGTGACACACTTCAGGGCTGTGCCTCTGCCCCACTCTAGTGTAGTATTTGACATTCTCCTGCCACAGCCAAGTTTAGAAGGTGAAGTCCAGCTCCAGTGAGCTTCAAGAGCAGAGCTCAGGGTGCACCTGGAACATTCCCAACTCATGACCTCACGAGCCAAATGGCCAAGAGAAGGCGGCGTTAACTGCTGCGATAGCAGAAAAGCAGTGAGATGTGCCAGCGTGGACTTAGTGTAAGCTCAAACAGAGACAATAGTGAGAATGCGTCTCTGTTTAGAGTGTCAGTGAGTTTTAGCATTTTTGTACATCCAATTTTTGTGTTGCTTTTTCACATCCAGCGTGTTATCTATTTTAGTACAAGAGCTGCGTTTAGATTTTTAATGCAAATAAGCATTCAAACTAGACAAACTGTCAGAGGTATGCTAAAGGCACTACAACAAACTCGGCATAATAGAAAAAACTATTATCAGTTAATTTGGTTTCATATTAAAGTGAACACAATTTAATGACACAAAAAGTGTGGGTTTTTTTTTACCTTTCCCTGCCCACAAACAGATGTGTTCTTTCTGGAAATAAAAGGTCAGCAAAAATCACATTTACTGTAACGAAGAATTGTAGCATTTGTAGAAGCAGCAGAGGTTTACATTCAGTTCGTAATGTTTAGTTTCCTGTGTAAATATTTTGTGCTACAGAGCTAGATTTTGTTATTATGGCTATCTGACACTAGGCACTTTAAATGGACAGGGGGTCCTCAGGTTACGACGGAGATCCGTTCCTTCGACACTAATGTAACCCAAATTTTGGTGTAAGTCGAAACACACCCTAGCCTAAGTTAATAACCCATCCTAACAAAGATCTATAAACTAAGAAAAAATGTCAAAAAATGAGTGTTAGAAGCCATGATAAAGTCCAAAATTTCACCAAACAAAGCAACACAAATGGAACATTTGCACTTAGATAAGCACTCATATGGCGCATTACTGCATATTCTGCGAATTCTGGGTATTCTTCCGCTGCGCACCACTAAACTAGTTTGCCCACGTGAGTTTCGTAAACTCGAAACGTCATATTTGGAGACCCTCATAACCCGAGGGCACCTGTAATAATAATGATTTGCTACCATATGGATGTTGGTTCAGTTACAGTACAAAGACAAAAAGACAACACCTACTCAGTTCTAACAGTGTGACCATCCAAATGCATACATTTCATTTGTAATAAAAAAAAACAAACCAACTTTAGTTATTTTGGCAATTTTGAGTTGCTAGCAACAGCTGTTCGTGGGATTTTGGGTGGAGCATAGATAGATCAGCTCAAATGTAAATTTTGAGAAGGCATGAATGGGTGAAAAACCCCTCATGCAAGCTTGGAATATCCATTGTCTCATCATTGTGCTGTCCTGCTCTTGCCTCAGAGCCCTCGCTTGTCTCAGTATGGTGGAGGGTTCAGCTCTCGCTCGAATGTGGAGATGAGTACTCATCGGAGCAGGATTAGTCACGGTGTGCCAATGCCTGCTGTCGTGGTCCGCCCTTACGAATTTTATGATGACACGTACGTTAGCAGCCACCATGGAGGCCAGGCTCACACTGCCGAGTCCAGAACGCTGAGTCGAATGGAGCAGGAAGCAGCATCGCTGGGCCTTCAGACGGTGCCACGGCAGCCCTCTCCTACGCTCAACTGGGTGACCCAGGAGGGCATCGCGTCCGCAGACCATCACTCCTACTATGGGCACGGCACTTTGCCCAGCACATCGACTATGAGACGCACCCTCAGTGGTACACTAGCACGTGATGGGATCAACAGAGGTTGGAGGGAGGCAGAACTTGCTCATCAGTATTCTTTCAAAGGGCCAGCCCACCGTACCATCACGCGCATGAACAACCGGCAGCTGCAGCACCAGAGGATGACCAACAACTCCATGCAGTGGCAGCAGGTGTCTGCTGGTGGCAGCAGCGCTATGGCCGGAGGACACTACCAGAGCACTATGAGGCGAGCAGGATCCGTGCACAGCCTGAAGAGTGTGGGCCGCGGGGTGGACGTGTGTGACGCAGTGGCTGACGGAACGACAGGCAGTGACATTCATGGAGGGTGAGGGAATGGGCTTTCTATTATTATCTTAATTTAGTTTAAAAACACATCATAATCAGATCAACAAAAAGTGAATTGGCATTATCCAGACGACATTTGGTTTAATTTTAACTGGTGCCTAGTTTATGTAAAAAAATTTTTACGTCTTTTCTGTATCTGGAGGAGTGCCTGAGACAAGAACACAAAGATATGCAATATGTGACACCCAGAGACAAAAACAATATAAAATATAAAGTCTAAATAAATCCAATAAAAATCTGTAGAAGAAACTCAATATGAAATACACTATATATACATTATACACTATAGACCAATGCTGGGTATAAAACACAATAAATATAAAGTAAGAAAGAGCAGAACTGGGAATTTGACCTGTCCAAGACTCTTTTGTCTGAGGACACTTTGTCTATCCTCACTTCATCCAGTCACACAGGAGTTAAGCCATGACATTGTTTTTCCTGAGATCCAAATCTGCTTTATCTGGAGTCTGAAACCTGACACTGGTTTAACGATGTCTTTAAATGTACCCAGTACCACATCAGAAGTGTTTCTAGAACAGGCTTATCTGTGGTTCAGGAAACGTATAGCGTATCACATCACCCACCAGATTTAAATTTGAGACCTGTGCACATGTGGGGATACTAGTGTCTTGCTCGAATTTGCATAAAATGAATGAATGAACTATTTTCATACTGTTGGAAAATTAGACCGTCACAATTGTAACTCACCAAGAACACCTTTTATTGTTCTAGCTTATGTCAGGTCACGTTAGTTTAATCAATTTGATCGATGTTCAGTTTTAACCAGTTTTATCCTTGCTTCATTTTATCGGTGGATTATAATCTGAACTTGTTTGAAAATCCAAAAATGTAGGTTTGTGTACTAAGTCATTCATTTAGTAGAAAACAGGTCTGTGTGCATTTGTAAACATTACCTGTGACTTGAAGTCCTGTGAGGCGTTACATTTAACCACAACCTTATTCCTCTTTTGACCCTTGAGCAGAATCCATAGCCTGGACATGCCAACTGCGGTCAGTTATCTCAGCTCCTCGGATGTTGCCGTGCAGATGCTGGGAGCGGCCTATGTCCAGCATCAGTGTTACCATAGCAGTGAAGCCAAGGACCTGGTAAATAAACTTTTACAGTACAATTTCGTAACTTTCAGATAATGTTGACCATTACCAATAAGAAACAGAGCGACTTACAATCAGTAGTTACAGGGACAGTCCACCCTGGAGCAACTGAGGGTTAAGAGTCTTGCTCAAGGACATAGTGGTAGAGAGTGGGGGGGTTTGAATCTGCAACTTTGTGGTCATCGGGTTCACAGGCGAGTTTTACCCACAAGGCTACCCTGTGGTTTATAGCATTTTGAAATAGTTGATAAACTAAGGGTAATGAATGAAGTTGTTAGACTGAACTTTGCTAGTGCTAAAGAAAAGGCCAATCAAAAGTAAATGCCTGGAATGTTTTCTTGGGGTCCTTAATCTAATACAATGTAGAAGAACATTCCACTTGAGATTACATGCTGCCAAAAACAGAGTAAAACCTTTCACCTAGCCCGCTGTATGAAATGAAACTTTAATTCAGGTCTTGTGTCCTGACAAAACTGACATTTTGAAGTAGAGAACTGTAAGAGGTTATGGTATCATTAATAAAGTGGTAAAAGTAATAAGGGGTGAGATATGAATAATAAACTATGGTTCGTCTGTCTTTCTGAATAGGTGCGTACTCTAAAGGGCATCCCTGTGCTGGTGCAGCTGTTCTGCAGCGAGAACCAGGAGGTGCAGCGCTACGCTACAGGCGCCACCCGCAACCTCATCTACGAGAACATGGACAACAAGACAGCACTTATCGAAGCTGGCGGCATCAGCAAACTGGTCTGTGCTTTAAAAGAGCCAGACGATGAACTCCGCAAGAACATCACAGGTATAACAGAAGATCCGGTGTTGCAATTAGGACATTTAGACACTAATTTAGTCTGTTCCTAAATTTTATTTAAGTTTCATCAGGGAGAGTGCAAATAGCTGATATATGCCATATATGGACAGGACAAATACATCCTTCCCCTCCAGTAAGAGCACAACCAACTTCCTTTCGTAAAACTTGGTTGGGCCAATACAGTGAGTTCCAATTAGGTCAACACAATAAGTTTCAGTGTAAAGATAAGGGTGTAATTTGTAATCAGTCGATTTATTTAGAAATTGCAGTGTTTACTCATTGATAGGTAATTAAACCTGAGCACTGTGGGTGTTTTAGTGAGCAGAGCTGGCCACTGCTGCAGGTGAACATGGGGTAAATAGAGCGGTGAGTGTATCCTGAGACAGGAAGAGAAAGTGCAAGAGAGAGAGAGAGAGAATGGTCAGACTGTTCTCTGGACTCATTCCAGCTCTGAAACCCTGCGAGACAGTGGCCATTACCCTCGCAGAGGCCTTCTTTGTGCTTTTATGCTCCTCCACACCCAACCCCCTCACCCACATACACACAATTAACAATCCTTGAAATTCTTTGGATCGCTCTCTTTGGTTGCCAAGTTTCTCCGTGATATTTTATGAACCGTTTTATCCTTCAGTCAATGCAACAATTAACTTATTACCATAGAGGTCCCGACATTTAGGACCGGATATTTCAAAGAGCCAACATGTGTCGCCAGTTTTGTAGAATTTGTGATCACAGATAATTTGTTGGGTTTTTCTTCTTTCTTTCTTTCTTTCTTTCTTTTTTCTTCCTTTCTTTCTTTCTTTCTTTCTTTCTGTATGTCTTTTAGTTTTTTGTCTTATTTTTCTTTACATCTGTTTGTCCGCAGGCATTCTGTGGAACCTGTCGTCTAAGGACAGTTTGAAGGAGAAGCTGGCGAGGGAGAGTTTAGTGGACCTGACTGAGAGAGTGCTGGTTCCTTTGTCTGGAGGAGGAGACTCTGGCGTCATCCAGCAGAGCCCGTCAGAGGCTGATATCTTCTACAACACTACAGGCTGTCTCAGGTATAGTCAGACGCACACACACACACACACACACAAGCACATACACCTGTTGGAGAATAGCTTGGAGTATTATGAAAAGTGTTTGTGCATGTTGTCACTGTCATCAAAAAGTGAGTACCCTTTAAGGAGAAATAAAATATTTAATGTTGATTTACACACGTAACAAGAGTTTGGACTCTTTTAGTTTATTCATCATGAAATGTTATATAGCAGCAGTGATATACAAAATTGCATGGATCATGCCAGTCCGTTCTAATCGATACTGAAATTCTTCTACATATTTTGCTTGGAAAATGCATTTGCATAACCAGATTTGCATAACCAAACTATTTGTTGTATACAGAGCTCATATCGTTGGTGCACTGAGAGAACACTGTCTTTATCCCTGCCATTAACTCTTGTTTTGTTTCCCTCCTGTCTCTAGAAACCTGAGCTCAGTGAATGGAAGGACAAGGCAGCAGATGAGGGAGACTCGTGGACTGGTGGATTCTCTTGTGGGTTACATCCAGAACTCTCTGCAGGAGGGCAAAGCTGAAGACAAGGTCAGACGCAGGCACAGAATTTATGTGCTTTCACCTACAATTCCCACCCCCACACTCCTGCGCAAAAGAAAGAAACTGACTCTGAAGTGTCTGAAAAGTAGAAAACAACCAGCTGAATTAAAGATCGAACACATAAAAGAACAGGAAAAAAAGGATCAGTATCAAGGTCTTACAACCTTGATACTGATACATTTTTCCTGTCCTTCTATGGTTTAGGTTTTCAACGTCAGTCCATTTTTAATGTCTCTCTCTCTTTCTCTCTCTCTCTCTCTTCCACAATCCAGGGTGTAGAGAACTGTGTTTGTGTGTTGAGAAACCTGTCCTACCAGCTGTACACTGAGATCCCACCATCAGTGCAGCTGCGCTTGGAGGGCCCTACGCGAGCTCAGGGCACACACCACAGGGACGCTATTGGCTGCTTCACTCCACAGGGAAAGAAGGCAAAGGATGTAAGTCCTGTCCACCGTTCGTATTTGGTCGAGTCTCATTTGATACATTTTGAAAAAAAAACATGGCTTAGTAAGATGTCTTGTAGTGTTGTGGTGTTTTCCTGTGGGGATTTCATACCTCTGCCATTCTTCAGCAGCGAAATCAGGAGCTGGCTACGTTGACTGAGGTGGCCCGGGTGCCGAAAGGGGCAGAGTGGCTGTGGCACCCTCATATAGTGGGGCTGTATAACCACATACTGCAGAACTGCGAGACAAACACCTCCACCCGAGAGGCGGCGGCCGGGGCTTTACAGAACATAACAGCAGGGGAGGGCCGGGTAAGACATCTATAACCCACACACTCTCAGTGATACTCTACAGTTAGAAGTCCGTTTGTGGTTTCCCAGATACCGATTAGAGATGCATGTTGGTGTATGTGTGTTGTCATAAGTGAGCTATATTTAAGTTCTATTGGAGATACACGTTTGTTCTGCCAGTGATAGCATAGTATGTATACGTTATGTTTAGAAACTGCAGTTAATTTCCTGTTTATAATTGTGACCTGCTTTTTTAGCTTGCCTAGGCCTTAATTATGTTCAATTTGCTCTGGAAGTGGGGGAAAACCAGATATTTCTCTCTCTGTCGTTCCAAATGCCTTTTATCAACCTTTTTTACACAAAACACCTTTACTATGTTTTTTTTTTTTTGTAGTAAGCTTACACTCTCCTTATTTTCCTGGCTCCTTACCCATTTTGGGTTGCCATTCGTACTCACTGTTAGAACATAAATAGTTCTTTCATACTCTTGTAGAAATCGGTCACATGGCTAACTCTCTCTCTCTCTCTCTCTCTCTCTCTCTCTCGCTCTCTCAGTGGGCATCAATACTGAGTCGTGTTGCTCTAGAGCAGGAGCGGATGCTGCCTGTGGTTTTGGATCATTTGAGGACCCCCACTGATGTGGAACTGCGCTCTCTCACGGGACTGCTTAGGAACTTGTCCCGTCACACCAAAAACAAGGCTGATATGGGTCAGTGCCAGAACACAAATGGCTGCATTACACGACGTAGACTTCAGTCCTCAGCTTTGCTCGCTGAGACCTTACAGAAAGACTGAGAGAAATTTTAATGTTATAATTGAAAAGTGGAAATTATAGAAGTGATAGCTTTAAAATGTGTTTGAGCCATGCTTAAAGGCATGACACTTTAAATAAGGTAAACACACGATTACACACATCAGTTGAATTCTGTATAAAGGCTCCAAAGCTTTGAGCTCTTCATGGAGTAATTTTTGACTTACTGGACAACCATTTTTAAGATGAACTATTTTTTGTGATTATTAGAATATAAATGTACTTTGTTTCCATTTCATTAAAAAACCATAAGCCAGGAAAGGCCTTGTTGCATTGATTTTACCCTGGGTTTTTACCCTGGGGTTTTTTTTTTTTTTTTAGCAGATTTTAGATTTAGATTTAATCAGCATCTGTACCTGCACTTTACACATTGTATGGTGCAAAGAATGAACAGAAAAATCCCATTGGATGTTCCATACAAGACTTGTAGCTCAATGTTAGCATTCTTACAGTGAATCTGAGTTTTGCATCTGTTTAGCATTTTAAAGGGCAGTTTTTGAAGGGTTTGATGAGGGGTTTGTTTGGTTACTCAGTGTTTTGCAATGTGCTTATTACAAAGTCCCTCAAACAGTCAGCCAAAGTGTGTTTTTTTTACCGACTCAAAACCATATGCTGGGATTTTTATTGCATAAGCAAATGACTATCATACTAAGTTGAGTCATCTTTGGAATCTTTTCATTCAATCTTTTCTTACTATTTTGTGCCGCACCCTGTTTTATTCTTGCCAGAAAGTTTGGTTGACCTAATACTTTTCTCTTGTCCTTTGATACTGCACCAAATTATTCCTTTCTTTTTACTTCCGTTCTGTATCGTACTCCCTTCACTCTCCATTATCTTGTGTTGTTCTTACATCACTTTTCTACTTCCACATTCATTTCTGTCTCCATCATCCTCACAGTTCATCTCATGGTAATGATCTGTTGTTTTCATTTTGTTATTCCTCCCACCCTGTAGCAACCAAAGTGGTGAATATCTTGGTGACCAAGCTCCCTAGCGACGGGCTTCAGAAAGAACCGTCCAGTGACGTGGTGGTCAACATCTGTGGTATTCTCAATAACCTGGTCATTGCAAGCTCACTGGCTGCAAGAGATATTACCTTCTTCGATGGACTGCCCAAGCTGGTTGGCATCAAGACGTCACATGACAACAGGTAAATGAACCGTTAGCTAAGAAGCCAATGCTTTTCTTGGCTTGTGTGTAGAATACAGCTTCACATTTTGCACTTTAGAAATTCTTGAATGATTCATTGTAGCTCTCTTTCTCTCTCTCTCTTTCTCTCTCTCTCTTTCTCACACACACACACACACACACACACACACATATACACACATTATACCTTGGAAATGTTCAACTATGCAACACTGTTACATTATTTTACAACTGCAACAGTTAAAATAGTGATTTTCAGAGCAGAGTGTGTGAATGTGACACCATTTCATCCCATCAGAAACTGAATCGGGAGTGAAACTGCTGGAATACAGCACATGGAAAAGCTGCTTTACAAACACTACTGCACTCACAACAGGTGTTTCTGATTTTTTACACAGACTGCAATAGTTCAGAAAAGAATAGCAACCTGTGCATTTTACACACACACACACTGCCCCAAATCAAACAGTGAACAGAAAAAAAGATTTTA
>JBBIGA010000040.1:18589165-18602983 GCA_037576975.1 Alestes dentex | reverse complement strand
CAAAGCTGTCATCAGAGCAATAGGTGATGTTTTCAATATTAATCTACAATGTAGGCAATAATAAAAACAAAGGAAATTGTTAAATGAGAAGGTGTGTCCAAACTTTTCACTGGTAGTGTATGAGTGAGGCAGTTGGTACCTTTGGACTGTTCGAAGCGCAAGTGTTGTTACACTCATTTTTTGTCATTTTTTCTATTACTACAGTACAGTCCGCAAGTACAATACATTTATGTCCTTTTCCTGTGGCTTAGTTGTGTTTTTATGTTCTAGATTATGATTTTACAACTGAGTTAAGGGACTCAGGCTAGGGTATGTTTCAAATAACACCAATATTTGGGTAATGTCACTGTCGTAGGAACGGATCTGTGTCATAACTTGAGGATCCCCTGTATTATGACATGTTATAAGGTGTGTCAACAGAGGGCAGCAAAAGTAAGGATCAGCTTGTAGGTACTGACTGTTGGTCTATGGCTGTTCCGTTGGCACATGGTCCGTAATGGTAGCGATAAACCAGCCGTGGGACGAATTCGGAGGAGATGCCAATCACGAGTCCATTAGCAATGACAGCCATCACCCCGATCGCCTCTAATACATGAGTCCACACACCTGAGCACACAAACACAAACACACATCCATCAAACAGGCAAGACATCAGCAAAGTCTGACTGAACTCCTTCAGTTTACTGATATTATAATCCTTAGAAATAAAATGTTTATTTTTGTTCTGCCATAGCGATTGCTATAAGCAGTATAAGAAAATACTTAAGGCCCTCAAGCCACCAGGGGCCAAACAAGTATGAAGTACTTCATTTTATGTATTATTTATTTATTTCATTTACATACAAAACGTGCTGTGTATAATTATTAGTCCTTATTAGTCAATTGTCCATAATATATCAATTGGGGTAGTCAATCCCAAAGTAGGATGTTGCTTAGGACCCCTAAATACTCACAAAGGCTCTTGTTTTTACTATTAAAATGAAACTACACTGTTTGTTATGTATGAAATTATATTCACATTCAGTCTATATTATTTATCGGACTTTTTTTGCAAATAGCAAAAACAGGCCAAATACATAAAGGTTATTGTATGTACAATAATTTTAGAATAAATATATCTCCACATTTACTTATGTGGAGCACAAATGTGGCTAAGGAGTTTAAAACATCTGGATTTGTTTCAAAGAGTTATGAGTGAGAGGGTTAAGTATTTCTTTGGTTACATGTTCAGTCCCGGATAGTGAATCAGCATGCACAAAATTACGGCTCACCAATATCATTGGTTTTCTTTGGTATTAGACGGCGCTCCAGACGCAGCATCTTGATAGCATCCAGGCGAATCTCAAATATGTTGTTTACAAAGGCGAGTAAAGGAGCCAGGGGAAACGCAGCCACAAAGATAGTGGTGAAACTGAACTGAAGCACTGCAGAAGACAGAATGCATTATGAGTGTAAAGTGGACTTCAACACATTTAAGACAATAAACAACATAGTGGAGTGAGAACTAGGACTGAGTTTGTGTTTTCAGAGGTTTACTGTGACTGATATATATGTGGGTTACAGGTGGTGGAAACAAAACCAGGAACATGGCGGAGTGAGGAGTGTATGAGTGCTGTTCAAACACACCCACCCATTTCCAGGAACTCATTAAACAGGCTGAAAGCGTTGACAGTATTGAGATGGTAGTTTTTCAGCCAATCACGGAGATTGCAGATGTCACATGGCTCGATGTCGGCACCCTCTTCTCGACACGCCTTCCGGTAGCAGTTCCCACACTTCCTGAGCTGCTTCCTAAATGCTGTTCTCTTCAGACAGAGCTTCAACCAACTAGATAGAAAAGGAAAGGATTTGAGAAATGGACAAGACATATTTCAAATATTGCCGCCGTCCAGAATGAACCATATCACTGAAACGGTAGCTTTAAAGGAGAATGGAGAAATAACTCCAGTGTGCATTAATATCATTAAATCCTGGGCCATTTCTACTCAGTTCACAAGGGTTATTGATAATTTACTGCATGACACATTGGTCATTTACATTGAGTTTCCCACAGGATGGATTACTGTACAGCAGAATGCTGCATGTGTCCAGGAATGCAGTTCTTTAAACTGAAGTTAATGTACTTACGGTCCAATGAACTCAATAATGTTGCTGAGGGTTTGTTTGAGGATCATAATGATGGCCATTTGGATGAAGAGGTCAGTAAGACAGCCGCTGGGGTGGCACTGAAACGCAACAGACAAACGCAGTCGGTTACAAGCAAAGCCACATTAGTCTGTGTATCACCTGGAACTATTATCTAATATAGGCCAACATTTACTACAGCTTACACAGCCTGTAAAATTATGGGTAAATCTTGATAATCCAAAAACCTTACCTCCTCCAGTCTCCATTCCCCTGCTATTCGCACATAGTTTCCTGGGTAGCCATTAATCCTAAACAACAGAAAAAAAAGTTTGCCTCCTAAAAAACCTGCAAACAGACTCACTGAAAACTGCTCACCGGTTGATCTGACAGATCTGCTAATCAATTAATCATTTGATTATTAATTAATGCAGGAAACCAGACGCTCTTTACCTGCCCAGGAAGAACGCCACGTAGAAAAGCGAAGCGAAGAGAGTGAAGAACTGGAAAGTGAACATCTTTATCGTAAAGCTCCTCTCTGTGGCTGCAAATGAGCGAACCTTTTCTGTAGGGCCACGCAAAATGCCATATTAGATCATTATACGCACTGGAAGGATATAAAAAATCTTCAGCAGTGCTAAAAGTCACACGATGATCAGATACAGTAGCATTTTAAGCAAACCAGTTCACCTAGTCTTTGAGATCTGCACAATGAGCAACATTCCACAGTGGAAAACAAGACAAGTGTTCATTATAATACTCAAATGTTTTTTCTTCCTTGTACCTACCGAGTGAACAAATCTTAAAGGCGACAAATCTGTTCACCTGCAAAGGGAGCAAGAATAAACACAGTTAACTTACAATCTACAGTGTCAAAAAAAGGAAACGTTTGATTCAGATATCAGATTTAATAGAAACCTATTTTGAGAATATTTTGAGAATATCAAATCATGAACCCAGTATCATGAAATCATCAATATTCAATCATCAACTATCACGAATTCTGGGTGTCCCTGGGTGCATCTTATCAGAGTAGAGTGGGTGGTGAGGCTCAAATTCCTTTTTTATCCTAAATTGCTTAGAACAAGGGATATGATTTATGGGGTTTATTTTTGACCCCATAACCCCTTAAAATGCAACTATGAAAAATGAGGCATCGCTACTGAGAACAGAGGGATTTCCCCCTATTGTTAAGAACCAGTAATGACACTTCAAAGCTTTGTGTCAGTGGTTCACAAACTGGTCCTCAGAGACTTCTAGGTAAATTAGATTTTTGATTCAACCCAACTCACAACATATCGTGAAAGAGCAAAAATCTCCCAGAGGACCAGATTAAAGAACCACTGCTATTTGTGAATACGTACAAACAGACGAACGTTACATACCCTTGTCATGATCTGTATGGTGATGTAGTGCAGCACTGCCCCCAGAATCACGGCCACAACACTGGCGTGGTCAGCCAGGAACTTCCACGAGCTGTTTGACAGTTGCATTGCAGTCACGACCCGGAAGATGACCAGAGCTTGTGTCAGTCCTATGATCACCACCAGCTACACACAGTGACCGACAGAAATCTGTTACAATAACTGCACCGCAACAACCTCCTACATTATAATAATAAGCACAGCAGTACAGAGATGGAAAGAAACCAAGCCTGAATGAAGGCTTAAAGGTTACATGATGTACAGGGACTGATTTATTAGTCTCTGGGCATCATTAATACACCCACACACACTTACTCACCACTCTTTCACTTTCTCATAAACAAAATGATTATCATACGACAAGATGACCAATGCAATCTCTTACCACCAGTGTGACCAGCAGCATAACAGCGATGCTGTGCAGGTAGGAGTGCTTGTATTCTTTGGGTTTACAGTGTGGGTCATTCACAATCTCCAGGATCAGCTCCTCCTTTGGACACAGTGAAGATCTGATTAGATCTAGTAGATCCAGTGAAATAGATATTTTTACAAACTGGCTAATTAGTTACTTATAAATTAAACTATAAATTACCAAATCAACCCCTTGTCAACAGTGACATTGCAAACAAATTGCTTTTTTCTTTTGCTTGCAATACCATGATTTTTCAATAATATTAGCATAAATCTGGGCATTTGGTGGCTTAGTGGGTAGGGAGTTGGCCCTGAGATCAGAAGGTTGTGGGTTCCAATCCTAGGACTGCTAGACTGAGGCACCCAGTGAGGGGTGTGTAAGGTACGGTCCCTACACACCCCTCATTGGTGGCAGCCCCCTGTTCACACTGTGTGGTATGGTCATGCGTGCATATAAGGGACCACTTTACTTTAACCCTAACCCTAACACATTACGTCTCAAAACTCATCTTTTCAAATCCGTTTATATCCTCTTATCACTGTTCTTTCACCCATACGCATACTTTTCAGTTATATTCATCTGTTTTTGTCTTTGTACCTTTAAAAGTGCTCTTTAATGAAATTTATTATTATTATTATTATTATTATTATTATTATTATTATTATTTATTTTGTTATGTATAGATGATAATGTAACAATGCCAAAAATCTGGCTGTTTATTCTATGTTACAAGTTCCCTTTTTGAGCAAGACACCAAGTGCAAAGAAATATATACTTGACTGTCCTCGATGAAACAAATCAGTGTTTAATGCTTAGTGACCTGAATATGCACACACAGTCATTCAGAAACAATCACAGTGCTTTCAATAACAAATGCAGGATCATGCTTCTTTTATATAGTTAGAAAAAACTGCAGAAACATACAAAAGCCCTGATTCTAAATCATGATCCAGTTAACTAAGGCAAATGTGGACATATAGAGGGGTCCAAAAGTCCAAATTGAGACCACACTGAAAATCTAGCATTCTTTTGCAATTACACCTGCACACAGACACAATTATAGATTGAAACATTTAAGTAAAAGAAAAGTCATGATAAGTAAAATTACAAAGAAAATATCTTGATTTAGCACTATTTCAAAGACACCATTATTTGTGACAGACATTGTTAAGGTATTTACTCTTTATACTGAAGTCTCTTAATGGGATGGGATCTACTCAATAGAGGCTTTTGCATACTGTCATTAAAGCACACTCAATAACAGGGGCATTCTGAAATTCATGGTAAAACTTATATGCTGATAATAATAATAATAATAATAATAATAATAATAATAATAATAATAATAAAAATTAGTGGTCTCAGACTGTTGGACCCCACCCTACATGTGTGGCAACTACCCTGCAGGAAGGTTTTTAGGCTTTATAGGGAACAAAGTCAAAGCATCCGAATGTGTAGACAATATGATAAACAAGAGTTAAAACAACAACTGGAAAATAATGAAATATATCCAGGCCAAGGTTATATGTTTCCCAACAAAGAGCAAGGTATAAATAACATAAGTTCATACAATGTCCCTCACTGTAAAGTGTGGTTCTGAAAGTTCACCCATGGAAAGACTGCACACTGGCATATGTGTACTGCATCTTTTCCACAGTAAAACACAGTGCAGCATCATAATCAAAGCCATCTGAAATATCAAAATGTGCTAAAGTGATAAATCAAATGATTATGACCACCTGCTAAATATATTAAAGGCAAAGTCATATAAATTTTATTTATACGCGGCTCCATATTTTACAAAAAGACATGTAGAACACACATATATAAATAATATACAAATCTAAACTAATCGAAATACTCCTTGTTATTATGGTGGTTAGTATCCCTGTCACATTCCCTGACAGGGAGGTGGAACTTTTGCACACAAATTCCAATGTACTATCTCACTTTATACCTCTCATATTACACTCTGGACTTTCATTAGCACCTGCATATTATGCTCTGTTTACTTCCACTACAGGCACGCTTCTGACCTGTTATTCGATTGATAAGGTATAATTTACACTCACTCAATGTGGTTTAATGCTGCTAACTGCAAGATCACATTTACATTTACGACATTTAGCTGACAATTAGATGTAAGGTGCAATATTATTTATTCTGGAAGGTTTACACCCCTTTTGCACTTTACTGTTACAATGCAGTATTGTCTTTTTGTATTGTCTCAGATCTACATCCCATTCACACTACTGCTACATTGCTATTTACTGTATTGTTTCCGTCACTCATTGCACTTTGCTCAGTGCTGCTAACTGCCCCCTGTGCAATAACCCCACTTATCGTACAATACTAGTCACCCTGTAAGGTTTACAAAGTGTCCCCACTATACTGCTAGATTACTTTACTGTACATTATTGTGGTGTTTATTTACTCTATTGTTTGTATTGTCATAACTTGTTGATATATTTTGCATTGTGGCCGGTGGAGAAACGTCTCATCACACTATGTACATGTACACAACTGCTGATGACAAAGTAACCTTGAACCTTGAATCTTGATCCTAAACTAGAATAAAAAACGTACAATTTAGTCAAAGGATGTGCATGACATATATGTGCCTCCCAATATGTCTCCACAAGACCTCTGAGGGTGCCCAGGGGTGTGGTGCCTTTGCCATATCAGAGATGCTCTGGTCCAATCATCTGGCAACAACAACTTGGCCCATGCTAAAGCTGCTCAGGGTCAGTTGGTGGCCTAGTGGTTAGGGCGTTCATCCTGCAATCAGGAAGTCGTGGGTTCGAATCCCGAGACTATTAAGCACCTCTGAGGTACCCTTGAGCAAGGTACCGCACCACTGCTCCCCGGGCGCTGTGTTCCTGGCTGCCCGCTGCTTCACTTGGTGAAGGGGTTAAATACAGAGAAAGAATTTCGTGCTGTCCACACTGTGTGCTGTGGTGTGTTCACTTATGACGGAATGGTCACTTTCACTTCATGCGTGTGTATTTCTCCCACATCCCACACAAAATAAGCTACACTATATGTATATATTACATCCAGCCACGTCTTTATGGAGCTTGCTTTGTGCACCTAGCCCAAACATTGTAAAAAAGTGTCCCAATACTTTTGTTTATATATACTGTTTATCCCAGACATTCTCTGTTGTAACGAGAACTTCATTCTGGCCATAATAATTTGACTCATTGCTGTACATATACTATTTATGTAGAAACATTTTTTTAAAATTCATCACATATTCTTTTAGGACAAGAATGAATTTGAGTTTGATTCTGATTTTGGCATAAAACCTCAAATAAAATGATACACCACCTCGTCCTCGTTCCAGTCGAAAACGTTCCACGTTGAGACGTGTAGCGATCGATGCCTTTTCCACAGCTCCAGGAACAGTGTGGCTATTTCAAACATGTGACAGTTCACCATCAGTCATCACAAATATTACGCTTGTTGTAATGTGAATGGAAGAACACATTAGCGGAAGAACACATACCCCAAACAGCCATGAACATCGCAAAGGCCACAGTTCCTTCATTGTCAAAGAGATGGCTCACCTACACAATGAGAGCTCTACTGTATAAACACCTTCAACACTACAGACAACACTGTGTTTTCTTTAAACATATAGAACTTAATGGAGCACAAGAGGCTGTGCATTACAGTGGTTTTCCTTGGTGAGAGGGTGTGATGCCGTTATAAAACCCCTATAACGCACAACCCTAAAAGACTTATGAAACAGCAGCAACATAAAATATGATACCTCACAGCAATATTTATGAAATAAATAATGTATTATTAATGATAACCACAATAAAAAATTATTCTGCCAAGCAATGTAGTTTGTTGCTAAGCAACTTAAGGGCCAATAATTATTCCCCGAACAGAGCAATGGTTTTTAATAACCTGGCACATTAATGTAGATTTCAATTGTTGTGTGCCGGATGTGTGTACTGAGTGGTTTGGATTTTAGAACCAAACTGGTTTGTATAGAATATTATATTAGTCTCCTACCTTGGCATAAACACAAGTGTCAGAAAGACTCCATACATTGCATCTTTTGTCACATGTAGGGCACATTGTGATGTTGGATTCACAGACTTCCTTTCTGTGTAGTGCGCACACACACACACACACACACACACACACACAAATCAAGAGTAAAATTATACTAAAGAACAATATATGATATTAATACTTCAATTTAAAACCATGCCTGTTACTACCTATGATGTTTTCATCACACACACATGCACACATATGCGCACACACACTCAGACACGCACTGAGACATGCACTCAGACACAAATCAAGTGCCAAAATTATACAAAAAAATGATATTAACACTTAACCAATTTAAAACCATGCCTGTTACTACCTATGATGTTTTCAATCACACACACATGCACACATATGCGCACACACTCAGACACACAAACAGACACACACACACACACACACACACACATAAATCATGTGCCAAAATTATACTCACACACACATATATATGCACGCACACACAGACACATCCATTCTGAGTCACTCACATGAGGGGATTTGTTTCGAAGAAGGCCAGGCCATAAAGAAACACAATCACCCCGATGACTGCCGCAGGGATCAGCATGCGTGTGTACCAGCTCAGCCACAGAAAATATAAACCCACCTTCTCACCAAAGTACTCCCTAAAACAACATGTGAATACCCCAAAAAGAGCACATGAGAAACACACACATTTTCCCCAAAAACAACAGTAATTTTGTTCATAGACATTTGTGAGGAGAGACTGAGAAGTAGGTAAAGATACAGAGCGCACATTACCTGATATCATTCACAGGTTGGTTAACTAAATGTCTTATGGCCCCCCAGTTTGCCCACTTTTTCTTCAGAAACTTCTGCTGCTTCTTCTAATTGGCAAATAAATCATAATGTAATTGAAATCAACAGACAAATAATTCAAAAAACAGAAAATGCTTAATTAACTTGGGGTCCTAAACAGAAGACTAATTGTTTGTATACTGCGCATACAGCTTCATCTTTATGAGAAAACAGAGAGACAAACAAATTTACCTCATGGAGACAGAACAATGTTTCAAAGGCACTCTGCTTCACAAGATCCCTCAGGCCCTCTGTGGGTGTTTTGAAGAATTAAGCACAATAGAGGACTAATTCAGTATACTGCACATTTACATTACATTAACGGCATTTAGCAGATGCTTTTAAGAACACTTTTGGGATCAATCAGACTGGAGACTGCGTGCCTGACCTCACAAATTCTCTCCTGGAAGAATGGTCAAATATTCCCATAAGTACACTTCTAAGCCTTGTGGACAGCTTTCCCAGAAGAGTGGAAGCTGTTGTAGCTGCAAAGGGTGGGCCATATTTAAATCCTGTGTATTCACTTGAGTGTAAAAGCAGGCATCCCAATACTTTTGTCAATATAGTGTATATCTACCATGAGCCTCAAAATACCATTATGGTGTTTAAAACATCCACCTTAGCAGTTTCTTAGTCAGGTAAGACTTTAGACATATGTTTAATAATATGTTGGGAAAATATGACAGCAGATACTCATGAATACAATGAGTGACAGAAGTATTGTGACTCTCATTACAGAAGTTTGTATCTCTGAAATGGTAACTATAAAATGATATGTAAAGTTTATGTAACAAGATTATACTATTAATTAAATTTGGATCATTCAAATGAGTCAATGTGTGATTAAATGTTCACACAATGTAAAGGATGGAAAATATTTTCAAATAAATATCTGTATAAATTAGGGCTGGGCACGTTAACGCGTTATTATCGCGCCAACACATTATTATCGCGTCGACAATTATTTTATCGCGTGTTAATGAAGGTTTTTTTAATCCTTTTATTTCGTTCGTTGCTTTTTTGGGCTCGTGAGTGCACGGAGTACGCAGCTCTACGCATAGACATATATTCTGTGTTTACGGCTCTACGTCTCAGCTGGTTTTCGCGGGCGTCACGCGTCCCATTACTTTTAGTCCTAGAGCACTACGTGGCCAAAAGTATTGGAGCCTTACCATCACAACTTTTTGCAGCTGCTATAATGGATATGCTCCCCATGCTCTGGATTCTGAAGGGAACTTATTTTTCTATAACAAACTAGATAAAACGTGAATGCCCTGCAGTGGCAAACAGCTTTGGTTCTATATTAGATTTGATTACATTAATGTTTAAGATGAGATTTACAGAAATATTTGAACTGCAGCTGTGTAACTGTGTTAAAGGGAACACTGCTGTTAAAAAGCTCCTTATTTGTTTAAAGTGTTTGCAAACCAAATGTTCTCGTACTTTTGTTCATATAGCAGTACCTTAAAAAAAATAAAAAGTGCGCAATACACTATTTTTGAATTAATTATTTAATTTTGCATATAACAATGTGATTAATCATGATTAATCGCAGAAAACTATGCGTTGCCCAGCATTAGTATAAATACATACATAAATAAAAATTTTAAAAAGTTTTTCGTTCTTGGCAATGACAATAAGCTTCCAACTTGGACTTAAGATTTACTATTACTATACTCACAGCAAGTCCTGCACAAGACATATCACTCATTCCTGATTTAAGAGCGTTAAGTGCATTATACAGCATTAATGAGATCCTTCATTCAAGCAGCTGCTTGAATGCAAGTGAAAGCTCAAGTAGGAGTGTCAGCGTCAGGGTAAAGTGTTTGAGAATCAGATAAAGAATTAAACAGAACGACAAAGGTAAAAAGGCAGTGGTGGATAGTTCACTCACCTCCTGTCCCAATAAACGTGTGATGCAAGATGAAATGGACAACTCTGATCCTGCAGAAATGGGAATCATTACAGTAAGATAAGATACATAGGACATGTAACGCACATGCCTGTGAATTAAAAAAAACTTTAAAAATGCAGAAAGATGCAGAGAATACAGGTGGAGGTCCTTGTTCACCTTGTTGTATTTGGGATGCAATCCTTCTGTTTGCAGACCCAGTTACAAGAATCCGACACCTTCAGCAGATACTTGTACTTCTCAAAGATCTCCTCAGGGGCACGAACACCATAGAACACCTTGTTTTCATGGATTATTTGCTGTTATAAACATAATGCACACTGAGTTAATGATTATTTTTGATGATTATTCAAATAATCAACCTAACTGAGCAATAACACAGCTTGTTAAAAACAGCCTTTAAAATGAAATACAAATCAAAAAACCTCTTTTTTCTAATTCTTATTATTTAAGTCTTGTTCTTATTACTGCAGCTATATTTTAGTTATTCCAATGTAATATGGTAACAAAGACCGCCACTTGCCCAGATGCATGGTTTAAAAATCAGTTGCTAAAGAGTTTTGCACAATACCATTAATAATAACAGAAAGTGGCCTAAAAAATGCACATTAACTGGTGTATCTATTAGGCTCTACTTCTTATCATAAGAGAGACCAGTATGATAACATTAAACATAAATTATATGACTCTAAATACTTGTTTTAAAAAGGTACAAGTGGTGCTTGAAAAGGTAAATGTGTTGTAGCACTAATTAACATAAAATCTGCAGAATAATACTATTAAAACATACAAATCGCTGAACACTCAATTTTACAAAGAAGGTATTTTTAGAAAGTAGTAATTGAGTTTAAGTGATAACTGATGACCGCCCTCCTTTTGGCGTTTTGTCTGTGACTGAAATGACCATATACTCACTGTCACTTTCAGGTTTTTTGCCCTCAGCTGATTGATGTAAGCCTCCTGCTTCTTGAATATCTGATCCCCCTCATCCTCAATCATGTGTGCAACCAGGATGCAGTCAAATGATCGGACAACAGGCTTATTAGACGAGTTCTAACAGAAGAAAAGCAACAGGACAAACATTGGAGACAAGACAGTAACATCTCATTCATACAATACTGACGTCAACATTAATAAATTATGGAAGGAAATACAATACGGTCACTAGTCTGAGCAGTCTTATGAGAATCCCATGATTAAACAGTACTAATAAAAACACTCTTATCCAAGCAAAAATGTAAAAATAAAATAAATAAATAAAATTGTGTGTCTTGGGACAACCAAAACACATAGCCGTTTACATTTAGCATTTTGAATGAAACTCCAGTGAGCACTTATGACCTGATTTCTCAGATCGTGTCTGAAATACCAAAATGTCCCTGCTTTTGTCCCATGCCTAGCTTGCTTAACTCAGATAGCAAACAATTTCCAAACAGTCTCAAAAGTGTTATGAATTTTCTGGCTAGGGCAGTGAATTGATACGGGTGGAACTGGGTTAATGGCAAGGATGACTCTTCATATTCACACGACACATATTTTGTGGTCATATGCACTTCTAACCATCTCTGATGGTTTGAGTAATCGTATAACAATGCATCTCCAAGTTGTGTTGGACCCCATACACTTACGATCAGATCATGAAGACACATGTTATTACCAGGTATGACCAGGGCCTTATGCCCACGTATAATTATACAGTGTACGATTTTGGGCTGTTACCAGATGAAAGACAACAGTCGTGGCAATTTCTCTGGTCATAGCTCCTAAACAGTGGTCTTACTGTGAGAGAGGTTCAAAGATGCCTGTCATCACAGCAACCAAATATAGCCTGTGATTATTCTCTGACAGTGCCAGAAATGAAGGAACACCAGTACATAGGACCACAGCATGCTGCCTCTTCTTTGGATTTTTCTCCAAACACATTAAAAGCACGAGCGTTAACATCTACACACCTTCTCCCACACCATTGTATATCTACACACCTTCAAACACACCACCGTACATGTAAAACACCTTCAGACACACTATCATACATCTACACACCTTCACACACCATCACACATCTACAACCACCATACATCTAGACACCATCACACACACCATCAGACAGCTACACACCTTGACACACTGCATCATAAATCTACACACCTTCACACACACCATCATACACCTACACACCTTCACACATTACATCATACATCCACACACCGTCACACTCATCATACACCTACACACCTTCACACACATCATACATCTACACATCTTCACACACATCATACATCTACACACCTTCACACACACCATACATCTACACACCTTCACACACCACTGTACAGCCACACACCCTCATACAACTCTACACACCATTGTACATCAACACACCTTCACACACACCGTCGTACATCTACACACCTTCATACACTCTATCGTACATTTATGCACCTTCATACACACCATCGTACACCTATATATTCACCATTGTAAATCTACACACATGGTGTATCCAAGTTTATTAGATCCATGTTGCACAGTGTGATTTTTAGTGATCTCATAGGACCGCTGAAATCAAACTGTCTATAGAGGACATTAGACTGCTCTAATTGAGTAGTCAGATCTACCCGTACCCTTAGACATTAGAGACACTTGTGCTTGGTAAGGTATTTATGAGAGTTCAGTTTCACACAAATTAGTCAACACAAGTCTAATCTTGTAGTATTTTTCTTACCGCTGCTGGTAGCAAGGCCTCCCTGCCATTATCCATGCTGTCCTTACTCCTCACCCGCAGCTCCAACTCATCCTATGGCACATTAATACCAAAACACAGTTCAAAGATTGTGTAATTTTGTACTTGTGTGAGAAAACTTTACGAAACAAAACACACCATTTTAAAATACTGGTTGAATGTTCATGAATTTTCACAAATGTTTCGTTAATGTTTCAGTCATAGTTGGACAAAGTAACAAATCTGAAATGTTAAAAAGTCACACAATTCATTTTTAAGCTTTATTAACATATGCATATATCTTCATGGAAAAGAAGTGTGTGTGTTTGTGTGTATA
>JBBIGA010000040.1:18565422-18587415 GCA_037576975.1 Alestes dentex | reverse complement strand
TATATACATAAACTTCTATATTCATATTTTTGTCCTATTTGTATTGTGTACATTTTATATTATGCTGTGTTATATTTTTTATTCTATTGGTTATGCTGCTGCTTCTTTCTTCTCTTGTTCTATCCACTGTGCTGCTATAACAATGCAAATTTCACACCTGTGAGACTAATAAAGGATTATCCTGCCTTATCTTGGCTAGGACACTATGGGTGTCTGAAGTTTAATTTAGTTAATTTAGTTTTGAAGTGTAGCCACGAGACCAATATCATAAAAGTCTATGACCTACAAAAATGTAAACTGGCATCAGTTTAGCTGTATTTTATACATTAATTTCTATTCATCCAGTTTATAATATACTGAAATATGAAGATCAGCTGGTGGTCTGGTGGTTAGGGAGTTGCTCCACGATCAGAAGGTCATAGGTTCGAGTCCCAGGACCACTGAGGTACCATCCTGACACACTGCTGTGTTCCTGGGTCCCCGTTGCTTCACTTGGTGAATGGGTTAAACGGAAAGATCAATTTCATGCTTTTCAGTGTGCTATGGTTTGTTCACGTATGATGAATGGACACCTTACACTGTATTTACACAAACGAAATTATGCATGCTTTATAAGTAGGTTGTCCCAAAATATCCCAAATAGGAACCTTGATTAGGTCTCATGTTGGACAGTACTGACTTTCGGCTAAGGTTTTGTGCCTAGCTGAGAAATCCATGTGAAATACTACAATAATTAATCTGTCATAATGTATGGTGGTATTATATGATCAATAGTTAGGGAAGAGAAAAACTGTTTAATATGGTTCCAAATTGCAAACATTTCTGACTAATTTCTTAACAAAAACTATAGATTTTTTTTGTTTTTAGAGTAGTTTTACACACACAAAATGTAGTTTACTCAACTCTAGAACTCACACAAATACAGAGGGAGAGGAAGCTTCTGCAGGGTGAGATCTGAATACATTCACACAAGACATCAGGGAGACACAGATGCACATGCTGGTGATGTGAACACTCTGAATACTAAAAACATTCAGTCCTCATCCTGTTCTTCAGTCGCCCTGCGGAAGTTCTTGCGATTCACCTTCTTTCCATAATTAAAGCCAACGTTGCTTTGCTTTTCTTGCTCTCTGTCATCCTTCTCCTCTGGTACCCACTTCCTTTTCTTCACTGCCTTCTCAGACTTGTGATGACCAGAGGACCCCTTTCCCCCTTCTTCCTCCTCCTGGCCAGCATCCAGATGGATTAGACCAACCTCATTCTTTTTAGCTCGCTCCACCTTGAGCATAGTTTGGCTTTCATCTTTGGAGACCTGACTGGGCTTGGTGAAGATAATCTTATGCTCAGAGCTGCTACTGTGGTCCTGGTTGAAGGCTGGGGTGAAAGCTTCTCCAGAGGCCTCCAGCGACCTCCTACGTTCTTGCAGTCCTCTTATGAAGTCATGGGCGACTTGGCTGTTCTTTTTGTCGCTGGTCTCAGGAACATCATCTAGCGTGTAGCGGGTCCAGCGCTCAGGGTGAGCCAGGTAGTCTGGAACTTTCTTGGCTGAGGAAGCTCTCTTGGTTCTCTCTGAGGCCCCTCCACATCTCACCTGAGCAGGTGGCGGTGGAGGTGGTGGAGATGGTGGAGCGGGCCGGGCGAATGTGCCATCAAGGACATTGTCATCGGCCAGCTGATTTGAAGTGAGCTTTGCGGCACTATCCAGCTGATCAAAGATGCTCCTGCTACGGTTGGTGAATCCAGAACTGCCACCAATCAACGTGAAAGTGGGCTTTTCTTGAGGAACCGCATGATCCTGCTTAGTATTATCATCTTCCTCAGAGGAAGAGGATAAGTCCTCAACCTTTCTGCTGAAGGCCTCTGAAGACTCTTCAGGGTCCGAGTCACTCAAGGAGAGGTCGTCAGGTACATCAACGGCATCTCTATTGGACAGGCTGTTGAAAGCATCACCCTTGCCTTTTGACTCACTCATGGTGTAGATGTGTGGAGGTCAACCAGGGTCACGGTGGAGAGCTGGAAATCCCAAATGGACAACCTAAAGGAATAAGGAGGTCATTAAATAGCAGATGACATCCATTATACCACCTTCTTTCCTCCTAGTTTCCACTGATAAAGTCATTACTGGTATATTTTAAGTTTTTCCAATGTGCAGAAAGCTTCAAAAGAATCTTTAAAGTCTAATTAATCAACTGACTTGTCCATTATTGTGACATACACAATCAGTAAAAAGTTTGGACACACCTTCTCATTCAATGGTTTTCCTCTGTTTGAATTATTTTCTACCTTGTAGATTACAACCAGAAGAGTTAAACAAACCAGAAGAGGTTTTATATGTAGGAACAATCCGCTCACCTTTTCTGCTTCTGACACGGCAGGTGGAGCAAATTTGGACTTAACAGACCAAAGTGCAGATTTAAAGTCTATTCTTTGTGTTTATTGGACCAAGCAATTCTATTTTTCTTGTTGTTCTTCATCAGTAGTGGCTTCTTTGCAGCGTGAAGGCCTGATTTACAGTTTCCTCTGAATAGTTGAAACACGTGTGCTACTGGAACTCTTTGAAGCATTTATGTGGGCTTTAATCTGAAGTGCTGTTGATGTGTGATGAACTTATCCTCTGCAGCAGAGGTAAGTCTTGGTCTTCCTTTCCTGGGGCGGTCCTCATGAGTTTCATCATAGCGCTTGATTGAGGACTTGAGGGTACATTCAAAGTTCTTGAATGACTGACCATCACATCTTAAAGTAACGATGGACAGTCGTTTCTCTTTAGTTAAGTGCTTTTTTCCCATAATGTGAAGCAGAACAGTAGTCGAATAGCGTTATTCACCAGTCGAATAGCGTTATATGTACCACGCATACATCTGCGCAGCACAAATGATGGTCTCAAACACATTAAGGCGACAATAAATTCCACTCTTGACAAGGCACACCTATTAATCATTCCAGTTAAATTCCTCATGAATATGACTGATATAATGTCAAGAGAACACAAAGCTGTCATCACAGCAAAAGGTGGCTACTTTGAAGAATCTAATATATAAAACATATTATGGTTTGTTTAACACTTTTTTTGTTTCCTGCATAATTCCATTCTTGTTCCTTCATCATTCTTATGTTTTCAATATGAATCTACAATGCATAAAATAATAAAAACTAAGACATCTGGATGAGAAGGTGTGTCCAAACTCTTGACACTGCACATTAATTTTCTCAGAATAGAGGCATTCATCCATGCCGGTTCTTCTACTGTGTGCATCTCCATGGGTGACATGGTTTGGGCAACCACACTCACACAATTTAATTGCAGACAGCACTGCAGAAGTCGTTATAGAATTAAGAGAACTTACCTGCACTAAGGGGTTGCAACTGCACTTTCTATATGAATTCGGAGAACACAACAGATGCGCCTGAACTCTGTGGAAACAAACGGACATTGTGACATTTCCAAATCCAGCACTAAAAGCCAAGTGACTGGCTTAATAAATATGCAAAAGCATAATATATCTTCCAAACCTTCTCTGTGCCTCACAAACCACTTCACTGAAATCATATGATATCTTCAACCAAGGTCGCATTTCATGGAAAACATAAACGGTTTCACTTATGTTAGTGTGCACGCTGGTATCTTACTGGGGTTGAAGACTCACAGGTTCTGCAAGATGTGCTGCTCAGAAGAAGCTGTAGATTTCTGGGGAGGGTCCTTGAGCCTCAGCACAGCCATCTCACTCAATTATGGGGGTTCCTTCAAGAAATGGCCCACTTAGTTACCTGTGAAGAGGACAACGATGAAGAAAAATACGGATGAACTTATTTGCAAAAGTAATATATTCGCTATTAGGTGCATTAAATCTGTATAAAATGATGTGACATTTACTAGTACATTATCTAGCCATTCTCTGCGTAACTCTGCACGCAAAAAAACAGGATGGACTGGTTGACTGGTGGCTAACAGCTAGGTATTTGTTTATCTAATGATTTCTGATTGTAAAAAAAAACGGCTTATATGAGATACTAAATAACACACCCTAGATAGTCATAATATAATAATATATGCTGTTTAGATAAGCAACGCATGTAAAATGTTCTGACATTAAATGTCACCACGGATGAAACGGCTAACGTACCTTCTTCTTCTTCGCTTCTTCTCACATGAAGAGCGTGTGGTGCCCTCTACCACACACTACTGCTCTGTGTTTGGTGCCGCTTCTGTCCAGCAGGGGGAGACACTGCCCTCTGCGTGGAGCCAGATGTACACTATATAGACAAAAGTATTGGGACGCCCTTGTTATTCAGGGTTTGGGCTAGGCCCCTTACTTCCAGTGACTGGCAATCTTAATGATCAGCACGCCAAGACAATTTGGACAACACCATGCCTCTAACTTTTTGGGGGACAGTTTGGGGAAGGTCCTTTTCATGACTGTGCCCCAGTGCACAAAGTAAAGTTCGGTGTGGAAGAACTTGATTGGTTTACACAGAGCCCTGACCTCAGCTCCATCCAACACCTTTGGGATGAATTGGAACAGAGATTCTGAGGGTGGGGGGCAAACTCCATATTAACTAATATGGACAAACTCCATATTAACTAATATGGACAAACTCCATATTAAAATCTATGTATTTGAATGTAATGTCATTAAAGTCCCAGGTGGTGTAATGGTCATGTGTCCCAATACTTTTGTCCACATAGTGTATTGTAGATCTTCATTAAGAAATCCTGGGGCTGCTTTGAATTAAAGAGGTGTAATGAGCAGCTGGGTTGCAGGGGCTTAATGATCTTATCTGGATTAGCATGTACTTTTAAATAATGTCTCACAGCCAAGCCAGTTGGGATAAGTTGCTTTAATGCCTGAAACTAACAGTGTCCAAATAAATTATGACTGCTTTAGGAAAATCACATTTACGTTATTCATTTATTTATTTCTTTACATAAAAGCCTAGATAATTTTGCTTTTAAGGGATATAGAACCAGTTTGGACTCGGACAAGCCCTGAAGTGGCAGAGACAATTCATTGTCAATGTGAATTTTTACATGAATTAATTAATGAATTCATTAAATCATTCATTAATGAATTCATTAAATCATTAATTCATTCATTCATTCATTCATTTAATTTTTTACAGATAAAGACAGATAGCTAAAAATAATATTTCTCCAGGCCATTCAATGCAGAGTCCTGCAGTTTACCTAGAGGCCCAGAATCCGCCAGCTGTAACTATAAAACATTATGAATTAAAAAATATTAATAATTACATGAAAAACATTAGCTAATTAATGAAAGCTCTGAACATGAGAAACTTTCAAATAAAACAAATTTGTTCAGCCCCCAATCTGAACATGCCATATTCAAAAAATAAGCTGAAAAAAACAGAATTAATTGTTTTTGTAATGTCACAAAACTATTGTATTTGCATAAATTCACCTATTCATTCTACACTAGTTTATTCACAATGAGGTTATAAAGATTGTTTCAGCCTGGACATAAAGAGTAGCCAATCAGAACAGAGGTTTTACAGACCCAGTACTACACACATTCTGTGCAATTCTAAGGGTTAGAGAGAGGTTGTATGATGGTGATGTAAGAATGAACTGATAAATAAACCAACACCAAAGTCATAAATGGACTTCCAACAGACAAAAAAAAAAAAAATCACAAAAGTGCGGGACGCTGTACTTGCTGTACATTACATACTGTAATTACACTATATGGACAAAAGTATTGGGACATGTGACCATTACACCAACAGGCATTTAGTGACATTGTATTGAAATGCAAAGACTTTTTGGGAGGCTTTCCACACGATTTTGGAGTTTCTATATGAATTTGTGCCCATTAATTCTGTAGAGCATTGAGCGTGTTGGACGAGAAGGCCTTGCTCACAATCTCTGTTCTAGTTCATCCCAAAGGTGTTGGATGAGGTTGAGCTCTATGTTGACCAGCTGAGTTCTTCCACACTGAACTCATCCAGCCATGTCTTTATGGAGCTTGCTTTGTGCTCTGGGACACAGTCATGCTGGAATAGAAAAGGTTCTTCCCCAAACTGTGTCCACAAAGTTGGAAGCATGGCGTTGCCCAATACGTCTTGGTATGCTGAAGCATTAAGATCGCCCTTCACTGGAAGTAAGGGGCCGCCTGAATTCAGTAATTAAGAGCAGACCAGAAAACCACAAGACCATAAGTGCAAACAGGACGAAAGAGAGTGCAAGAAAAAAACACAAGAAAGAGCAACAATACAACTGAACAAGACATTTAGTACAACAGCTACAGTATCTGTTCTTGTTTTGCATCATGGTCCTGGAGGCACGTTGTTTCGTTCTACTGTTTACTGTGTGTATATGGCTGAGATGACAATAAAACCTACTTGACTTGCCCTACTTGGTGTGTCCCAATACTTTTGACCCAATAGTGTATTTTGAGTAACTGAACCAGCCCTACACATACCCAAACCCACACTCTCTCTCACTCTCTCTTACTCTCACTCACTCACTCACTCACTCACTCACTCACTCGCTCACTCTCTCACACACACACACACACACTCTACAAACATACACACTAACTCACCCTCCCCACACATCTACACACACAACCCTCTCCATCCATGTATGCCGACGTAAATAACTGACTCCTCCCCTTTAAGAGTCTCAGCGCTTCAGATGCTCCTGTTCGAGTTGGATCACACGAGGAGATCAGATCAGATCGCACCAGATCAAGAGGAGATCTCTATCCATGAAGGTGTACGAAGTAGAGACGGAGAATTTAAAATCCTAGACTGGATGTTTAATGACCGGACCACGCTCAGCCAGGTGTAATATCGAAGGAGAGCAAGAAGAAAGAGGCGCTTTTTCCTGCATCCTGCCACTGCTGGGTGGATTTTTAGGTGAACATGAGAAGAATAACAGGGAAAACGAAGGATGCCACTCTCATAGAGATGACCAACACAGCAGACGCTCATGTAGAAGGTAAGAAGAAATAACACTGTAGCTTAAACTGAGATTCTTCTTTGTGTTGACACTGAAAACCTTCCAGGATAGGTGTTTGGAGGGTGTGGTGGTGAGAAACACACACCTGTATTTGAGACAGAAGACCCAGTAGAAAGATACTGACGTGTCCCTCTAGGTAAACTGTCCTCAAATCACTATAAACCAAAATAGCTGTACTGGAAATTCCTGGGGTCTGAAGGAAACCTCTGGAGACACCATATGGTCATGAAAGGCAAGTTCAGAAGAGTGTCTGCAAGTTTTCCGTTTACTCTAGAGAGTTGCAGACCACATATGGCCAAAAGTATCGGGACACACATCTTAGTTCAGGGTTTGGTCTAGGCCCCTTACTTCCAGCATCTTAATGCTTCAGCATACCAAGACGTATCGGGCAACGCGATGCTTCCAACTTTGTGGACACAGTTTGGGGAAGAACCTTTTCTATTTCAGCATGACTGTGTCCCAGTGCACAAACCAAGCCCTGACCTCAAACCCATCCAGCACTTTTGGTATGAACTGAAACGGAGATTGTGACCCAGGCTTTCTCGTCCAACATGCCTGACCTCATAAATGCTCTACAGAACGAATGGGGCACACATGCCCACAGAAACTACAAAATCTTCTAAGAGCAGAAGCTGTTATAGCTGCAAAGGGGTATGAACTCCATATTAAAGTCTATGTATTTGAATGCATTGTCACTGAAGTCCCTGTTGGTGTAGTGGTCAAGCGTCCCGATACTTTTGTCCATATAGTGTACCATTCCTTGGTGTTACTGTCTGAATTTCTGGAGGGCTAAGTTAGAAGCAGCTCTTAATGTATGAAAGAATTAAAAACACACTGGAAAAATGGAGGAACTTGTCATGGAATGTTGCATCTCTGTTCCAGATTTTATCTAGAGAAAGTACAGAAGAAAGGAATGCAATAAGTGTCCCCACTGCTGTGTTAGATACTGTACAGTGTGATTTAAAAGGATCAGTGTTTTACTGATTAAATTACCCCGCTCAAACCATAATTTCAGATTGTAAGCCAGCGTTTAATCTTCAGAGTGAGGCTGTGGTCTGTTTCAAGGATTGTTCAATAAAGAAAACCTCATAGACAAATTTTTATTTTGATTCCCTTGGGGGGTGTGGCTGTATCAAAAATGTACCCTGAGACCAGCCTGCCGTCTCCTGTTACCGCCGCTTTCACAATGGTGTGGTTTCTCCTGACCAAAAGTGGGATTCCAGCACCCCCCTTATCAAATCCCTCTCAGACCTCGGTGAGTCATGGATGCAGTCATTTTCACTGTATGCCGTAGGAGCATTTTTAGAATACTTTACTCACAGGCTTTCATTTTATTCTGCTGAAAGAGCTGAGTGTCCTGAGATGTAGGATTCAGGCACATGCCAAGCCTTTGGTTTAAAGCACCCATTTCTTAAAGTCCATTTGTGTGTATTATCAGTCGGGATTATCTTTATTTTATGACATTCAACCCATCTTTCACCTTTTAGAACTAAACCAACCATTTTGGGGCTGATCTTTGGATATGGTCTGTGTTCTGACTAGCCAGGCCTTCTCGTCCAACATCAGTGCCTGAACCTCATAAATGCTCTACAGAAGGAATGGGGCACAAATTCCCACAGAACCTCCAAAATCTTGTGGAAAGCTTTCCAAGACAAGTGGAAGCTGTTCTAGCTGAAAGGGCGAAAGTATGTATTTGAATGCAATGTCCCTAAGTCCCTATTAGTGTAATGGTCAGGCGTCCCAATATTTTTGTCCATATAATGTTCTTTTCCTTGATGTTTCTGTCTGAATTTCCGGAGGACTAGGGTAACTGTGTCCTCAGCCAACCCACCATTCAGTCTTTTACTGTTTATAATTTTTAAAAAGAGGCTACAGTGTGTTTGTATCCTGTCTGGCTTGAGTTTGAAGCAGCTCTTAATTTGTGAAAGAATTAAAAACCCTTAAAGGGAACACTGTTTTGTTTTGTACTCCAGATCGACGAGCACAGGAGAAAGGTGCACTTTGTATAGTGTCAATCAAAAGCAGTCCAGGTGAAGACACTGCTTGTAGTTACCTGACTAGGTTGCTGTATGTAAATATATTGGTTATGGGGACGTCATAAACAAATAATTCAAAACAGGCTGTTTTCGCAGTTTAGTTACCATATTTTGTAACATAACTAGGGCATAAATGATACATTTTGGAAATGTAAAGTTTACATATTACACTGGTTTTATGTCTAAGTGTCATGTCTGAAGATATATAAGTATACTGTACACTCTTTATTGTGAAGGCTAACCTATTTATTTCTTATTGTATGGAGATGTTCCTGGCTAGCACTGCTTTGAAATCTCTGACTATTCTTCTTCTTCTTCTCATTACAATATAATAAGCAGCTAACCCCATTAGTGACCTGTGCTGAGCTGAAATGAGTCAGCAGCAGTGTTGTGAGAGTCTGTTGTTTTCAGACTCTGTCAGATTGATTGGTGTTTGTTAAACAAGGCCCGAGGGAAAGCTGTGAGAAAACAAATATATATATGTGTGTGTGTGTTGCTCATACCTGTTTGAGAGCATTCAGTGCTTCCCCTCACTTTGCCCCTGTGTTTGTTGAATAAAGGCTGTTTGAAAGAAGACGTGCAGCATTTGGGAAATGCCCGCTCAGCAGTGAAGAGGAAGAATGCTATGTGGGGGGAAACTTCAGCCAAGTCTCATTTTCACTCTCAGAAATACTGCAGTCATTTAATCTTAACCCTACTAAGCCTAACCCATGCATCACAGATCGACTTCGAAATCTTCTAATCTACAACAGCTTTCAGGCCTCGGGCCTTTGAACTAGGATGCTTTAGGTGAGCTTCAGTACTTCTGTGGAAACATCTTCAGATTTTGATGAAAGATGACAGAAATATGTAGGTGTTTATCCTGATCTACTGATAATGGATTCCAACCAACAACTTACATAACAAGTTTTGTAGTCTTGTCAGTAATGCTAAAAAACAACAAAACAGTGTATTTCTGTGATTCCAGAGAAGCGAAATAACAGGGTTCCTTCTGGCCTTATTAATGTTTACCTGACTGACTTTGACATCATTTAAAAAGAAGCAGAACAAATCCTTCAGCCCAAACCGGCTATGTCAGGATTGTGGGACGTGGGGTAATCTGAGCACAGAGTAATAAAGAATTCATTAGAGTCATGACCTTAGGGGGGGAAGTCCACTTATTTTTTTATTAAATGGCTAACTAATTAAATACTTAAAATGTTCATTCAGGGTAGTCTGATATGAAATGCATTGTTCTAGAGGAGCTTACAGAGTCAGAATCCTTCACAGTGGTGTTGGTAGGAACCAAATGTCTGTCTGGTTTAAAAATTATCCCAAAGAAAGCTGTTACCATAAAAAGCTACCCTAAATATGAATGGTTATTGAAAATAGTAATGAATGGGCTGCCTGGTGTCTCAAACCTACTTTACCTCAATTTTGGATCTATAAAAGCCTTGGCAGGGAAGTACTTATAGATCATTACAAGGGGAGGTAGTGTCCAAAGAGAACCTTTTTTTTTTCTTTTTTTTCCCCCAAAAGTCACACAGTCATGTCGATAGAAATATTTTTAATAAGTTAACTAACACAGGCTGTAGATATGGCAACCACTGGTTCCCATTACCACCCCTGTAAGCAAATGATGATTTTTTTTTTTCAACAATGTAGATCACTTTTCTCACATCTTAGTGATTGAGTTATGTAGAAATGTTGGAAAATAATTGGAATATGCATTCATTTTCAAGAGGTACTGTTGTGACTGACTAGGAGTTTATTTATAGTCAGTTAATTAATGAGGATTCATGTGCAGGTGAATGCATTACAGGTCATGCTGAGCCAAAGAATAATTTGTGGGGGGTTTTTTCTTCCCTTCAAAATATGTTAAAACAGTGTTAATAGTCCCTGGACCACCACAAAATGCTGCCTGAATCGATCTGTTCATGGTTGTTAGGTCTTGGAAGAGTGCTCATGTCAGCAAATGTCCAGAAGGGATCACTCTGGTTCACTCTCACTGAGTTTTCTCATAATAAAATGGCAAAGAAGAAACTCCACACTTGAGTTTTCCATAATTATTACCGCCGTTCATTTGCACATTGCAGTACATCCAGCTCAAACTAGTATTTCAGTTTGTGGAAATCTTGGTGGTTTCTTTGTGGCCCTAAGAAGTTAGCAGCTAAAGCCTTCTACCATTATAAGGTAAAAGGCTACAGCTAGACTCTGCTGTCCTCTGCCACACATCGCCACGATACACTGTTATGTACCTCAGTTTGGGCTCCTGTTCATTCAGTGCTTCAGAGCTGTTTTAGTTATTAAGTCCCCATGCATGAAAGTTTTAAGAACCTAGTAAACTCCAGGCGTTTATGTTTGTTATGTAGCGTGTGGGCAAAATAATATGTTTGTCATGTAGCGTGTGGGTGCCCTCTTCCATGTAGGTTCACCACCGCTCTGGTGGTTTTAAACTTCTTGATTGTTGCTCTAACACTTGATAGGATTTTTCAGACTTTTAGCTATTTTTGAACAGCCATTGCCTTATTCTTGAATGTCAACATACTTTTCTCATTTCATTTGGGTGTACTCTAGACTGTAACTACATGTAGATTACATGTAAACAATTACCTCCGGGATAAATAAAGTTTTCTGATTCTGATTCTGATTCTGATTCTGATTAGTGGCTGTTTTCTAGGTTTTTCTCTCAAGATTGTAAACCAAGTAGTCATGCTCTGACGTTTGGCATGTCTGTTTAGGAACAGATGTTATTCCTGTTTAATTCAATGTATTCATGCACAAATTGTAGTTACAGTTATGCTAAATGTAAATTGGTCCTAAAATTGGCTATTTAAAGCATTGAAACACCAGTGTGTTATACTGTAACTGAATTTCAGACCAGGGATGAGGACATGCCGTGAGCTTTCAATGTGCTTTTCATAATCATTCGTTTTTATCTCACTCTATTTGAGGGGATTTCCATGTAACATTTAAGTTCTTATTTGTATAGTACTTAACTCGATTTAGGCAAAAGTTGGATAACATTTTATTTCAAAGACATTTAAGGCAATGAACAAACACCCATTTAATGGTCTGCAGGGTGGTTATTTAAGTATTAAATGAACTGACTGACCGTGGCGTGCCTTGTCACTCATTTCCCCTGTTTATCTTGGAGCTGGCTGCTTGTCTTATCTGGGCGGACCGTATGGGACCCTGACAAAGCTGTGACATTCATGAAGCCCTAATAGATTCTTAGGATGGTGTCTGTAACTGTGAGGGTGTCTTAGAATCTTGCGGCCTTTCATGGGAGGGAAAATTAGTAAGAATAAAGAAATACTGCCATGATTTTAATATTACATCCTATTTATGGTCTGTATGAATGTATGTTATGCTGGAAAATGATATTATATGCTTTAGGGAGGGGATTGTGGGTGTCGTCAGCATACATAATAATCACACTTGTACTAGGAGTGGCCAGTATGATATCAAGTGATAAGTAACGTGTTTTTCTCCGAGAATGACATTCATAAGGATGTAGAGAACACAGATCATGATTTATTCAAAAAGCATAATTGGTCCTGTTTAATTGGATTTAGACACAGCGTTAGAAATGTTAATAGCATTGTAGTACTACCGCTTCACTTGCTGAACTGATCTTGTATTTGAATAAAAGTTGTGAACAGTAGCATTGCTCTGTTCTATTACTCCCCAGAATGAGAAGTAATAGTGCTGTATAATAAAATCTGTCTCAGGAAATATAGCACACTCTTACAGTTAGGGTCGCTGCAAAACAGTTATTAAAGGAACCCAGACGATATCAAACAGCATATATTATTTCTCTGCTCACTGTGGCCTAAGGTTTTGAGCTTTTGACGGACATTTGAGGGGCTGGGGGGAGAGAGAAGGTGCGGGTTACTATGATAACTGGGCTCAGGAATTATGTTTTCTGTTTGATAGTTGGGCCGCCCAGTCTGACCTGCAAAAGTAAGACGTTGCACTTCAAGAAAGGAAAAATAAGTCTCTATAAACAGCTCTTTCAGCAGACAGTGGCTAACAGTTCATTAGAATGTATTTTGTTATGTTTTTCTTTATGATCTTTCTTGCGTTAAAGATCTGGCTTTCTGCTGCTGCTCAAATTCTGATCTCAAAGATGCGCGGCGTAGATGGGGACTAAAAAGCTTTGTGGCATTTTGCAATGGGTCTGTGTGGGAGTGTCCTGCCTGGAGATTAACGTGACTGTGCAGTTGTGGTTGTTCACAAACAACCTGTCATAAGACTAACGGACACTCAAAGGTGTATGTTCACCTGAGTGACTGAGAATATGTGAGGATTGCGTAATCGTGTTACACAAGCGGTAGAAAAAAAGAGCAGGAAGGAGGCAGAGCAAATTAGTCCCCACCAGCACAGGCTGAATGTGTGAGAGGGGAGAGATGGAAGGTGGAGTGCTAACGTTTGAGAAGAAAATTGGGTGAAAAGTCTGTTTTAGAGAGAGATCAAGCAAGAGTCCAGGCAGGCAAATGCATGGCTCTGACTTAGAAAAAAGTGCATGAAGTCGTTCCAGTTCCTGATCGTGGTTGATCAAGTTGTGGTTCATTCAGTGGTTTATATAAATGTGATACGCTGTGCTGCATTGAAGTGGACTATTTGTGTTCTCTGTGTAGTTAAACATGAATTTGGTCGGTTTTTCAAGTATTGGCAACATACACCATATGCCTAGAAAGGTATCTGTATCATTACAGATAATGAAATTCATCACAATAATAAAATATAATCAAATTGCACATTTTATCTATAAGATTTGATTTTGTTACATGAGGAGCTGTTGGTGCCTCATGTTATGCAAAGTGTGCCTTTGTTTATGAGAGTGTAAAATATTGTGGAAATTGTCAAAATTGAATAAAATATGCTTTTTGTCACTGGCGACATATTTATGGGATGGTGAGGTGCCTTAACAGGGACTGCTCTATAATATTAAACATTGTATAAAGCCATTGCTGGGGTTCAGAATGCAAATGCACTCCTGTCTTTTAAAGAGATTTACGTTTTGTTCTGGAAAAAGATGAATTCTGTAAAAAAGCTTCCCATTAAAGTAGTCTGTCCTGCCCTTGACCTCTTGAGTTTTTTTGCAGCCTTCCTATCTTTGACAAACCCAGTCCCACTGGGAGTTATTGTGACTGTTCGATAAGGAGTATTTCTGTTTTTTTCTCAGAGTCTAGATAATCTTGTTTAATGTGAAAGCGCAGTGGGGTGTGTGTGGTTTTGGGCATCCTGAAGTTGACAGTTGGGCGAAGTGAAAACTCTATTTTCGGTTTTGTTACTGGTTTGATTGACATACCTACGGTGGTATGGTGTGATGCTTATAGTGTGCGAGATGTTATGTGACCCTGCTTTCATGATACACCATTAATACTGGCCAAAAATATGGGAAAAATTATTCCAGCTTCATTTTGAAACCAGCTGTATTGCGTACATCTTCATAGGAAACTGCTTGAGGTAAAATGGTTTTAGGGTTGCTAACATTGTCAGCATGTGGTGGGACCGTTGGTGGTGGTGGGTGGAGGTTTTCCATTGTTGTAAGAGTTGGGTTCTTTGAAGCCAGACGGAAAAAAAAAACAAAAAAAACATTTGTCCCATGGTTTGTGAATGTGCTCAGTATCTGGTAGTGTTGGGACAGAGAATTTGACAGTAGTATTTGTAACGGCGAGGAACCATCAAGAACCGTTTGAAACAAAAACTGATTAGAAACCCTTTCTTGAGTGAATGTGTGTTTTGTTAGATTTGCAGTTGGAAGAATAATCACCATTCATTTGCTCTCAAGTGTTTGACTGTACAGTGAGAAGCTGTGTTTTGACATGAGCACGGATTGCATGCCAAATTAAACCTCTCCCTTTAAGGAGCAGCACTGTGACACCAGGTGTTGCAGGTGTCGTGTTCATAGTCCTTATCACACATGGCAATATCGCCAACCAAGAGAAAATGAACACCTGTCACAAAGGGCCCCAGGGCTTCTGGCTGTCCCCCAAAACTGAGAGTTCAAACAGGGCTTTGGGAAGGGCCCAAAGCATCATACCTTAAAAAATGTTTCTGTCTTCAACCAAGATCAAGACCTGGTGTGAATTCCTCTTTTACATGTTTTCCATTGTTTTCTATATGATTAATGAATATTTCCCTTTACCCCTCTCCCTCTGCTTCTCGTAAGATGGTTATGCGGTGTTGACGGGCTACAGGAAGACCTTTCTGGCAGGTATGGACAGAAACTGCATATGTGTGCCGTTTGTCTGTCCATCCACCACGTCTATGTTCTTTATATTCTCGTCTGCTTTAGATTTATTCCTGTGCTTCACATGGCTTTCCCTGTTTATGCATATTTTTACGGATCTTCTTTCTCTTTTAAGGTGCTCTGTTGCCTTGTGTATTTGCTCGTATTGCTTTTGCTTCTCATTCTTTCATTTGTTCCCTCTTTGGACCGTCACTTGATGATATCGACTGACAGTGAGGTCCCACAGATGAATTCCTCAAGTTAACCAATAAAGTTCAACCACTAAAGCGTTGACATTCAAAGAAATGGCAGTCACCACTTGTTCATTTCTGTTGCAGCAACACAACACCATTATAGTTTAAAATACAAAAAAAAAAGCAAAATGCATCCAATCTCTAAGCCCTAAGATTCCTTTTTATTAAGCAATAAAAAAAAAACTGTTAGAACGGATAAATATGAATTCTAAAAGTAAATTAGAGAAGCAAATATGCTGAGAACTTGAGGCTCTGCTCCTACACTTCATTTCAAAACTCTTTAAAAAAAAATAGTTATTTGCAGAATTCCATAATAGTTCCGCTTTTGGCTTCCGAAAGGACCATATTTGAATGAAAGATTTGTAAGCGTGGGTGGCACAGTGCCATGGTTAATCCTTTCTGTGAGGAGTTTGCATGTTGTTCCTGAGGATTTCCATTGGGAGTTCCGGTTTCTCCACATTCTCAACACATGAATGCCCCTTTGTGTGCACTTGTGGGTTAATTTGTGTGTCTGCCATTCAGTGGGCTGGCAACCTGTCCAGGGTGTTTCTCTGCCTTCTACCCTATGAGAGCTGTGACAGACTCCAGCTCCCTCAGCGACCCTGGTTAAGATAATGATGATCAGTGATTTATGAATATTGATGAACCTGTAAAAGTTTAAAGAAAAAAAAAAGTCTACAATTATTTTGAATAATTTATCTTTCAGCCTCCAAATCCAGCATTTTTCAGGCTCGGGTCTTAAATGTGCCAGACCACCGAATTATGAGCCCTGAGTCACTGACTTCAAATTTAAGACAGTGTTGAATAATGGAAGATTATTAAAATTTCTTTATTAAAAACTCTTGCAGACTTTCCTAGTGTGATTTTTGATTTAAAAAAGACGTATCTTTCTGTCCATTACATCATGTGGAAGTTCTTTAAACTTTAAAAAGGTTCACACATCTCACTTACATCCATTGAAATCTAAAGGTGGTTCTTCTGTGGTGTTGAATAAAGAACACCTTTTGGTACATGGTGCCCATCAAGAGACAATCTTATAGCTAATAAAGCACTGTAAAACTGTTGCATTATTTATAATTTTTCTAATTATTAAACTAAACCAGGTGTTTGTCAGAATTGAACAAACGGGCATTAATAACACTAACAAAGTCATATTAGTCAGGATGTAGTTCATTTTAGTTTTATTTCTGTTTTACAACAGTCTTACACGTAGTTTTGTCCTCCATGTTTCCTTTTTGTCATGCCTTCCCTCATTCTTTTCATTTCCTCTTTATTTTCTGTATGGACATTTCTGCATCGCATCAGCCTTTTTAAAGTACTGCGTGCGTGTGCGTGCGTGCGTGCGTGCGCGAGTCATGCTGCTGTGCTTCAAGGTTGCCTCAAATAGCCTGTCAGACGAGTCAAACACTCTGAGCTTTATTCTGCTGCGTGTTGTGGTGCTTTAATTTGAACTTTAGTGCACAAACTAGCTCTCTGTCAGGGTCTGCCACAGTCCTCCACTCCCACACCACTCCACTCCACTGGCTGGCAATACAGGGCCACAGAGTAGTGCTATGATGCTTCCTTTGCAGTGTGTACTCTGTGTGTGCCGGGTGGATGGAAAGGTAAGTATGTTGTGACTTACAGCATCAATTCTGCACGTATTTTATAGTCTTACATGCTCGCTGTGCTGTGGGTATGGGAGTTTGGGAGTTTTGTTATTAGAATTTGTAGCAGTCACATGTGTGTTCACATACAGTAAACACACACACACACACACCACACACACACACACACACACACTATGAACTAGGAGCAGTGGACAGCCACCGTTGCTGGTTTCCTGAGATCAACTCCAGGTCCTTTGCCAGTAGCCAAGCTCACTATGACAGGAGTACTAGCCTAATCCTAGTGTGTATGTGTGTGTGTTCGTTCCCTCTCTATAGGAGATTCTGTTTTTTTTAGCTCTATTCTCTCAGATCAGGCCTGTCAGCACTATTTCATTACTGGTCCGGGGGTTGCCAGACATGTATGTTTCAATTTATTCCTGTATTTAGAGAACAGAGGTCAGTACTGTAGAATAAGAAAAGATTCTGTGTGCTATACATTTCCTTGTGAAAGAAACACTTCCTTTAAAAGTCTGTTTAAAATGTACTAAATTTACTATGTAGTACAGATTGCCAATAAAAGGATTCAGCATCCTAGTTTCCCTCTTGCTTGTTTTTACATACACTAGTCATAGACCAGATTTACCTCAGAGTCACAGTTAAAATGTGGCTGGGAAATCAATATTCCTGTGACTTGGACTCCACTGGGGTTTTACGAATATTTGACCTTTGAGCTACAGCCATGTAACATCTGCTTTTTACCCTGTTTTCCACATCAGTTCACCCTGCTTTACAATCAGTTCGGGTTGTTTTTGTGTGACTCAGTATTGCGTCAACATTTTTATCTTTAAGTTTCGGAGGATTGGGACACTGTGTGGGTAGAAAAAGCACTTTTTGGATCGTTGTTTTGTCTATTGACTGACTATGAAAGACACAATGTTCTTTTCATTATGGAAAACATAACACATGGTTCTTAGATTAATTTTTTAGGTGTGATTTTGACACATTTCCCACAGACTGTTGTAGTGTTGCGTGTGAGTGTTCATATCACAGCGTCCTGCAGTTTTTTTTTTTTTCTTTCCTTTTCTGTAAGGCTTTTTAAACTCTGTTTTGTTTCGTGCTCCACAGACAATAATGGTCTCCTCTCAAGCTCAGACAGGGGAACTCCGCTACCAGGCCATCAGGAGGTAAGTGAACGCTTTAGTTCCCTGAAATGTAAAGAATGTTGTTTTTTCAGCTAACCAAGACTATCAAATTCAATCCATAATATAAAGATGTAAAAATCTCACTTCTTTCAGAGTTTTCTGTGTTGTACCACTTCATTCAGTGAAATAATTAAGACATGGACCTATAGACTACAGTGATTTTGGTCCTGCCAGTATTTATTGTTTTATTTTTTATTTTTATTTTTTCAGATTTCTGGGTAGATTGCATCTTTAACGTGTTCGTTTAAGCTGTTATCACTACAATGTAAAAACTCTACAACAGTTTATTTCAATGTGTTAATCATATCTGTATTTTTTCCAAAATTTCCAAAACTCAACACAACCATGTTGCATGATTTCTTACTGATAAACTTGTTTCCTGTTGAACATAAATAGAATATCCAAGTGTGTCTGTTTCCTTTGTACTAGACAACATTCACGTAAACTGAACGAATGAGATCTCACTGGAAAGTGCAGTTCTGAGGCCCATTCTTAAAATTGTTTCTTAAAATGAGCTTTTCTCTACAATTACAACCAAAAATCTCATTCTATAAAACATTCATAAAGTTTTACATGTCCATTCTTAACATAATGCTGAAGGATTTTAAAGATGTATTTCCCAGTACATTATTCATAGCTGAATTCATGCTAAAACGTGACCTTAAACATGATGATTACGTACATAAATAACAGATTTTCTGTTCTTTAAAATCCTTTTTCTGGTGTGTCTTAAACGGTTTAAGCCAAAGAAAATATTTTGGATATTCAAAATATTCAAAATATAAGTATTTTCTCATTCTATAAGTAGTATGTATTATTACAGTAATCAGTAATTATCTGGCAAAGATTCAATGACTCCATTCATTTATAGTATCACCTTTGAATTACACACATGCTTGTATGTTTTCTGAAGGTTAAATAGTGTGATTTAAACAGAGGTGTTTGTGTTAAATGGTTCATCCTTGCAGCTCTCAAGCCCTACCCCCACCCCTGCCCCCACTTTGACCAAAGTAATGTCTGAAACCATGTATGTTCTTTCTCATGACCTAGATGTGTGACATCACTCAGTTCAATGCAGTGGTTTCTGTAGGTTAAAGGTTAGAAGCTACTAAAGCTTCCTGTGGCTGATGTCTCCCTTAGCGGCAGGAATGGGGGCACACTATGTAATGGATCACTATTCTATACAGCCACATCACACCCCAAGCAGTCAGGGCCCTTAACTCATTGCCACCAAAGGACTGTTAAACTCAACAACAAAAAACACCTTCTGTAGACACAAATAACACAAAATACTACAGGACTTACAAATAAACAATAAACGCTCGTTTATTTTATATTTGTACATTAGCCAAAACATAGTCTACCTCATGCCAAATCTGCACCTGTTGTATCTGTATATCAACAGTTTCCCAACCATAACTTAAATCCTGGTATTTTAAATACCAGCAGCACATTTCACTTTACTATAATTGCACACACGCACTTTGTATTGTCCCTGTCTTGTTATAAGAACTTAGATTAGTTAGTTAGATTCATATTTATGAGTATATCTCTTGCCCTATGTAAATAGCACCATGGAGGGCCTGTGTACACTGTACACAGTACACTGTGTACTGAGTATATTGTTGTATTGACAGTTAACAAAATCTTGAGTCTTGAATCTTGAATACATGCAGAGAATCTAGTCTTCTGTGGGTTTGTATTGTTTCAGTTCAGTACATTATTGTGCTTTGGCTTTTAATTGCAGTTCATTTGTGTGGGTGCTTGCAGCAAAAATTGGATAAGATTCAAATATAAAAATGCCGTAAAAGACCTCTAAAAGCCAAATGCCATCATCATGATGGATCTTTAGCCCTTTCCAAGCCGGATTACAAGTACCTGGAGATGCTATAAGTAATTGCCGCTGTGATTTATGCTTTTAATCCAGTAAGAGACTGCAATATCAGTGGCTTTCACAAGCCTGATGTGTAACGTCATAAAACCTGGTAATAAATCTGGTAGTGTGCCGTATTTTTATTATATATCCAGGCTGTATTCTAAGTTAGGGGAAATTATGCAGGTAGATGCAGCACAAACCGTCCTGCCAAATCCTTCACAGATTATGTTTCAGAACCTCTTCTGGTAAATCTAATCCAGATCAACAGTGCTTTCAGTGATACAGCTTTACAAGGGACTAATAAACTCATGATTATGTGAGACACAAAGCAATCAGAAGTTTGTGTGCATAGTATTTCAGTACATTATATATTAGTATACAGAATGCCATTAGAGTAACTGTGAAGTGATGCAGCTTTCTCTGGGCTGGCGTGAGAACAAACACTTCACGCTCAGAGACACATACACAGACGTTGGTATCAGCCTGGCAGCCCTGACCATGATTGCTTAAACTCAGCGGTGCGTGGGATGAGCCACTGCTATAATGAGACCCTGAGAGCTGTGTTTTCTCACCCTCATTCTAGTTCTGCATTATTAGAAGCGTTATTTACTGGATTCTATCTGGAATTGCTATAAAAACAGTGCATTCATAAAACGAGTCTGATAATCGTTACGCATTTATGAACGTTATTGAGTTTGGAAAAACATTGATTCCTGATTAGGGCACTTCTTTGCCCCAAATAGTGTATTTTTATCTAGAGACAGGCCTAGAGATTGTCCTGAAACTACAGATTGTCTTTGTTGTGGGCAGACAAGTGGAACACAGTGATTGCCCTAGTTTTTCCTCACATGACGGGCCAAATCTTCAAGGCCAGGGAACAGCAATCAAGTACAGGTGGTAGGTCCTTCTGACACTAAAACTTTTTTTTCTAGGACTAGGGAAAAAAGGTTTCATTGTCAGAATAAAAGGTTTCCCAGTACTATGCTAAAAAATCTTTTACGATTCCATTTCCATACTGCAGGACTTATGAAATTATGAAATTGAGCCATGTGGGGCAGAACTAATGGCATATTTTTCCTCTGAATTGCTGGGTGAGGCTGGACGTAGATAAAAATAACTGATGTCGTTAGAGAATGCAGCTGGTAGAGCGTTTAGAGAATTCTCATATGCATTATGCAGGGGTCAAATGGGGTTATTTCTGACTTACAGCAAAATTAATTTATGAAGTGTTACAAGGAAGATTCAGTTCTTTCAGAAACTGAACTTTACAGAAGTGGCGGGCAGCCAGGAAATATGAAGTTTCAGCACTAGGAGAATGAAGGCAGGCTGTAGCGACTTGCGGCTGTAACACAGGGCTCATTCAGGGAGGAGTAAACTTAGCTGAACTCTTATCTGCATGTGTGAGAGTGAGGCCAGTTTTCAGAGTCCTGCGAACACAGCATGCAGCGTGAATGTCCTGGATTTACCCGCCAGCTTTGGAGTGTTTATGAACGACATGCCAACTCACACTGAGGTATGGAAGCAGTGTGTAAACTTTAGATGAGAACTATATTGCACAGTACATTTTTAAGAGATTTTATTTTTTAATCATTATGGATTTAAAAAAAAATGTTAAATACTTATTATGGTGAAAAATATGCACCTCAGCTCACTCTCTAGTTGTTCTTAAGATATGAGAATTTAGTTGAGTTACTGAATGTGTGTGTATGTGTATATTCTTATTTATTTGGACATTTTTTATTTAAAAAGACAATGTTTTTTTGTTTAGTGTTATGTAATTTAATTTAATTTATGATATACACTTTTTTGCTCATGTACACACACACACACACACACA
>JBBIGA010000040.1:18549896-18561405 GCA_037576975.1 Alestes dentex | reverse complement strand
ACACACACACACACACACACACACATATATATAGATAGATAGATAGATAGATAGATAGATAGATAGATAGATAGATAGATAGATACTGTGTGTGTGTGCTAAAGTTGCTTATAGAAGGCTGTAGGTTTGAATTCCAGGGCTACTAATGACACCACTGAGGTACCCTTGAGACAGGCACCAGTCCCACAAGCTGCTCCCCAGGCACCTCATGTTGGTGGCAGCCCACTGCTTCACTTGGTGAATGGGTTAAATGCAGAGAAAGAATTTCACATTGTGTTCATTCTGTGTTCACACATGACTATAAGGAGCCACTTTACTTTACTGTACTGTATTTTACTTTATAACCATTATAGCTTAGTTTGAATTTGTTCGTTATTGTTATTTAAGTAACAGTATACATGTCATGCAGGCTAAGTTGAGCTTAGTCATTGCCAAGCTACAGAGAGTGGAGTGCAGGATTGGGGGCTACATGACTGAGAACCACCCTGAAAGCTGCTTGACACGTTTCCCACTCAGCTGGGACAGCCTATCCTCCTGGAGCCAGTATTGAGCTGGGACACAAGCTGCCAGACTGCTTACACTGTCTTCACGTTCACTCCAAAAAGTGTGCAGCCTAAAAGGCCTCTGGCAGGAATACATTTCGTACCTGCAACAGACTTCTTTAACTAGGAGGACCCACGACCTCAGCAGTGCTGGTGTTCCTCACCTTCTCTGATCACCAATACCGTATAAGGATTGCCATACTCATACATATTTGTGCATTTTTTGTGTCCTACTGGTTTAGATGCCAGGCATTCATGTACACCGTTTGGACAAAAGTATTGGGACACTTTACACCAACAGGTGTATTAAAAACAGCTTCCACTCTTCTTGGAAGGCTTTCCGCAAGATTTTGGAGTGTTTCTGGGATTTTGAGCCCATTTATTCTGTAGACCATTTAAGTGGCCAGAAAGTAATGTTGGACTAGAAGGCCTGGCTCGTAATCTCAGTTCCGGTTCGTCCCAAAGGTGCTGGATGGGGTTGAGGTCATGGCTCTGTGCAGGCCAGTCATGTTCTTCCACTCTAAATTCATCCAATAATGTCTTTATGGAGCTCGCTTTGTGCACTGGGACACGTTCATGCTGGAATAGAAAAGGTTCTTCCCCAAACTGTGTCCACAAAGTTGGAAGCATGGCATTGTCCAGAATGTCTTGGTCTGCTTGATTTTATATATCCATGGCAATTGTTATAATGCAACACCTAAATTAAGAGGTGTGTCCCAATACCTTTGTCCATATAATGTATGTTTTTAACATGTTATGAATATTAACAGTTCTTGTTCTGTTAAAATATTAACAGTCTCAGGACAGTAGATCGACTCTTGTTACCTCACTATGTTTTTGAAATGTCATTCTCTATTTGTCAAGATGCGAGTCCTCATTCCTGTTTGGTAGCCCTGCATGTCTGGGCAGCATCCAGCACTGGAAAGTAGAGATACACGTATCGTGATGTTTTTTGGCAGATCCCAAGACTGATTTTTAAACCCGAAACCCACACTTTGAGCTCAATGACCCAAAACACATTTTCATTGCTTTCTTTGTGCTGTACAGTGTCACAATATAAATAACATTGTTTTCTCTGTAATGGGCCAAACTGTAATTTTTTATTTAAATGAAAATTTTAATTCAGTGCTTAAATAACATGAATTAAACAAAATGCTGCCTCAGAGTTGAGAGGGACCAGCTATTTAGTAAAATGATTCATGCCTAATTGCGTTCTGACATTAAAACAAGTGTGTCAGCCGCGCACAAATCTGCACTTACCCGCCTCATGTTATTTGCATCAACAAATTACAACACAGATCAGCCAGAAATGGTTGATTGCTGATGTGTTTTGCCTCTCTACTGAAAACCTGGGCTAACCTCTCTGACTATGTGTGCTAAAAACCGCTGCTTGTCTGGTTACTCTTAATTTAAGGCAACACTGTGTCAAGGGTGTGCTGTGTTTTGTTATTAGATTAGCCTGCTCCAGGAATAGAGTGCTGATCTTTATTTCTCCTACGGGCTCTACACCACATGTTGTATGCTTATTCATGTTTCCTCATGCCAGCTTCATCACTAGAATAAGAGAAAATATATGGTTTATTGTGTGGCCTCATTATGTCCATATAAACACTATAAAATAATGTTGTTGTTTTTTTTTTGCTCTACAAATATGGTTCGATTTTTTTTTTCCATTGGCTAGAATGGTACTTCTTCCTTCCCCCCAAAGTGGTTGAGGTTAAATTTAAAGGCAGGGGCTAGGATCGTTGTGTTGTTGGTATCAAAGTAAAAATCATTTGCATGTGTGTGTTTGTGTGCAGGAAAGGAGAAGAGCGTTCGAGGCCAACCTTGAAAAAACTGGTCTGGAGCTGGAGACTGGGGATAAGTCGGTAAGAATATGAGCTACGATGCCCCCTAGGGCTCAGTGAGCAAACAATCCATCTGCCAGTACAATTAACTTAATTCTGTTTCTGACTTCAGGTGTCCAAAGCAAAGCTCAGATTATTATTGTGTATTACTCCTCCTCAGCTTTTTGAAAAAAGTGCACAATGTGTTTTTATATATTAAACCATACAAACGGTTGAAGCACTTTATGTAACTGTATGACTGATTACACTGATTACATATGGTTGTTTGAGTCGTGGGTATCTGGATAGGTAGGTTCAGGTGTGCATGCACACAATATATATTTTTAAAACTGATACAAACTTGATGCTGAAACCACTTCAGTAGTGCACACACTTTAACTAGAAGTTATACTAATGTGCATCTGTTCCAACATCCTACAACCAAAATACCTCCCAAAACTGTGATTGTGCCTCCCTTTACTTTTCTGCACATAGGGAAGAGACCACTGGACTGAAGCCACTTAATCACTGGTCCCCCGACCTTTAACTTTACTGGCATTTGGGCTTGTTAGCCTAAATAAAGTGTCTTGTTGCTGAACTTTTACTTCTCCACCGTGACTAATATAAATACATTATTACATTTTCTTGTAAAGTTTGACAGCTAGTGTAAAAAAAAGAAACAGCACCATGTAAACTTGGATTTTTTTTTCTTTTGAATAGAATAGAAAACAAGGATTAAAACAGACATTGTTTTTTGTTTTGAATTGGCTGATTCGCATATTTCATGCCAGGTAGCAGTCAAATATGCCAGCTGAAGACTAATTTGACTACTAAATGCAAAAGCATATTCCTATGATCTCTTAATCCAGATACTAGTCCCATGACGTGACCAGATGTAAGTGGGATTTATTTGTAGCAGAGCTGTACAGTGTCTTCTTTAAACAACAACAGTCAGGAACATGCAGAAACATGCATCAGTTCCATGCATGACAGAGTGAGGGGAGATACCAGAGGAGTAAAGGGAGGATTACATTCAGTCCCTGTTTTCATACGAAACTGTCCCATTTTCTCCAAAGGTCTTCCGAAGTCTCAATATTAAAGTAATGAATTCCATTTGCTGTTTTTTTCTGACAGTGTACACCAGCCGTATCAGCCATAACATTAATCCTACCTACTGTTGTGTGTTGCATAATATTGTGTGGTGCCCTTGTGTTGACGGTGTGTGGTGGTATCTGGCCCCAACACGTTAGAGGCAGATCCTTTAAAATGTGAGATCAGGCCTTCATTTATCTGACTAGCACATCCCACAGATGCTCAGTCAGATTGAGATCAGGGGAATTTGGAGGCCAAGTCCTTGTACTCTTTGTCATGTTCCATCATTCCGGGACATTTTTTGCAGTGCGGCAGGGCACATTATTCTGCTGAAGGAAGTCAGTGCCCTTAGGGAATGCTGTGGCCATGAAGGGCTGTACTTGGTCTTTAGGTGGGTGGTATGTTTCAGATGAATGCCAGAACCCAAGGTTTTTCCAGCAGAGCTTTACCCAGAGCATCACGTTGCCTCTGCTGTGCCTGCCCTCTTCCCAAAGTGCGTCCTGGTGCCATCTTTTCCTAAGGCTCTTTCAACTATGGCCAGGGGTCAGCTTGTACACTTTGACCATGTTAGGTTTGGAAGGCAAATGTGCAGTGAGCTGTGATGACAGTGTTCCGCCTGCTCTCTGTCATAGCCAGCATTAACTGTTTTAGCATTTTGTGCTACGGTAGATCTTCTGTGTAATTTAACTAGATGAGCTGGCCTTCACTCCCCATGTACATCACTGAGTCTTGGATGCCCATGACCCTGTCGCTGGTTCACCAAGTGTTCTTCCTTAGACATTTTTGGTTGGTAGAAACCACTACATATTAGGAACACCCCACGAGACCTGCTGTTTTGGAAATGCTCTAACCCAGTCGTCCAGCCATCACAATTTGGCCCTTGTCAAAGTTACGCTTACGCTTGCCCGTTTTCTGTTGATTTAGGAAGTGAGTGATCAGTGGTTTTGATTGTGTGGCTGTGTATATTTACAGTTGGGGGAATCCAGAGTTACAGCTAAAGGAATAGTCTGGAAAGGTTTCTATGTAACAGCTGTTTTACTGGCCACAAACTAAATAAGCACATGTCCTCTCTCCACTTCTCTGCCCTAACTATAAAGTAATAACATTGTAAGGTAAGGTCATACTGCAAAATTATAGTGATTGTATTTCTGACTTCTTTCCAGAAGTCATCTAGTATCTGGTCCACCTTTCTCCACCTTATCTTACTGGATTGAGACCTACAGATTTTGTAATAATGCTCTTGGTCTTGGTATTGATCTTGATCTGTAATGTCCACCCCACCTTTGTTTTCCCATGTCGTTTTCATTGGTTTACATTACATTACATTCATTTGATGATTTTATACAAATGATTTTATACAAAGAGACGTACAATATGAGGAAACACACAAGTTACTAAATGCTAAAATCTTTTTGTAAGAGTAGTGTAAGAAGTGCATTAGGAGAGGAGATGCTCTCTGAACAGAATCTTCAGAAGGTTTTTGAAGATAGAGAGGGATTCTGCTGCTCTGGTTGTATTAGACAGCACATTTCACCAGTGGGGAACCACAAAACATAAGAGTCTGGACTGGGTTTGCCTTGTGTGTAGGGCTGGCACAGCCAGACGGTGCCCCTTGAGGGAGTGAATAGGAACCTTTAATATCAGCGAATCTATTTTGAATAAATTATTGCAGTTCTGTTTTTAGCAATACTAATATTGCAATCTGCAATATGCAGATGAGCCCTCTAGAAAATGACCAGTCTCTTGCTGTAAGCTAAGAACATCATGATCAGGCCTGAGATGATGAGATGATTTTCTGTGGTCATTTACATGAATCAAGACATTCACACAGTCCAGCAATCATGTATGATTTTGGCCAAAATCGTGGAAGCCACTCACTATCTACGTTTTATCAAGGGGTAACATATGTGTTTCAACACATTGTAATAATGTGTATAATAATAATCAGAATATCTAGCAATTTTATTGCTGTGTGGAATTTTGTCCATATCTTATCCATACGCAGCCATTACTTACATTTTCATTTCATTAACTTGCCCCTCTTTCCTGAAGGAGTCGGACGATCGCAAAACATATTATCTGAAGATCCACGCCCCCTGGGAGGTCCTGGCCACATACGCCGAGGTGCTGAAGATTAAGGTGCCATTCAAGACTAGCGACATCCCCAAAGCACGTGAAGTTCCACTGGAGTGGCTCACGCGACCCTTCCGCCTGCCGTCTGAAATAATGAATCCTGACCCGGATTACTTCACAGCCCCTTTTGACAAGAGGAAGGCAGATTTCTTTCTCATTAAAGACAAGGAAACCTTCTTCCCCCCCTCAACCCGCAACAGGATTGTAAGTCAGCCACAGATCTAACACGTGGACATAAGCCTAATGTCGTCTTGTGAATAGTGTGACAAAATTCTGCTGAGTGTTTTTTGTTTTGTTTCTTTGTTTGTTTGTTTGTTTTTTTCAGCCTGATACTGACTACTGACTACCACTACCTTCAGACCAAATATTATTCCACTTTTTTTTTTGTTAGACCCATCTATCTTAACTTAGGAACGACATAAGGTTACTTATCATCGATGCACAAATCTTAAAGAGCCCATATCTTGGAAAACCAAATTGTTCTTGCTTGAGTTTAATGTAGCATTTAAACACCACTGTCATAAGGAGTGTTTGATTCTGGGCTACTTTCTGAATGATATATAGGGTAGCCAGTCACAACAGAGCTCATTTACAAATATCAGTCTTAAAAGCCCAGTAACAAAGCAGCTTGTTTAATTCATCAGGAGAAAGCGAGGGTGTAAAATGGTCATGTTAAAAATAATTATGACCGTTTTGGTACAAAAACCAGAAACATCATAAAATAAGAAAAAATTAGGATTTGGACCTTTCAAATTGAATGGTCTGATTATCAGCTATGCACAACTAAGTTTAAATCTCACTTTAATGGATATATTCATCAACGAATGCCTTAAAAAAGGTAAAGTTGGAGTACATGGAAGACAGGCATTAAGGATGGCAGTGAGAAACTTGAACACAAAATCTGAGCCTGATACTATTTAATTAGGTTCAGTTAGGTTAGGACACACTTTTCAAGCTCCAGTGTGTGAACTAGCTCACAATTAAAGTTCTTCTTCTGGTCATATATTGATCTTTAGGTGTATTACATCCTTACTCGGTGTTCGTACCACAAGGAGGACCGTAAAGATAAGGACAAGACAGGAATTAAGAGACTGTTGAACAACGGCACCTACACTTCTGCCTACCCGCTCCATGATGTAAGAGCTGCCTTCAGGAAGATATTCTTTGTTTTGTTTTGTTTTGGTCTCTATTTCTGAAAGTATTCTGGTTTTCTGGTTTCCAGTGTCGCTACTGGAAGACATCAAATAAGACACCAAGTGAAAGTGAGAGAAATCTTCTCTATAAGCACTGGGCTCGCTTTCCTTGCTTCTACAAGGAGCAACCTCTCAACCTTATAAGGTGGGAAAATCTCTGTGGTTTCCAGACAAAAGCAAATAACATCTTGTACAGTTGTTACCATTTAATAATGATCAGTGATGAATTTGTCTGTGGATCTTTTGGACTACGTAAGCCCATAGGAAAATAAGAAAATGCGGACTGTATTCCCATATTAGACATTTCAATAATAGAAAAAATGGGCTTTGTTACCAAAGTAACTAAATCACAAAAGCAGCTTAAAAGTAGCTAATTGGCAGTGTGTGTAAACGATTTGAGGTTTAACAGTCATCAGTATGATGTGAGATTACGGATGTATTAAGATGAAAGTTAATTAAATGTTGCGACAAGGCTAAGACAATCACTTAACAGATAAAGTTGCTGAGTGCCACAAAGCATGTCTAGATATGCTTTTAAGTAGGGGTCCTTTAAGTAGGTCAGTCTTAATGCTTCAGCACACCAAGACATGGTATGACCCCAGGATTCCAACTTTTTGGGGACACAGTTTGGGGAAGGTCCTTTTCTATTCCAGCATGACTCTGCCCCAGTGCACAAAGCAAGCTCCATAAGGGCATGGTTGGATGGTAGAACTTGATTGGCCCACACAGAACACTGACATCAACCCCATCCAACACCTTTGGGATGAACTGGAACAGAGATTATGAGTCAGGCCTTCTTGTACAACATCAGTGCCTGACCTCATAAATGCTCTACAGAATGAATGGGCACAAATTCCCACAGAAACTCCAAAATCTTGTGGATAGATGTCCAAGAAGAGCAGAAGCTGTTAGAGCTGCAAAGGGGGGACCAACTCCATATTAAAGTCTATGGATTTGAATGCAGTGTCATTGAAGTCTGTGTTGGTGGAATGGTCAGGCATCCCAATATTTTTGCCCATATAGTGTATATTGTTAAGTGTTTCTTTTAGTATATAGCAATATATTACATGAACACAGAACAAGGTAGGCAGGCACTACAGTGACATTGCATCAAATATACATCAAATGGTTCTTGAGGTGACATTTCCTGTTATGCTTTCAACAGGAAGTACTATGGTGAGAAGATAGGCATCTACTTTGCTTGGCTGGGCTTCTACACGGAGATGCTGTTTTTTGCTGCTATGATGGGCGTCATCTGCTTTGTCTATGGTTTGCTCAGCTATGATGATAACATCACAAGGTTTGAGTCCTCCCATTTGCTTAACATGCCTCATGGAATAAAAAGGTTGCCATGTTTTGTCATCACACTGATTGCCCTTAAGAATAAAATACAAAAAGAACGGTGTGTTCAATGGTTAAAGATGTTCATATGATTGCTTTTAAGCATAAAATGTCTACATTATGGAAAGTCACATCTACCAAATGTGATTTGAGTTTTCTTCTCAGTTATTGTGAGGTCTGGAACTTTAAGGACACTTTCATACCTCCCTTATTTGATGCAGACAATGCAAACCTTTTCTTTAGTTTGGTCAGATTTGCCGGGTGTAGGCGCCCTACCCATGTTTGGGCATGTGCAACTGTGATCTAAGAACATTGCAAGTCAGCTTCCAAACAAACCTTGGCTCAGTTTGCAGCTTTTTGAGGTTTGACACCAAAATCTGTTTATTTGACTCTTAATAGAAACATGAGCTGCTGCTAAAATTGCAAGACAAACTGTAAGATGTATAAAAAAATATTATGTGGTTTTGTACAGGCATGACTTAATTTGTTGAATTAAGTATAATTACGGTCTAATGATAAATTGGGTACATATTTAATATACTCCTGTAATGTGTAATGTCCCTGATTTTTTGTTCAGTAAGGAGATCTGTGACCCTGAAATTGGAGGAATGATCGTGATGTGTCCTTTGTGTGATAAGAAGTGCTCCTACTGGAAGCTCAACTCAACATGTCTTTCATCTTGGGTTAGTAACATTTGATTTATTTGAAATTTTGAATATTTTGAACATTGGGGAATTGGCTCAAATGGTAGAGGTAGCGAGATTGATGCCCTCATTCTCCAAAGTACTGAACATTTGGGGCAGCTGGTGGCCTAGTGGTTAGGGCATTTCCTCCCCCCTGTGATCAGAAGGTTGTGGGTTTGAATACTAGGACTGCTAGTGGCACCACTGAGGTACTCTTGGGCAAGGTACCGTCCCCACACACTGCTCCCCAGACGCTGTGTTCCTGGCTGCCCGCTGCTTCACTTGGTGAATGTTTTAAACACAGAGAAAGAATTTTGTGCTGTTCACACTGTGTGCACAACGCAAAAAGCACAACGTAAGTCAATTGTAATGGGCCGATGTGTTAGTTGTAGAGGTCACTAAAATATCTGGTAAAACACATTGCAGTTTCCTGTTGTTTGAACCAAACAAGCTCCCCAGCATAAACATGCAAAAATATTCATCCCCATCTACATGATTAGTTAAAATAGAAAAGAGGTCGTGTCAAACACTAGTATCACAGAAAGACAGCCAACATCAGCGTGATAAATTAAAATATTTTTTTTATTTGTCTGTCTATTAAAAAGTGCCAGAAAGGCATTGTTTTTATGGAAATTGTTGTTACACATGTGGCGGCTGTACTGCAGCTTGGGACCTGTCTCAGTAAATAAAGTTTCTTGTCTGCTAACTTCAAGAGTTTCTGTTTCATGATGACGGTTCACTTTTTACTTTACATTACATTCATTTGACAGACGCTTTTATTTAAAGCGACTTATAATACAAGGACTTTCAAGTTTCAGGACAGCGTGAGAACCAGAGGAAAGTATTAAGTCCTAAATCTATGTAAGAGTAGTGCAAGAAGATAGACAGTGCCTCAGAAGAAGATTCTCTGTGAACAGATGAGTCTTCAGGAGGTTTTTGAAGATAGAGAGGGACTCTGCTGCTCTGGTCGGATTAGGCAGCTCATTCCACCAGCAGGGAACCACAGAAGAGAAGAGTCTGGACTGGGTTTGCCTTGTGTGTAGGGATGGCAGAGCCAGACGATGTTCCTTGGAGGAGTGGAGGGAGCAGGAACGATGCCTGAATGATAGGATTAAGGGGGATTTGTGCCACTCTGTAGGTAAGAGTTAGTGACTTGAACTCAATTTGGGCAGCCATGGATAGCCAGTGTAGGTAAAACAGCAACCTTTTGGGTTGGTTGAAGCCCAGCCGAGCTGCTGTGTGCTGAACCAGCTGTAAGGGTCTTACCACGCAAGCTGGAAGACCCACTAGGAGGGCATTCCAATGATCTTGACTTTATCACTTGCATAGTTTGGGATTTTGGATCATGAACTGCTCGTGGACATGGTGAATCCTGGTCTCTTATTTTTCCTTCATGACATTTGTGTCATCAGTCATGTGAGGAATATGAACCTCAGCTATGTTTGTGAGGGTTTATATAACTGAAACTCAATCAGGAACCCTGTCGAAGTTGAACTTGCTTTGTGGGCCTTTATTTAGCTCTCCCTATGTGTTGATATGCTTCCAAAAGGTTGATTCAAATAACTGTGAAATCTGAGGAACTCAAAACACAGCATGTTTTCTGTGTATTCATGTCTCTCTCTTCCTCCACCAGCAAGCTCATCTGTTTGACAATGAAGGAACTGTGTTCTTCGCCATCTTTATGGGAATCTGGGGTGAGTTTGTGGTCATGACCTCTAAAAAAACAAAAAAAAACCCAACAAAAAAATAGTTAAACAGTACCACCTACTGGTGGAAAAAGTAATGAACAGACTGTAAATGCCAGACTTGGTTAATGAGCTGTAGCCTCAGGAGAACAGGTTCATACATTATTTGGATTAAGCAGATCTAATTTGATGAATATTTGTCAGATTATTTAGTCCTTGAGTGGATTTGAGTAATTGCTTAATTTTAAGCAAAGCATGCCCAGCAGTCTTAGTATTTTTCCAAATGATGCATGATCAGAATCTCAGTTACAGGGTTTAGAGTGTGTGTTCTCCCAGTAAGATTAGTGGTTGCAAGTGCAGCTATTCTGCAGCTGTATTGCTGCTGAAGCAATTGGGATCATGTTCGACAGCAAATAGTTTTATTGTTGTTTGTTTTAGGTTTTTTAGGTGCTCATAAGGCATTTGAGTTATACAGTGCTGTGCAAAAGTATTCACCCCCTTGGCATTTTTCATGCTTTGTTGCCTCAAACCTGGAATTAAAATTAATTGTTTGAGAGTTTGCATTTCATTTGCAGAACATGACTACAACTTTGAAGATGTATTTTTTTTTTTAACAAAGCAAACAACAAATAGGACAAATAGGACAAAAAGTAATGCATGCAAAACTTCGGCATGCATTACTGTTCACCCCCCCTAAAGTCAGTACTTTGTAGAGCCACCTTCTGAGGCAGTTACAGCTGCAAGTCGCTTTGGATAAGTATCTATAGGCTTGCCACTGGGATTTTTGGCCATTCCTCAAGGCAAAACTGCTCCAGTTCCTTCATGTTGGATGGTTTTCGCTTGTGAACAGCAATCTTCAAGTCTGACCACAGATTCTCAATTGGAGAATCCTCTGGGGCCTTTCAGAAAAGGTGTGTTTATACCGACAGATCATGTGACACTTAGGGCCCGATAATGCACACGGCGCACCGTGCTTTCGCGACTTGCGCAACCTATCATTGCTATTTTGTGCGA
>JBBIGA010000040.1:18521272-18544176 GCA_037576975.1 Alestes dentex | reverse complement strand
TGTGTGTGTGTGTGTGTGTGTGTGTGTGTGTGTGTGTGTGTGTGTGTGTGTGTGTGTGTGTGTGTGTGTGTGTGGCATTATGGCATCATATTTAGGTGCTTCTGTGTTCTATGGTTCTCGGGGAAAAAATGTAAAATAAGAAATAAGTATAAACGGCTCATTCTACTTTCAGACTCTTCGAAATGATAAAAAAGGTAAGCATTTAAGAAGAGAGTAGACCACAAGCATGAGAATAATAATTTAAGTCATTATAAGAGAAGAGACGAAACTGATCTGTAATAGCTAAATAATTATAAAGTCGTTTGTATGCATGGTGGTGTCTCTTGTGTGTGCACGCACTCAGTAAGTGTCTGTCTGTGCACGCCCAGGGTGCTGGAGAGGCGTCAGAAGCCAGGAGAGAGTATAGAGCTGACCGAGGACGGCCGGCCCGCCCAGAGCCGCGACCGTAAGCCCCCACTATGTGACTGCACGTGCTTCGGGCTCCCGCGCCGCTACATCATCGCCATCATGAGCGGCCTGGGCTTCTGCATCTCCTTCGGCATCCGCTGCAACCTGGGCGTGGCCATCGTCAGCATGGTCAACAACAGCACCATCCACCAGAACGGCAAGATCATCATCAAGGAGGTGCGCGAGATATTTTATAGGGGGGATTCGTTACGTCAGGAAGGTGTTTCCCCTCCTTCACGCCCCACCCCTTCCCACTTCTTCCCATCCCTTTGGTGGCTCACATACACACTACATACATACACATTACTACTATACACATATACACATACACACACACACACACACACACACACACATTCTCATTTATAAAACACACATTCACACACAGATACAAACATTCACACACGTACACACACTACTACTATACACACACACATACATGCACTCGTTTGCACACAAACACACTCACATTCACACACACTCACACGTCATGTTTTCCGTTTTAAATCGTTATGCACGTGCATAAATCATAAACCATAAAAATACAATTTATGATTTTCACCTGCGATATCGTGTATTTATTACTATTAATTCTTAGCCTCAAAATAAACACTATATGCAGGCGAACGAACAAAAAAAATGATTACATGTAGGGCTAAACAGTATTTTGTCTTGTTTTAATTCCATGCGCTGAGATGTGTTTTCTTTGCAGAAAGCGAAGTTTAACTGGGACCCCGAGACCGTAGGGATGATCCACGGCTCTTTTTTCTGGGGTTACATCGTTACCCAAATCCCAGGGGGTTACATATCCTCCAGACTGGCAGCCAACAGGTACACAGCACCACGTCTCCTCTCTTTTCACTGCAGTCTGTGTAATTTACGACGTCATGTTTTTTAATCCGCAATTTTTAAATGTGCAATTTTCACAGAGATTTTAGTAGATTTTTTTAAAAGGTTGTTCATTGTATTTGACGGATGGACGAAGTGCATCACGATCGATTTTGTTTCTGCTTATATTGTATTTATACCTTATAACTAGAAGGAGCTTCTGTAACCTTTATGTTTTAGAAAAGATTGTGAACTGTGTTCGATGGATGGATCTGCTTTGTTTCCATTTTATATTGAATCGATTTATCGTTTGTAGTATGTTCTAAATATGGTGTATCACAGCAGCAGCATCAACTATTAGAGCTAGAAGGGATAAAGAAGGGAAAACGTTCTGCAATGGTCTTGGATGTGTCTGGGCTTTGGGCCTCAGCCACCTGTTAATGAGCTCCCGGGGGACGCCGGTCTGGGAACACTGGGGGTCGTGAGGATGGGGTGGGGTGGGAGGGTGGGGGGGTGGGGTTAAAGGCCCGTCACATGTTCCTCATGGTTCATATGGAGCACTGTGGAAGCCTGACTGCTAAGATGTGCGAAATAACACTGAAAATCGGACACATTCAGATTCACTGTGGCAAGATAAAAAATCCAGGATGTTAATGATGCAAATAACGGAAAGTCTAGAACTTTAATGGTGCAAATAACGGAAATTCTAGAGCGTTAGTCGTGTAAATAAGTGAAATTTTAGAACGTTAATTACGAAAATCACAGAAATTCCAGAACGTTAATTATGTAAATGAATTCGTCCGCCGTTCCATAATCTAGAAAATTCGATCCAACCTAACATGCCTTTTATTAAAAAAGAAAAGAGGAAAAGAAACCTACAGGATGCATTAAAGCACCTCCTCCCTCCTCTAGTGCTCGCTTCTTTTTTCTTTTCATTTTTTCAGCCACGAGGCTTGCCAGACTGCATGGAATTTGATCGTCTGGACGCCTTTCTACCTCAAAATCAATATCAGACAACGTTAATGCTTTTAAAAAGATTGTTAATTATAAACAGTTAACAATCTTTGTCCTACAAAATTACCTACAAAACGTGAAAAAATATGAACTAATGAATTACAAAATAAATTACTGAAGAAATATCATATATATATATAAATATATTTAATCCACGAATTAAATGTACAGTATATTTATATGACTTTAGGACGTATTTGTGTTGTTCAGAGTTTTTGGGGCGGCCATCGTTCTTACCTCGACCCTCAACATGTTCATCCCCTCAGCTGCCCGGGTCCACTACGGCTGCGTCATCTTCGTGAGGATATTACAAGGGCTGGTGGAGGTAAAGCTCTGTTCCTCACATGTACATATGTAGGAACCAGACATTGGTGACACTGAAATCTCAATGCGAGAATCAGTTAAAAAATTTCAATTACAGCGATATTTCAGGATCCATCCACCCATCCCTAATATCGCTTTCTCGATTTCAATTCAGTAGGAATACTATAGCAAATACCATAATTTCTGCTCAAGCTGCCACTGCTTCAGCTTTGGCCAGCATGTCTTTTGGGATTCGGCTTTTTTGGAATTCTTTAAGATTAAACATGAGAAAGTGTGATGAAACAGTACCTTTAACATTTTTTGTGAATTGTATTGATCTGTTTTCATAGTACAGTGACTTACCTGAACATGCTGGTGTGCGTCATGTTATACTGATGATATTATGATAGAATATTGTCCTAAAATGTGTCCTAAAACCTTTGGAACTATGATCTAATGTGCATTGATGGGGAACTGGAACATCTCACCAATAATTTTTCATACTACAGTCCTGGAATCTAATGATGACTAGCCTATTCTTAATATTCCATTAAAAATCCTCAACCAGTTCAGGGCTGAAAAATGCATGTTTTCGCCAAATGTACAGCTCATGGTCTTGGTTCCCTTTGATCTGAGCATTTATAATGAATATGCCAATACTTGAATATGAATATGCCAATAAACAGTTTTCAGATTATGATTGTAATAATGTGGTTTTGTGACAGGGAGTAACCTACCCAGCCTGCCATGGAATCTGGAGTAAGTGGGCTCCACCTCTCGAAAGGAGTCGCTTGGCCACCACGTCTTTCTGTGGTAAGCATAGATTAATACAGACATTATTCTGGGAAAAGGTAGAGGTTTGCTGTTGAAACTTTATTCGTGTATTACATGATCAAAATAAAGATTTTTTAAGTGGCTCTCATATTTCTCAATGGATAGTTCTTTTAAAAACAGCAAAAACTGTGTAGTAACATCTACAATGCTGTATATATTGACATAACCATGCCATGAACAGGCCACAGAATATTGTCATGACAGATCATGTGCATTAATGTAACTGTTGCTGTTGCTTATAATTGTCATGATAGATGCTACAGTTTATCTCACATGCTAATGCCATGTTTATGTCAGTGTTATATCAGTAAAGTGTCACTGAAACAGTTAATAATGTCCATGTGTAAATGTTTCTCATAAATGGTTGAATATGACATGATTTGGTCTGACCTTTTATTTATTACATCTCCTATAGGATCCTATGCCGGGGCTGTCATCGCCATGCCGCTGGCTGGGATCTTGGTGCAGTACACTGGCTGGTCCTCTGTGTTTTATGTCTATGGTGAGTTTTATGATATTCATGAGACACATGAAACTCCTAACCTCTTCATGCAGACCCCAGTGTCTATGCTTCTTTTAACTTTAATCAAAAAACATAATTTGTTAGGAGAACATGAAATCAGCAAAATGCTTTATGCCAAATTTGAAGTCTTGTAAGTTTTTTATGTATTTTTTATAAATTTTACATTTCCTCTATTGACTTGTTAACAGAAAAAGATCATGTCTCCCTACTGCTTGTCCAACATTCTGATAAATGTCAGCATTATATTACAGTTAGGAGATCACAAACAAGGAAATTTCTTAATCAAATATTTGTATTCAATCAAAGCAATGATAAATCATAGCTGTTGGGTAGAGTTAGTGGGTATACTTTGTATTTGTCTTACAAGTGTTTATAAAATGTCAGTGTATTTCAGGCTTTGCTTGATCATGTAAAATGTGCAGCAAAATTGACTAAAATATGAACACAGTCAGTACCACACCGATTTTTATTTTATTTGTCCCTCCTCAAAACCTCTTCACAAACAGATGAAACTCTATGGACCCTTGTTCAATTTCAGAGGAACATATTTTGTACTACAGGAATCCAAACTCCAAACAATGTGATTTCACTGCTCAAACACTCCTGGGTTAACTCACCTGATGATGACCATGTTTCGTGAGTGTTTGAGGAGTGGAATTACCCAACTGTACCTGACCCCGACCTTCCAGGACTGTAGTTGGGGATTCCTGTTGTAGTTAATAAGTAATTCATAGTAATTAAATCTCTAAAAAGGGTTCAAGGCTTCTTTAGTAAATATGTTGGTTAAATATAGAACCATAGAAATTTAAAGAACCATGTGAATGCTTAAATTGTGCCTCTCCATGTTGTAGCACCTGCTATGTATAGTTGTTTTAAAAGAACCTTTTAAACTTTGCTTGAATATGGGACCACAAGGGTCTCTGTTACTCATTAGAACCTTTTTTGGTACTATATAGAACCAAAACCATGTTTTTTGGGTAAGCTTTAAATGAGGAATAAGTCTATACTTTAAGAGGTTGAAAAATCTGAATTATACTTGAATTTATGCATAGAGATTTATCAATTTGGCCCAAATGGTTGATGTATCTATGTGAGTGTGCAGCAGAGAAGTAACAGAGTAACAGTAGTATTGATTTGGTATCTAACACTCTATTGATTTTTCCTCTGCTGTTTCCATGAGTCTGTCCTCTATGCTGACACTAGATGTGCCAGTCATAGAGGCTTACTGAGACGCTAATGATTTTTTAATTCGCTTAAAGTTATGTAAGTATATCCAATAGGAAAACACAACTTCACTCTCTCTAACTCTCTCTCTCTCTCTCTCTCTCTTCTTCTCTCTCTCTCTCTCTCTCTCTCTCTCACTTCAGGGAGTTTTGGCCTTGTATGGTACATGTTCTGGATCCTCGTGTCCTACGAGAGTCCAGCAGAGCACCCCACCATCACTGACGAGGAACGCTGCTACATTGAGGAGAGCATTGGAGAAAGTGCTAAGCTGCTAGGCCCTGCAGAGGTGAGGGACACTGAGATCAAATCAGTTAAAAGACAAACATTGAAGCACTGCACCACTCTGAGTCCCCGTATGGTTGATTGATTTATTTGGAGGAAACTCCAGATTATGCAATATACAATTTATTCATATCATGATATTAACTTTGTAGTCTCATACCAGTCGTTTTTTACATCTGGGCAGTTCCAACGTTTCTAAGGTTGTTTTCATGAATTAAAGTGTTCAACTGTTTCAATAAAAGTAATTTCTGGTCAGAATAGGGCAGGGCCATGTCATATCATGGTGCTTTAATTAATTATTTCATATTACTGATATATCATTGTGTAAGTAAATGTCCCTCTCATTTTCCAGCTGTGGGTGGTGAATTCTAAATTGTTTAATCAAACTAGCTCAAAAAACATGATACTTTTGCTATGATCATCATGATAGAGATTGTTACACACGTCAGCAGTTTGGTGCATAGCGCACTTTTTAGCCAAAAATGGTTGATTTTGTTAGTATTTGACAGAAGGCCAGAAAAGTTTGTGAGTGATGCAAAGCTGGAGTGATTTGCGCCTTAAAAGTTCAGAGCTTTCCCAAATCGATTGCTTTGATGAAAGAGAGGGAGCAAATCCTCCAGCCCAGTTGTTTTGATCTCTGCTCCCCTGAGTGTTCTCTCTCCTCTATTTCTCTGTCTCACTCTCAACCTTCACTCATGCTGAAATTACTGTAATGAGCAAGTCTTCCTCACTCTTACAGTAAACCTCAGGGGGCCGTGAGTTCTGCTTAGCTAAAGGAAATAAAGATTCCGGCGCATCTCAGAAAGGATAACACACTGTGTAATGCAATGATAAAGCTCTTTTCTCGTCTGTTGCATAGTCGAAGCTCAAGTCCTCCCTTGGTTTGCTGGCTTAAATAAAAACATCCTCGAAGTCAAGAGTGTACTTTGATCAGGCACAACAAAATGAAGTGAATAACACTGATTATCTTATTAAAATGGAACCTGTAAAGGGGTGGGACATTGTAGGCAGCAAGTGAACAGATAATTCTTGATTTTGATGTTTTATACGCAGAAAAAAATGGGTAAACATATGGATTCAAAGTGACTTTGAAAAGGGCCAAATTACGGTGGCCATATGTAATGTATGTAGCAGGATCAGAGCATTTCCAAACTGACTGGTCTGTCATGGGATGTGGGGTTATGTAGTGGTCAGTACCAAACAAAAGTGTTCCAAAGAAGGATACCCAAGGCTCATTGATGTGTGCATACATTATATGGACAAAAGTATTGGGACACCTGATCATTACACCAACAGGAACTTTAATGACATTGTATTCAAATACATAGACTTTAACATGGAGTTGGTCCCCCATTTGCATCTGTAACAGCTTCCACTCTTTTTGGAAGGCTTTCCTTAAGATTTTGTTTCTGTGGGAATTTGTGCCCATTCATTCTGTAGAGCATTTTTGATGTCAAGCACTGATGTTGGACAAGAAGGCCTGGCTCGCAATCTCTGTTCCAGTTCATCCCAAAGGTGTTGGATGGGGTTGAGGTCAGTGCTCTGCACGGGCCAGTCAAGTTCTTCCACACTGAACCCACCCAATCATGGACTTTATGGAGCTTGCTTTGTTCACTGGGGCACAGTCAAGCTGGAATAGAAAAGGTTCTTCCCCAAACTGGGTCCACAAAGTTGGAGGCATGGTGTTGTCCAAAATGTGTTGGTCTGCTGAAACCCGTTGCCCTTCACTGGGAGTAAGGGGCCACCTGAATTCAGTAATTAAGAGATGTGTCTCAATACTGGCAGAGGCAGTGGATGCACTAGACAAACTATTCTGATCCATGGAGACCTTACTTTGCATCTTAAAGGATTGAAAGATTCTGACGCTTATGTCTTGGTGTCAAATAGGAGCACACATTCAGAGGTCTTGTGCAGTAAATACACTGATGGGGCAGAGCTGTTCTGGTGTCACGGGGGGAACCTACACAATATTAGGCTGGTGGTTTTAATGTTGTGGCTGATAATAATTGTGACTAATTTGTGGTAAGTTTCACACCAAACCACTCTGAAAATCAGCCATTCTAGGGGTACAGTTTAATTACAATGCAAACATTCGTAAAAAAGTAAAATTATTTTTAAGTATACTGGGAGGTATTATAATGATTAGATAAAATGGATTTTAATGAACAATAATTTCTAATACCGAGATCTGTATGGGAGATCTGTATTTTTGAACAGGGTTAAAAAATATGTATATTTCAAGTCTTTCTATGCTTAGAGTTGCAGCTGTAAGGTTGACGTATTTTGAGGAGCCAGTCTAACAAGTCTGTAGTTTGTAAGGCCATTTGGGTGAATGAATCGCCAATTCAGAGCGAGTCTATTTTCAGACGCAGTAGTTATTTTGAATAAGCAAATACTCCTGCCATTTAAAATCTGGCTTTTACTTAAATGTCACCTTCACCCAGGGAACAGGATGTGTTGAGGGCCAGCCAGTAAATATTGACTGGAGCTCAAAAAGTTTTTTATCAAAGCCAATGTTAGCAGTGTGAAAATATCCCATTTAAAATGATTATACTTGCTTAAATATCATTCTTATTTTGGTCTGTTGTGGTGGACTTGTGGTTAACCCCTTTTTCACCACTGCTTCTGGGACTTGCAGAAATTCAAGACGCCCTGGAGAAAATTCTTCACCTCCATGCCTGTCTATGCAATCATCGTGGCCAACTTCTGCAGGAGCTGGACCTTCTATCTGCTGCTCATCAGCCAGCCTGCGTACTTCGAGGAGGTCTTTGGCTTTGAGATCAGTAAGGTAAGCATGTGTGTCTTCCACAGTTTCTCATGTGTCTTCAACAGTTCATGTGGTTTCTTATGCATTAATATGACAAGCCTTCTAAGTATCAAACATTTTGCTCATGTTGGATTTGTTTGGTTGTCTCCTTTGAGCTCAATCTGTAAGTCCAGCTTTGTCCACCTGCTTCCAGTCAAAATCGCTTCACTGTGCTGTGACCTTCATCCTCCCCAAAGGTGTTGGCTTGTCCAATGAATTATTCATTGGTTCTTTGTCAGATCTGCTAGCATTTGCATCTCATGTAATTACTTTCTCTTCATCTCCAAGAGTGAAAGCTTAGATCATGTACAGTAATTAATATCATTACACTGATCTGTTGTTGGTATGCTGCTGGTGATGCACTGCAGATTGCGCAAAACATTGGCCTTGAATTGTTCTGTTTGGTTGTTGTCATAATTGAGCTTGTGTTGTTTGTCTAAGTGCACAAAGAGATCCTAGTTCAAAAAGTGTGACTGGTGAATTTTAATGAGCATTTAAAAATGTGAGCTTCAATTAATGTGTCATTTTGAGATGTTCGACTGGTCAAGATGGTTTTATTTCATTCAGTTTTGTTTACTTGTTTGTTTCAAAGTTAATTTCTGAGCATTGGTTCTATGTTAATAGGCCAGTTTAATATGTGTAGGACTTTACTGAAGCTTAAATGAACCTTATCTCTTCAACATCTATAGAAAAACATATAGCACCAACATGATCCCCAGTACTTTATATGAGAACTGACAACCCAAAAGACAACTATAATAGCAGAGAAAGGGCGGTTAGTCAGTGGTAAACAACTAGACTCACTCATCATTCATCAAGCCCATGGTACACAGAACAGCAAAATATTACACTACTGTGTTAAATGACAGTGAGTATGATATACAATACTGTATACAAAAAATGCATTGTGCATTAAATACACATGCCACTAACTAGACAGGACCCTAACATAATATCGTGACAGACATCCATTATAAATGGCAGCATATGAGTAAAGGAGGAACTAGTGCAAACAACTGGTAACTGAAAACTGTGCAAACAAGGTACAGATGCAGTAGATAGAGGTTAGATTTAAAAAATCTGTGGATTTCCCAGAACTTAGACCTTAAAATATTGATCTATGATCACTGCTGCTAACAGTCAGATGTTATTAACCCACTTGTCTTGTTCTTCAGGTTGGCATGCTATCAGCCCTTCCTCACCTGGTGATGACCATCATCGTGCCCATTGGAGGGCAAATAGCAGATTTCCTGCGCAGCAAGAACCTCATGTCCACCACCAATGTTAGGAAGATCATGAATTGTGGAGGTGTGTGCCCTTTATTGCATTGTAGACCATTACTCTTCACAGAAATCTGGTCTGTTTGTGTTGAGTGAGCTGTCCTTGGTGCTGAATTGATCTTTAGAAATGATCGAAGAAGAAATACAATCAACCTATAGCACAAACCCCAGTGTGTGTACCATGAATTAATAATGTTGTTTACGAGCTTTCAACAGCTTCATATCAGTTTGATCAAAACTTGACAAATTATTGTCTTTTGTTACAAATGACCAGATCACACTGATCACATAGCATGAGGAGGAGCAGGCAGGCTCAAACTCTTCCTCACAAGCAATTTATCATATGTTTTGTGGGACAATGGCAGATTACTGTCCTAACTCCCTTTATGTTTAAACTGGTCTCAACATTGCTTTAGTTAAAGAACTGTTAAGCCAAAAGAAGAAAAAACAAAGTATTAGAAAGAAATATTACTTTTGTTTCTATACTTCTATAACAGTGATTGATTTCTGATTGATTGATTGTTTCTGATTGATTACTATTAACAGTAAAATAAATTACCTTTTCTTTTACTTGCAGGCTTCGGTATGGAGGCCACTCTGCTGCTAATAGTTGGATACTCTCACAGTAAAGGAATGGCCATCTCATTCTTAGTGCTAGCCGTAGGCTTCAGTGGATTTGCAATATCAGGTGAGTCAGCGCTTGCCTTCATGTAACATGTCCTATGTAGTAAATATTTGCTTAAACACATGATGATGAAACTGATGCAGAAGTGATTCATTTAGTACCTTCATTCATTTGGCAGACACTTTTATCCGAAGTGACTTATTGCAAACTGTAAATAATATATTTTGACCCCTCTCAGGCTTATTATATCATGAGGCATTTTACTCAGCAGCTGTGTGGAGTACTAACCGATTCTATGAGATACTAAAGTAGAATACCACAGAGTTATAAAAAAAATGCATGATTAAAAGATTAAAGTATAAACCAAGCCTTAAAAAGTGGCTCAAGTGAAATATATGCCAAATTCTTCATAGCAGAATTGTCAGAATTGTTCACAATAGTAATAGCAACCAGATGTCCAATGCCTCTAAAAGATACTTAATGGACAGTTACATTTCATTTGCGCTATGCCTGGGACATTGTTTTACCATAGTTTTGAGGTATACTTTTGGTCTAAAACATACATTTTAAAATCAATTTATGGCAGATAGATACATGCAAGGTAGAATATGATAAAAATGCCCCAAGACAACAAATTTTTGTCTAGTTTCTCTGTAATACACCATATCAGATCAAAACTTGAATTACTTTTTTCTACTTCTCATTTATTAAATTAAGACACTTTGAAAAAAATCTGAAAAGTTTATACTGTTTTTGGAGCACTTTTAATTGGTACTGAATCTTTCACTGGGAGATTATGTGAAGGTGTTTTACAGTTGAAACAGCACACATCCCACTTTAAAGAACCACTCATTGAAAGTAGTAATTACATAGCATCACCCAAAGAATCCCTTTAAACCTTCTTTTTTCCTTCTTTTTTTAAGAATGAACATTCAGCGTCTTACATCATCTCATAGTGGTTTTGGCAGACTCTTTGACTGATCCCAGAAAGGCTCACATTTCTGCAAAAGGACTGAAATAGTACGGCTCATCTTAACTGAAGCTTGATTTCTATGCAGCGCTCTAAAGCCTGCTCTCTGCAGCTGGAGTGTTTCTGCTGCTATCGTTAAATAATTCATCCTGCCTTTCCCCCGAGAGCTGCCTCGCTGCCTGTGCAGGCAGACACAACCCTCCGAACGGGAGGTGGGGGAGCTCCTCAGCTCCACAAGATGGCTGCCACTGGGTCTATTTTTAGTCTGATTCTCCAGCAGAATGTCAGAGATACTGAAAACTCCACACCCTGGAGTCAGTGGAGGGAAAAACACAACACACACAGCAGTGCACTGCAAACATTCTGTGGCTGTCGAGGCTGAATGTGTTCAGTTTCATTGTGGTCATTTGGGGAAATACTTGAGATACTTGAGACTTGATTTATGAGATAGACTCCATTAATAACTTAACGTGTTGGTTATTAATACCACAGCAACATTTTATAGAAAGGGGAATATGTTACAAAAAGAGGACAGTAATTTTTTGACAAGATAGCATTTGCTGTCTTCTTTCTTCATGCTTTGTGTCCAACTTTTGAGTCTTTCTCCATTCCACTTATATGCTTTTGTTCAGTTTTCTCAGACAACAGTACCCAGCATCCATTACACAAGTATAAAATAGGGATGAATTGGAATGATAGGGATTACAAGTTCTGCCTACAACATCAGAAAACATTGCTTTAGATACTACAGCATCATCACTGTGTAATGTGAGTAGGTTTACATATTTATGTTACACAACATACTTACATCACAACCCACATTTTTTATGTCAGCTGTGGTATCACTTTAAAGAACCTCACATTATGTAAAGTTACTGACTGAACGTAGATGTCACCTAGAAACCTATAATGACTAGTTCTGAAAGTGACCATATGCTGAACAGAATGAAAATGCCTGTGTTGTCTTCATTCTAGGTTTCAATGTCAATCACTTGGACATCGCTCCACGTTATGCCAGTATTCTGATGGGCATCTCTAATGGAGTGGGGACCCTATCAGGCATGGTGTGTCCTCTGATTGTGGGTGCTATGACCAAAAACAAGGTAATAATATTGATTTTTAGTTCAGCATGTACATAACTGCTCTTACATCTTACAGTCTAGTACAAACGTTTGAGTACCTCTGGTCAAATGACGTTTTGTTGATTTTCATTTCATTAGTGAACCAAACAGAGAACACATCTAAATGCTGTTTATTTCCTGTGCAAATGTTATTGAATTATTGAGTTATTATGTAATTCTCAATACATTTGAATGTTTTCTATTAAGTTAAATTGTGCTCAAAAATTGTGAAAAAAAACGTCATATTTTAGTGTGTTCTTTGTAGATGATGTGTACTTCTTTTCATTTGAAAAATCAACAAAATTAGGCTAACTTTGGCACTAAAGGATTATATTATGAAAAAATCTATGAAATAATATTTGTTCATAATCTTTGATCAATGAGTGGCAGACTCATGACCATGATTTCCCTTTGTTGTGACACTGATGATGCCGCCGTGTCTTTGAACGTTTTGTTATTGTGACTTTATGTCCTCATTAAAAGTTGTGATGTCTGAACTGAATGACGTGCAACTTTCAGCTGGGGAATGCCATGTGATATGTTTTATTCTGCTTGTGGAGAGCTTGCAGTGACAATAGGCTGGATTCTGTAGCATGCATTTTGATTTAGGGCTTGATCAGTATGAATGTTTTGTGGCTTTCCAATCTACATGGTCAATGGTCAGTTTTCACAAAATGTATTATTAGCACCTATATATTATTTGTTAGCACCATTTTTTGGTTGTAATTTAAAACAGTATCACATTCCCGAGTGTAGCTTTCTTGCATAAGAGACATTATAGACCTCTGAAGTTGTGTTACTATTTTGTAGTTAGCTTCATGGTCAAATAAGGAACTATGGTTGTAAGCTGTTTTTTTCTGTATCCCTGTATTCATGTTTTTCTTTTGTACGTTTCCTTTGATTTATGAGATTTTTAAGAAATCAAAAGACTACTATTGTTAAAGGCCAAATAATACTGATGTGCACTGAATTGATATCATAAGGCTGGCAACCTTATTAAAATACACCATTAATCAGGAAGTTTTATCAAATATACTGATTAAGTATGCTTTGCAGTACTAACCAACAGTTTGAGAAGCTGGTGTTGTTATATCATTGCAGGAGTACTTTCATGCAGTTCAGTGTGCAGGAGAGTTAGCTGGCTTGTAACAGAATTGTCATATTTTAATATTTTTGCTCCTTAGCAACCTCATAATTCAAAGAATCCAGACATATTCAGGGGAAAATGTGGCAAGGGCAAAATGTTCTGGCTGTTTTGGAGATTTTTGAATCACCATTCACCCCATTCATGTCTCTCATAGTGAAACCTGAGAGTTGGGCCTGATACCAACTACAGAATGACACACGACTTAAGTGGTTTATTGATGCTTCATCTGTGGGATTTCTACTGATGCTGATAAATCTGTGGCACTTTAACAGCAGCTGAATTTATCTGCAAAATCAATAGACAGGTTTGACTTTACTTTGGACCTAGTCTTACAAATAAAGGCTCCTAAATAGTTTTTGGCTTGGAAGTATGATTCTAAGAAAAATCTTCAGTTGGTATAGAACCTTAAACAATCCCAATTATAATAACTTTAAACAACCCCAATTGGTCCACTTTAAGATAGGGATGAAGCAAAAATGCTGGGGGGGGGGTATCCGGGAGTCCCTTGGAACTGGTTTGAGCAAAATGATGTTCTTTTGGAGACCAAAAGTGGATCTTCTATGGCATTGCCCTAAAGAACACTTCCCTTTGTTTTTACAATGTTACCAAGAGCCTGTGTGTGAGCCAGTAAAAAGAAGGCCTTTGCTTCTTTATTAATTATGAATGTACTTCTTCCTTTCAGACCAGAGAAGAATGGCAGTACGTGTTCCTCATTGCCTCTCTGGTGCATTACGGTGGAGTGATCTTCTACGGCCTCTTTGCTTCAGGAGAAAAACAGCCATGGGCCGACCCGGAGGAGACCAGCGAGGAAAAGTGCGGCTTTATCGATGAAGATGAGCTGGCTGAGGAGACTGGGGACATCACCCAGAGCTACGGGGCCCTGGGCGGCCCTGCCAAGACATACGGGGCCACCACACAGATGAACGGAGGCTGGCCCGATGGATGGGAGAAAAGAGAAGAATATGTACAGGAGGGAGCAGAGGAGGGAGGGTATGGATACAGGCAGGGTGGGGATTACTCCTAGACCACAGACACACACACGCACACACACACACACACACACACTTACACACACAAAACACATCACTACACACATATGCACACATCGACACTGTAGACTTATTTTGTAGTGATTGTGAGTTCTAATAAGAAGAGTGCAAAACTGCTTATGAAGTTGTAAAAAGAAAAAAAAATGCACAAGTGAAAATAATCAAGGATTAAAACTATATTAATATATAATAGATGAATAATAAACAATATAAATAGAGAGAAAATACTTAAACCTACAGAGAGACGTAACACATATCAAATTGGCAGATGGTAAATGTAAATTGTCTATGTAAAAAAAAAATGAACATGAGTGAATTTCATTTCAAGTGCAATCATGTGTCATTTTGTGAAGCTGATATTTTCATCTCATCATTCTATAGGGTTAGATTAGCTACTGGTGTTCAGAGGAGCCAAACCTCGCACCGGCTGAAATAACGACTTCATATAGAGCCAAAACCAGCCATAGAGAACCCTGTAAACCTGAATTTTAAGACACTGTATTTCTTTGTTTGTTTTCTGATTGCACTGCGAGAGTTCTGTGTAAATGCACAAGACCATGTTTTTAATCCATGATGTGTTACTCATTCATCATAGATGTAATGTTTCTGTGAGACTATCGAGGATTTGGGTCTTTGACACTATATCTAGGAGCACAGTGATATCTCTGTAGAAAACAAATCATGGAACATGGACTTTATAGTCGATGAGTTTTAGAACTAAGCGAAATTTGATATGGGGTATCTAGAGTCAGGCACACTCCTAAGCACAAATAATTAGTGTCATATAGAGATTTATTTAGAATTAATGGAAATAATAATGAGGTAGCACAACTGGCTGATAGCATTTTCTTATCACAGGTTTAATTCTCAACAATTTGAAGAAAAAATGAACTTTTCTTGTGAGAAAACTGTGAACGTGTGAGCATAGCAGTGGAGCTGAAGGTGATGTTAGGAATATAAACACTGGTGACTTGCACTAGGAGAAAATGAGTAAACCAATAAATAAATACCAAAATAAATAAAGCACAGTGTGTCAGAAAGACCCAATTCTTCGGTTCCTTCTGTTTTCGGAAGTTAAAATCATACATCTTGACGTCTGTGAATGTTAGTTATGCATGGATTAGAGCTTTTGTTCTGAACTAGAATTCTTAAAAGAAGGGAAAAAAAACACACACATTCCTCAGTGCCCCCTTTAGTTCCAATTGTGTCAGTTTCTTTGCACAGTTAACCAAAGGTAATGTGTAGAGTTGGGTGTTAGCAGGGTCCGGTGTGGGGCTAGGGGGGAGGGGAGGGGAGGGGAGATCCTGTAAGGAAAACACTGAGCTACCTGCTTTAAGGGCTCCTACAGCCGTAGCAGGCGCTGACCATATTCAATGTACAAAGCAATAAATCCATGGTAACGGTCGTCAGTTCAACCAATACGAACAAGAGCAAAATATGTATGTAACACATAAGCACATTTAACTGTAGTAACTTTTGGTTCACATTGTGTTTTTGTGATGACAATTAAAAAAATATATATATATAAACTTCTTGTTAAAATATGTATAAAATATATATATAAATAGATCTAGCAAGAGTCCAGTGCAAATCTCTTTGATGAAAAAAGAGCATTTGAACTGGGCCCACTCACCAGAAGAGAATGATTCTTAAGTGCCACCTGCGTCTAGTTCCTGAGTGAAGCTCTCACCACGGTTCTTGTTTCTGCGGGTGGCCACACCTCTGTAGTCGTCCTGTATGGTTGCCAGTGGTTGCTTTTTTTGAGAGTATGTTGTTGTGAGATATGTTTTATGCCCCCCTCCCTCTAAAAAGCCCCCTTTTTTGACATCCCTCTTGTTTCTGGTCTGTGTTCTGTCAGTGGCTTGATACCTGCTCCCCCTCTCCCTCTTCCTCCTATAATCTCCTCTCGCACTCCCACTACTGTTGCAATATTCGGTGGTGCAAAGGGTCGTTTGTAAAGGTATTCAAACATGCACAAAAATGACAGTTATTAGCCATGACGTTAAGGTACCATATTCCTGTTTTGTGCCTCGGAGTAAAGTTCAAAGTGTGATTCTTTTGCTGTGTTACCTGTAAATGGAGAGGTTTGTTGATGTCAAAATGAAATGCTCTATATATCCTTTTTATATAAAACGTTGACAAAATTTTACACCAGTGTCTGCTTCTAATTTTCACCTGTGAAATGTTTATCTATCTATCTATCTATCTATCTATCTATCTATCTATCTATCTATCTATCTGTCTATCTGTCTGTCTGTCTGTCTGTCTGTCTGTCTGTCTGTCTATCTATCTATCTATCTATCTATCTATCTATCTATCTACATATCTATCTATCTATCTATCTATCTATCTTTCTATCTATCTACCTATCTAGTCTTTCTGTCTGATTCAGTTTCCACCTGTTTGTCTTCATGTTTGTTTGTCTTTGTCTGTTTGTCTATCTGTATATTTATCCTTCCATCTATCCATCCATCTATCCATCCATCCATTCTTCCATCCTTCCATCCTTCCATCTATCTATCTATCTATCTATCTATCTATCTATCTATCTATCTGTTTGTCTGTGTGTATGTTTGTCTTTGTCTATCTATGTATATATCTGTCCATCTATCCATCCATCCAACCAACCATCAACGTATCTATATTATTATATAAATGAGACTCACCTAAATGCCACATGCAAGCGGTTGAGTTTTTGGGGAGTATTTCCTACATATCGCTGTATTAATGTATTTTATTGATTATCTACGGTGTCCTAACAGCAACTCCCAAGCCCTGGTCTCATCTACAGTGAAATCAATGGTCTGGTCCCTGGAGCTCTACAGACCTACTGACCCTGCTGACATCTTAATGGAGACAGCAAGGAGGGGCAACACTCAGAAAGCTATTTGGAGGATGTGTTCAGACCTTCCGTTCATCAAAACACTTTGCTTAGACACAGCAAAATATGATAGAGAGGCACCAACTGAAACAGAACAAGGTGAAAGGTGGACCTCTCTCATTTGTATTTCTTCCACCCTGTTATTTCATGTCTCTCTCCAGATCTTCTTGAAGCTATACAACATAGATTAGAAACAAAAAAGAGAGATCTGGTAAAAAGCCGGACATGGTTTAGAGGAGGGAGTCCTGTGTCATGTTACATAGGAGAAAGCTCAGAAAGTGCAGGACATATGAGAGGAAGTGGGAGTCTCATCCCTCTCTCATTTCTTAAACTGTGCCCACCAAGTCTAGCGCAACCAAATGAATCCAGACCTTCACTAAGGCCACCAATGTCAAACCGCTCTGATGTCAAAGGTGACATCCGCGTCCTAGACAATGTCCAATTATACCCTTTCACTTTATTACATTGTGTGAGTGAGTTGCTAATTGGATAACCTTCCCAATGCAGATTGATTTACAACTGTGGCTGTTTAAAGACATTCACGCTTGATTGAGCTTAATTGACAACTCATCCATTGAGTGTGAAGGCATAATGAACCAAACCTTTGCTGGTGAATAAGTGTGTTGGAGGTGGTTTTTAAAAGCACAAACATCCCACGTGCACTTAGTTGGACTGTTTGTGATTCACTTTTGGAAGATCCATGTTGTTGTTTAGGTCTTTAACAATAGCCTCATAATTCAAACACTAAAAGAGCTTGATCTAGTATGTCAACTATGTTAACATTTTTAAATGTAGCATTTTCTCCATACAATACGTACACTATATAGACAAAAGTATTGGGACACACCTTCTAATGATCAACTTTGTGGACACAGTAGCTGCAAATGTGGACCAACACCATATTTAAGTCTCTGTATTTGAAAGTAATGTCAGTAAAGTCCCTATAGGTGTAATAATCCCAATACTTTTGTCCATATAGTGTATATGCAACGCAGCCCACTTTGAATCCATAATTTTTTAATGTTATTATGTTGGACACATTTACATCTTCCAATTCAGCCAATAGCAGTTTAGCCCTGCCTAATGCAAGTTTGATTTGTTTGATAAAGTGTGAGTTGTTCATGAGTCACAACACATCAGCCAATCACAGCAGCGATAATTTACATTTACTAGCTTTAAAGGTACAGTAACAAAAATCATCTGTTTAATTACAAGAGGGTGACCTTCACAACCGAGTGGGAAATTTCTGACCTCCAAGTGAGAAACATTTATTTGATCCTCCCTCCAACTTCCCACTTGGAAAATGAGAGTTTCTCATGAGATTCGACTTCAGAGGTTCTACAGATGTTTGAGTTTCTATTTGTGTCTCATGTGCCACTTGGCTAAAGGTACTTAGATAATAGTACGATTACACTGTTCGCTAAATGCCTTCATAACATTTTCCTATTTTATTTTAATTAAGAATTTGCTTTAGTCCATCCACAGAGTTAATGAAATAAGGTGTGAAGTGGAAGATTCTAACCTGGGAAAATTCAGCGTTTGCAGATGTCATGAATGAAGCATTATTATTCAGAGGTTAACGAGGAACCACCATGTTGGAGAGTGAAGAATGGAAGTCCGGTAATTTGGGTTTAAGTGGTTACATTTGCCTAAATGAAATTTCACAATCCATTAAGATGGAGCATGAACACTGAGTTGAATTCTTGCTTCCTTTTGTGTGCCATTTGTGAGTTTGTTTATCAGTGAAGACAATTTCATTTTCTACTTGAAATCAACAACCGGGCAGCCCTTCAGAAGTACCAAGGTTCAACTGGAAGAGGAAGAAAGGCAGCCGTGACGAGATAGCAGCTCGGCTCCATTACTTTCTGTTAATTTGACAGGCACAATGAGTGTGTCACTCGCCCTGTAGAGCATGTTGGTTCTCGCCCGATCATCCAGAACGGTCACGGGTCCCTCCCTCCCTACAACAAACACTGACATCCACCCACATCCTCCCACCCTGTCAGCCACTACTGGGCTCACCCATGCCTGTCCACTACATCTGAATAATAAAAACTAAAGAAAACTGTGCAGAATCCTGAAAATACAGAGAACAGAATTGCAGCTGTGGATATTTTTCAAATATGCTTCAATGGGATGTTTGGTTAAGGAGAGTTTTATGGGTTTATCTTTAATGAGAATTTAATGATTATGCATGTGTGTGTGTGTGTGTGTGTGTGTGTGCGTGTGCTCATGCATATGCTCAGTGTCTCACGCATGACTGTGTGTCCGCTGGTGGGGGGGCAGGTGTTGCACTGGTCATCCCTTGGGGCAGGCAGGGGAGGTGTAGAGGCTGAAATCACTCTTTGATGACAGGAGCAACATAGGGAGCAGGGAAAAGCCCCCTCAACTCATAAATATTCCCCCTGATCCCCTCACAAAATGGAGAGGGGAGGGAAGTGGAGGAGAGAAGGGGAGAGAGCAGGAAAGAGGAGTGGAAGGGATTAAAGGGGAGGAGGGGAGAGGGGAGGGGAGTAAACAAGAGGAATATGAGGAGAAGGTGGCTCAGCTGGTACCAGGGGCAGGGGTCTGTGTGGAACCTGTGTAATCCATCTCCTTCTGCTCTCTCTCACGTGCAAGATGGAAAAGCTCCAAAATGAATGGACTGTGGGCATTAGAACTCAATACTGCCACGTGCCCTTCCCCCACAGCTCCAGCGCTCAACACCCTCATTAATTATTACACACTTTCATTATGCCCGGCACCAAAAAGAGCCAGAGAATCTGATTTAGGGCGAAGAGATTGATTTTTTAAAGGGCATCACTGCTTTAATATTTGTTATTTAAAGAAAGGACTTTTTGTTTCTTTGTTGCTTCTTCTTTGTGGTTTTGGAATAAACCTCTTGAATTGTGAGATAGTTATTTGGTTATCAGTGTCATTAAGAACAACTGTTAGTAAGATTCATTGAATTTTTTTCATCAATGTGTGTGTTATGTAATTATGAGAGTGACTTTTTCAACAAATGTTTCCTTGCAAACGTCGGTACCAGTATGTTGTAATTATTCGTAATTTTGTAGTAGTCATAGCAATGTGATCTGTCACCAAAAAAATACCAACACAATGTACGTTTATGTACTCTGACAGAAATGTATATATGTATTTTAAATTATTATAGCATCATATTATATATATATATATATATATATATATATATATGTATATATAATGTATATTATTAATGTAGGTATGTATGTATTGTAGTTTATTAGTTTCTGTTGACTTTTTCTGTTAATGTTTTATAGAGCTGGAATTGTTGCTAATTGTTGTTCTGTGGGTGGAGCACAGAAAGGTCAAACTGAAATGTGGGCCTGAAAACATGCATTTCATCTCTTCAGCCTGTTACAGGTGTTTTCAGTCACATATGTCTTTTATGAAGCAGAAGGGAGGCGAGGCATTTGAATATGCATGGCTGCTGAATAGAATCACATTTATTGTGTTCGAGGGCACTTACAGACAGGGACCCACCCATAGAAACCACTTCACTACAGGAATCTGTGCGTTCAGCCTGTGTGTGCGTGAATATGTGTTGTCCTTGGACAGAGATTTTTATCAGTTTGTTCAGTCCCAATCTCGTTTAGATTGATAGCATGCCAGAATAGTAAGCAAAACTGGGTGTGCTTGTGTGCCTGTGTGTGTGCATGTGTGTGTGTGTGTGTGTGTGTGTGTGTGTGTGTGTGTGTTAGGTAACCTCATAGGTGTTGAGTAGGTCAAACAATACAGCAGTAGTCATTTTTAATTCAAACAAAAATAGTTCATTAAATACTAAAGGAGTAATACTGAGAAATCTGTACTGAAAGCTTGATAATTTAACTCTGGTATAATAGCAATAATTTAAATTCAACAGAGTGGTGTCTATTAAAGATGTTTATTTATTTATTTTTTTAAAAGAATACATTTGTGGCATATTGACATCCAGAGCTTTTATATAAAAACAGTCAACAAACATGTAGTGGCATGATCATTCAATAAACAGACTGAACTGGAAAGTTAAATATCTAAAAAGTCAATGGAAATGTGCCATACATATGATGTAAACAAATATGGCAGAAATCCCTTACTGTGACTTTAAAGCCTGGACTAGAATGACCTGTGTATCGATTCTTTGTGGAGTTTTGATTTTGCCACAGGCTTGTTGTTTTTATTCCATAAGAGAGTGTACACTTGCACGTGTGAGTGTGTGTGCGTGTGTTTGTGTGTGCGCATGCGTCTGTATTTGTGTGTGTGTGTGTATATGTGTGTGTGTGTTTGTGTGTGTGTGTGTGTGTGTGTGTGAGAGAGAGTGAGAGAGAGAGAGAGAGAGATGGAGGACCAAGCAGTGTGACATTTGATTCATTTGATTCATTCATTTGAACAGATTTGTCCATTGTTTATCCAAGTACATTTATGATTTATAATATAACATTCCTTATTAAACCTCATGGTAGCACTGCAGTTTTTTTCTATAGGATTCTTTTAAGGTTCTTAATTCAAAAACTGTAATAATTAAAAAAAGTAAATGTTTGTGGACGAAAATAAGAATTGTTATGCATGTACAATATTCCTGATATGTAATGTTACAGACGCTTGTTGCGTGATAATAAAGAAGTCTTTTCATTTCCAGTAGTATAATGAGTTTGTTTGCTCTCTGCTCTTGTTAATGTACATTTAACATACACCACAACTCCAATATGGCTGTGCAAATTTAAAACAGCTCGAAATATGTTCTGATCGAGACTTCAGCCTGTATTTGTAAGTGTGTATTTGGCATGGATGATATGAGCCATCAGTTCTGGCGAGCAGATGATTGACAGTGAGGGACTCAGGGTGGGCCGGGACAAGAAAGAGAGAGACTCCAGGGAGGTGGCCTGACCTTTCAGAGGAGCTGACTTACAGCAGACTGCCTGCCAGTCCACACTCCCTGTCGCACGGGTCACTAAAACACCCCACAGACCGTCAGCCTCATATGTATATACAGGAAGGAAATAAGGATAGTGTTGAATAAACACAGCAGATATGCCACTTTGCCCTGCTTCTAAATTATTTTTTCGCTTGGCTGGAAGCTTCTGTGATGGAAGATAGTTCCAAAGGTAGTGCTATTTATACAGACCTTTAATCTTCTTTATCTTTTTATCTTTCTACAGATTTTACCAGTACTTCCTCTCAGACTTGTAAAAAACATTAAAGGAAAAGGAATATGCTTGTGGTGGCAGAATATGAAAAGACCCCACAATTCAGAAAGAACGCCTTTAGTGTGTGTGTTGGTGTGTACATGTGTGTGTGCATTTGTGTGTACAACTCTAATGTGTTTATTCATTCTGGCCTCCCAGTACTACTTCACCAGATGGGAGCCAGGGAACCAGAGAGTGAAGGGGGGGGGGGTATATAGAAAAAGAGAGGAAGAGGGGAACAAGAGAAAGAGTGTGTGTGTGTGTGTGTGTGTGAGAGAGAGAGAGAGAGAGTGAGAGAGTCAGAAAGAGAGAGAGAAAGAGAGAGCCCCTCTTCTCTCTCTCTCTCTCTCTACATATATACACATATGGGGGCTTCTTTGTTCC
>JBBIGA010000040.1:18505213-18521172 GCA_037576975.1 Alestes dentex | reverse complement strand
GCTCGAGCCTGTTTGCACTTGTGTTCTGTTTCTGTTCTGTTGTGTTCTGTTCTGCTCTTGTGTTGCACCATGGTTCTTCTGTATACCTCTCTCATGCTCTCTTCTGCTTTTAGGACTCTTTTGTTTACTCAGCCTTTGCCCCACTTGCCCCTATTTTCCTGCATCAGGGAGAATGAAATAGTTATGGTTGACTTTGTTTAGGCGGCTGGCACGCATGTGAAGTTGACCCCTATGTAGAACCGCTTCTAAGGCAAAAAGTTCATCACCTGGTCTTGTTGTTGCTCATAAACAAGCCCCCTCCCACCCACAGGCACATGCACCTATATCCCTCCATCTGTTTGCTCTCTCTAGTACAGCTCCTGGTCCTCAGGCTTTAAAAAATAAATGGGGGCTTGCTATTTTGCCGCCATTCCTCTCTGGGCCTGTTTGGATGGTGCACATCTGCCCCGCAGGTGTCTGCTCTCCTTCCCCTACCCGAGGAGAGTTGCCGCAGTTACGAGAAGCGGGAAGCATGTTGCTACATGTGTTAAGACCCCTCTGATGAATGGCTGTCTGAGTATGGGGCGCAACAGGCGTCGGTTGCTATGGATTGGCATAATCCTTATCCATTAAATCCTCCGTTAACAAAATAGACTGTCTAAGCAGGCATTTGACTGTGAATGGTGATTTTTTTTTTCCTTTTGGCAGCTATGAATGTTGTGTGGATGCATGTATTTCTGTAGGAGGGGAACTCTTCAAATTGCATGTATTTCTAATAACTCTATAAATGAAATGAATGTTTTTTGCTATTCACAAAGATTGTTTACACTGGATAGGTCACTGGTGACTTCACTAACATTGTCCTACATTTACAGAGCTTCTCAGAGTAAAAACGATTATCTAGGACCAAATTCTTCTCTCGTTCACAATAACTTTACTGACAGGAACTGCTGTGTGAATATGGGTCTTGTCTTTGCTTAGCTTTAATATGTTTATGTTTGTTCAATAAAGCAAAGTTTCTTCATTCCATCCATTTTTGCCTTTGGCTGGTTTCAGTGTGGTGAAGTTTGTGTATATTTTTTTGAGGAGGGGAGATTGTGCGTGAGCATTTGTTTTTGCAGAGTCTTTTATATACACGGTACATGTCCTGTCATTGCAGAGGCCCTCAGAGTTTTTCCACATCCAGGTAATTATCGCTCATCTAAAAGACAATGCCCCTGTTCCAAGAACATTCAGTTCTTCGAAAATAAGAAATACCCTTGTCATCACACGGCCATCACTCAATTCTTACAGCTCTCAAGTCACCCATAGCAGGTCTGTAGGTCTGGTCACTGGAGTATTGCTGCATCATTGGAGCTGGTATAAATCTAACCATGGTCTGGTCTGACAGTAGCCCATAGAGAGAAGCAAAGACATATGAACAGCATACGTCAGGAGCCTAGCCAAGAACGAGTTCCATTCAATCCTTCCACTGTTGCAGAGTCTGTGTGTCAGCACTTTACATCAGCGCTTTTTTGTTTTTTTGCACTGTATAAGCAGCACCATGCGTCCAAGTGTAGTTCTCTAAATAAATATACTTTTACTTTATGATGAACCTGCTAAAATATGATGAAGTAAGAAAAAATCTTCAGCTCAATCTTTGTAGGCAACAAAGCATTCCTTTCCCAGAATGTTTTTGAAAGCTAGCTGAACTTTTCAGTAAAGAATGTGTAATTAAAGAAATAGTTTGGGAATAAAAAATACATTTTTTCAGTCCTTTACCACAGTCAGCCAGAACATGTTGGGTGCCTAAGGTTTGCTTTTTTTTTTAGTTTTGACCTGAAGCAATGAGGCCAGAGGCTTAAGACTTTTTGATTGCTCCAGATCTCTTCAGAGATTACAATAAGCAGTACAGGGGGTCCTCAGGCTATGATGGTCTTGACATGAGACGTTTCAAGTTTACGGCACTCACTCCCATAACTAGTTTGGTTGCGCGTGGCAGAAGAATGTGCAGAACACACAGCAACATGGCGTATGAGTGTTTTACAACAGTGTTAGGATAGGTACATGACAGGCTAGGGTATGTTTCCAATAACACCAAAATTCGGGTTACATCACTTTCGAAGGAACAGATCTGTATGTCTTGAGTGGATACATAGAGGACATTTGAGACTTATCTCCCATTCAAAATATGGGCTCAGTCCCTGTTGCTGAATGCCTCACTTTAACAAAAAGAAAATCAAATACTCCCTCTTAGTGTTTATTAATGTTATTTGAGTTATTTGAACCTGTTTATGTGACTTCATGTGACTAGTGCGTGGATTGTATGATGATCAGATTTTAGCCGCATGTGTTTACACTTAATACTCAAATGTGAGACTGAAGATTGAAATCTGATAGCTGTGTGGTGAGTAATATGCAAATCAACCAATATTCTGTGTGACTCCTCTTTTTTCTATTTTATTTAAATGAAAAGAACAATTTTGCACAACACAGTCAGTGTTTACAAGAAGAGGCTGTTAATTATGACCTTCCTGTGTCTTCACCATCATGAATCACTTGCTTTAAAACACAGTATAGTGAAGAGCAGTACAGTACAGTGTAGAACAATGAGGCGAGGTAAAATTGATCTAAACTGGAGCTTAATTTGCGCTGTGACAGTAGTGGGAGGGGTTTTGGTTGTAAATTGGTTCTTAGAGAGATGGATGCATTTACTTTGTTGAACATGTGGCCTGAACGTGCCTCAGGCAGCCTCCTGAAGGGGTTTGAGAGAACAGATTGAAATCTTTTTGGGTGCATTTACACCTGCTTTTTTATGTGCCTTGACTTTATCCAGACATAATCCTGATACTCAAATGCATGAAGAATCCTAGATAACACATTTAAACAAACAGATATTTTGAAGGTTCAGCAAAGTTTTAACAATCCAGATAATGATGTGAATAATGTTTATTACCTATTAATAAGTAAACATGTGTTTACTAAAGCCTTAACTTCTGTGTGGTCAGTTCCAGGTTCCAGCAGCCCAAACACTGGGGCAGAATGAACGGGCCCTTGAGTCCGAGACGGGAGCCCATGCCTGACCTCTCGTGCCTGCAGCAGTACAGTGAGTGGCTGGCCTGCAGACATGAAGCCAGCCTGCTGCCCATGAAGGAGGACCTTGCTCTCTGGATCAACACAATCCTGGGTATGGAAGTGAAAATAACAGTGAGTGTGGGGAAGTTGGCATTAAAAGTTGAGCTTTTTGGAGTTATTTGTGGCCTGCCCTACTATTTTAAATATATTAGTAAGCTTCAGTATGTAGATATATGGGGTATGTAGTATTTGGGGTGTTATTCAACTATACAACAAAACCACACAAACCATGACATGAATTATTCTTTCACGCATATCAGATGTTGGGGAATAATAGGTATTTTCTTACAAACTGATAATCTGAGTTCCCTAAATGCCTCTGAGCAGAGGTTCAACGGAAAGACGTCTGCTCATTTTCTAAAGAGCAGATCGGCTTTCACAAATAATCCAGGACACGTCTCTGCCTGTACTGGTCTGGATGTTTTGACATGTGGCTGGTTGAGAGGTTGAGGAAGTCAGAAGGTGACAGAAGCATTACATGTAAGAAGACATCCAAGCCATTAAAGCAGTGTAGCAGAGAAACCTGTGAAAATAGTTGCTAGACCTAAACTCTGGGTAATTCATTGGACACACTTACCTTGTTGACATGGTTAGACTACAGTTTGATCTTTATCAGTGCTCAGTATCATTGAATTACTGGATGTTTTGGGTGGTCAGGCTATTCAAAACCCAAACACATCACACACTACCATGCTACTCCCATATTTTTGCCACTGCTGTGTTGAGAATGGTCCACCACACAAACATAATCAGTGGTCTGCAGTGGACCTATGAACAAGGTAGAGGGTGCAGTCTTTAAAAAAATATTTCTTTAAGTGATGCCATAGAAGAAAAAATTTAGTTCCGTGAAGAGCCATTTCTGCAAATGAAATATGTGAAGAACCTTTTAAGGATACAACGACCCCTCACATAATGTCCTAATTTAAATATTTTTCTAAGAACCTTTACATTATTTGGAGGATCTTTGAACTAAAAGTTCTGCAGATTCACAAATCGCATTCACAAATGTACAAAAAATGTTACTTTGAGGGGTCCTTCCATGGCATTTTGTGGATAACTCTGCAGCCTTATTTTTTTTTAATTGTGCAGCACAATTAAAAAACACATGGCTACCACACACCTGCAAAGTTTACCTATATGTTAGGCGGACCCAATAAAGTGGCTAGTGAATGTAAGGACAAGGGAGCTGGGTCAAATAAACTGGCAAATCAGTGTATTTCCATATTGGATTATTCAAACCCAGGTTTCTATTCAGCTGCTAAGATGCAAACAGGCAGCCTCCTTCTCTCTAACAAACACCTTCGCAACATCTCCCTTCCCACTTCATTCCTCCTGTTCCTGAATGACCTCATGGTGCCAGTATGGCCATGTGGGGACTGCAGGAGAGCACTTACCTTCATTACCTCCATCTCCAAAGGGGGGCGGCTAATGACCATCCGCCTTTACCCCGTACATTGGCGCCTCTGTTCGTGCCTGGTTTTGTTGTGGTTTTCCTCGTCTTGAGCCCCCTGAACGCCTCCTCCTCCTTGCTCTTCCCTCTCGTCCCCACCACCTAGTTACAATGTGTGTGCATTTAACACCCAGGCACTGGAATGTGTCTGCAGGCCCATGTGAACTCAGAGGGGGGAGAGGGGGTGATGCTAGCAGTTAGTGTACTTAAAGGATGTTTCTGAGCACCTGTGAGTTGCCTGAGGCACAGGAAGAATGCTGCTCTTGGTAAAGAAAGGAGGAGTAGAGGAGGGAAGGATTTATAGAAAAGAAAAACAACCACCAAGAAGGAGCGAATAGCATTTACCCTCATCCAGAAGCACATACACTCATTAACAAAACTTGTTACTCGTACGTATGAGTAAAAGGTTTGCTTGAAAAACAACCTTTAAATTCTGTGAAAGTTCCTTAAACTTTTAAAAGAGTTCTTATCACATTCAGAAACATGGTGCTTTGAAGAACCATCTGGAACCAAAAGAGGTTTTCTTTGTCGTTGGGCCAAAGAACCCTTTTTGGCACCTTTTTTATAAGTGTAGACGCACATTAAGGTTCTTTAGCTTGCCTGTTCATAGTACTAATTGTTTCTTTCCTGCACAAACATAGTGCGATGCCATCAGCTCCATTCCTTCTACCACGTTATTTGTTATTTGTCTATATACTGTTATTAGCCACCATTGCTTAAAATATAAACCAATTGTTTTGCATGACACCAGAACTGGCATTTCACTACACTTTAAATGTAGGCTATTATTCAGCGCTACACTTTTAAAAAAGTGTAAGAAAGGGTTCTTTGCAAGATGCTGTAGAAGATCTATTTTGGTTCTCTAAAGATTTTTTCAGTGGATTGTTGTTAGTTTTTTTTTTCTAAAAGAGATAGATATGTGTATTTTTATATAAAGCACCTTTTAAGAGTATAAAGAATACTCACTAATTGGATTTTGGAAATAAACTTTATATCGAGAAAGAACCTAAACATTATGTCAAATTGACTTTTTTTTTTACTTTTAAAAGGTTCATTTACAAACATGGTTCTTAGGGTAACAAGATGGTTCTTCTTCCTGCAGAGTCTAGGTCAACACCTGCTACAACACTGACTTCCTCAGAAGCCCTTGATTGGCTGAATCAGATGCATTAGGTTTAAAGAAGTCTGCAGCAAAGCTGATCTCTGGGAGGAAGACTGGTGATCACTGGCATTGCTTAAAGAATCCTTTGCAGATCCTTTTTAGACCAAAGACTCTAATCTGTCTTCCTCATTTTCCCTCTGCTCTTCTTCTTTCAGGGCTGAATTTAACAGCAGAGAACTTCATGGACATGCTGGAGACTGGAGTGGTGCTCTGCCAGCTGGCTGAAGAGCTACAGGAAAGGATGATTCTAGCCAACAACAGCAAGGTGTGCATAACCCTTACTGTATATTCACAACTGAAGCTTCCACCCATTAAAATTAAGGTTTTTGGACCACTGCCCTAGAGAAACCTTTCATTGGGTTTTTTTTTTGAAGAACCATCTTAATTTTAAATATCCTCCAAGTTTCTTTGTAAACTGTAATCCAAGATAAGAATATTTTTAGAATATTTATTTTTAAGTGTGTCGTTTAACACTAGTATTACTTCTACTATGTATGTTCATACTAGAAGTAATACTAGTGTGTTGAATTAATGGATGGTTGAGTTAATGGATGGACGGATGGATGGATGAAAGGATGGATGGATGGATGGATGGATGGATGGATGGATGGATAGATGGACGGATGGATGGATGAAAGGATAGGTAGTTTGGACAGATGATCATGCAGTAAGACAGTAAGACAGACACAGACATGTAACTTGAACTATGAATAAATATAGACAGCCCAATTCACATTTTGTGTAGCCACAAAAACATAATGTGGCTACACAGAAGCCCATGTTATAATCACATGAACAACAGAACTGGTTTGTAGAACGTGACATAAACCTGAATGTAAATTTTTATATTACTTTGCTATAAATCTGCTGCCCCATATACCATATGGGTGGCACAGTCTGAGATGTGGGACCATAAAAATATTTTTGAGACATAGAACTGGCCTCTCCTTTGCACCCACATAGAGGAGTTATTCCTCGAGGTGGGTTTAATAGTTCTGGAACCCAGCCATGGCTGAAACGTAGAGCACTAAAGAATAAAGAGAATAAAAAGTCCCTGGCAGGATTTACCCACCATCTCATAAGCCATCTGTTTGCCATTTGTTGTGTGCCTCCGCACCAATGTTTTCTCCTCTCTCTCTCTCTCTCTCTCTCTCTCTCTCTCTCTCTCTCTCTCTCTCTCTCTCTCTCTGTCTCATGCTGTTCCTGAAAAGAAAACATCACACATTCCACACTCGCATAGTCCAAAAAATGTGCTTAGTTGTGTTTATTGACATGGTACCTCGATTTATGTTTTAACGTTAACTCGTGTTATGATTATAAATGTATAGATTATGTCCCATTGGTTGCTGTGTATTCTGCAGCCCTTCATCCGGCGTGTGATTCGCTGGAAAGAAGATGCTACCCCTGGTTCCTTTTTTGCTCGGGACAACGCAGCCAACTTCCTGTACTGGTGCCGTAAAATTGGGGTGGGGCAGTCCCATCTCTTTGAATCAGAAGATTTAGGTGAGCAACCACAGGTGCATCCTTCTGAGCTGAGCATACACACAGATGTGTGAACTCCATATTTGCCTTATAATAATGATAATCTGAATCTCCTGTTAATGAGATATTTGGAAAGTTAAATGAGAGAATTGTGTCTGTTTAGGCTTTACTGACTCTTTAATACTGAGATGAGCAAATATCAGTTGCCAGATACCTTAAAGAGGAATCAAAATGAAAAATTTACAGCTGTTGTAAACATGCCTGCTTGCCTCCTACACTGGTGCCGCAATGGTTCTCTAGAGTGAAATACTCTGATTAAAAAACAGCCTCTAATGATGTATATAGACGGTGGGATGAAGTCTTGAAAAACTACTACTCTATTGAGGACGGGCTGATTAAATAATTTGGGTTTTTTTCCCCAAAAGGAAGCCAGATAGCCAGGATTGCTGCTAGGAAGCCACATATCACTCAGCACTTACTACCCTCTATGTAAGTGACTAAATTAGCAGTCAAGATCTTTTGCTGAACAGAAATCTTTTGTGAGGGGACACAAATAGACCAAAACACAAAAAGAGAAAAAAATGGGAATTCTATTAACATTATGAGTCAATACATATATTATGTAACATGACAAAAACTGGAACTTTTATGTTGGCCTTGCCTTTTGAATAGTGATTTCAGCTTTTCCCCTACCAATGTAGCTGGCTCGCTGGAAGAAGAAAATGAGCATTTATAGGTAAATAAAATGTTGGTTGCTCAAATCCCAGCCACTTCATGCATGGCAGATGTGTTCATCTCACCTGGTACCATCGTTTCAGTCCACTTAATTTATTTATGTCTTCAGCATGATTATGTATGACAGAGCAGAATGCTTCAAAGCCTCTGAGTTTTGGGGAATGTGCCTGAATATGTTAGATTCAGTGTACCACAACTGTCAGGGCCTCGGTGAGCAGTCCAGCACAGAGAGCCTGAGTGAGCGATGAGTCAGAGGTGCGAATGTAGACTCATTTTCACTACTGAGACACCTGCCTGTACCAAAACTTCACTTAAAGGAACAGGTCAGTGGAAAATCAAATTTACACAGAATGTGGTTTCTGACATTGCGTTATGCTGTCAGTAAAAATACATGTTCATGTTCGGGCACCAAACATGTCTTGTCTGATTGACAATTTTCAGGGTCAGGTGCAAACCTGTGTAAATTTCCCTTCAATCCTTATCAGTAGGAAATCAAGTTCTCTTTCGTCTCTCTTTTTCTATCGTTTTCAGTCTGTATCTGTAATGTGTGGCATATTATTGATCAAATACCATTTAAATAATGCTTTACCCTCAATAGCTTCAGTTGTTTTATGGGTACGACTGCTCGGGCCTTTGCACAGCACACATAGAGAACCCCTCACCCCCCTCAGTCTCTTTTCCTCCCTCCGTTTCTCTCTCTGTATGAACTCCGCAGGGAACACAGCTGAATGGCAGTGCAGTATCAGTAACACTCCGCACGACCCCTTTGGCCCCTGCTGTCACTGTATTTTTATAATGAAAAATGGAGAGAAAGACTGAAGACAAAGGAAAATGAGGACAGTGTTGCTGGGTCAACAGGAAAAGAGATGGTTCTGGATCAGACAAAGGGAAAGAACAGACACTTGAAGGAGATACAAAAGAGAAGATTCTGGTCCCTCAGTAAATGTGTTGGAAGATGACAGGCAGAAATAAAATAGTAGAGAAGGGAAAATGTGCCAGGAGTAAACTAGTACTGTTCATTAGTTTGTATATGGATGGGCTATAGTTTTCTTTTCTTCTCCATGTTTGGGGGTGATATACATACAACCGAGGGACAAAAGTATTGGGGCACACCTGTTTTTCGTGGTTTAGGCTAGGCCCCTTACTTCCAGTGAAGATCAATCTTAATGCCTCAGCAGACCAAGACATCTTGGTCAACACTATGCTTCCAACTTTGTGGACACAGTTTGTGGAAGAACCTTTTCTATTCCAGCATGACTGTGTCCCAGTGAACAAAGCAAAGTCCATAAAGACATGGCTGGATGAGTTCAGTGTGGAAGAACTTGACTGGCCCACACCGAGCCCTGACCTCAATCCCGTCCAACACCTTTAGGATGAACAGAAACAGAGATTGCGAACCAGACCCTCTCATCCAACCCTCTGACTTCCTAAAGGGGAGGACCAATTCCATATTAAAGTCTGTGTCTTTGAACACAATGTCATTAAAGTCCCAGTTGGTGTAACAGTCAGGCATCCCAATACTTTTGTCCCTATAGTGTATTTCAGCATGTTTCATTTTTGCTGTTTTTTGATTAGTAGTGACAGAAGTTAGGACACTTTCTGTGATTTCGCACTAAAAGTGCATAGTGCATGCCCATATGGTTCTTGGCTTAGATGTCCAGTTCTGGGAAAATCCGTTACTCGGCATAGAATGACATACACACTCACATTTTCAAAATAATATTCTTTGGAATGTCATTCAGTGAAAGATTTCATAGGAAACTTCTATAGCATCTTTTCAAAGAACCTTTTTGACACCCTTTCTCTTTTAAAAGTGCTGTGCCGTGCAGATGTTGCCCTATTTTAGTTGTTTTTGTATTGCTCTTTTTGGGTCAAGGCCATAAATTAAATGTTTTTTTGTCAGTCAGTGCTATTATTAAATGTTAGGCCCCGTGCCTACGTTTTTGTTTACACTGAGGAACCCATTTGCAAACTACAACCTGCTTATTTAAGGAACATCATTAATCATTACTGCGCACGGTACACATGTTCCATTCTTTTGTCTGGTTTCTTAAGAAGTCCTAACAAACACCGTTTCACAAGAAATCACATGTCAATGAAAAAAAATAATAAAATGAGCAGTTTGGGTTAAATTCTTAGTGATGCATTTAAGACAAGTTTCAACACAGTTCAGAACAAACGAGTTAACTTTTCTATGGGAATTATCTTCCGCTTGCACAACTGTGCTATACAAATAAACACAGCTATGTATTGTTTGCATGTGGGTTTCAAAAGCCTCAAAAACGAGGTGGAGGAAAAGCGTAGGTATCTTTTAATCAGTGCAAGAATTTGCAGTACTGTTGATGATTAGAGACACAAAATACAGAAATGCAGCCCTCAGCTTGCCCATGTTTTTCTAAAGATATGTGCCCAGCGCCTCAGGGAATTGGGCAAGTCTTGAAAGAGAGCAGCTGCATTTCTTTTTAATTTGGATATTTTGTGCCTCATCACCTCAGGCATCTCAGGCTGTGAGAGACTGTCACTTCTTAATTCTGCTCAGTGTCAGTGTGTTTTTCCATCAATGTATCTTTTTCCATCATTTTGTGCTCTGTGTGCTTTTTGCTTCTTTTTCGTCTTGTGGGATTCAAATTACAAATCACAGCCTGTGTTCTGTTGCTGTTTCCCTTAGTTCGAGCAAGACTTGACTTAAACTGCATATCTACAGTACTATGCATGTCTTATGCACATGAAAAAAAAAATACATTTCAAGTTGTTTAGCTGGGCAGATAATAAAAACAAACAACATTAAAAATTTACTTGTGTTTTTGCTGGCAGAACTCACTGTTAAGATAAATGGCTTTAAACATGTTTTATAGTTGCCTAAGACTGCACACTATTGTCTTCAACCAAAGTAATGTAAAACTTTCACACACACACCCCTTAATTCTCTGCAGTCCAGTTAACTTGATAGTTCCTCTTTCATGTTTACTTACTTGAATAAGTTACAGATGAAAACCTAGCCTTAATTTAGCTGTAATTTGAACTGCAATTTGATAAATGATATCATCCTGAAAAACTAATTACATCAAAACAGTGGGACTGTTACACACAAATAGGACACTGTGTACCCTGTGGCATCAGGCTGTCCATCAGTTAATAACTATTGATCTCAGAAGGAAAACACATCTCTCCTTTAGTTTATAGGAGGTTGCTCAATGAATGGAGAACATTATTGTTCTAAAATCATGCAGACCACACCTTTATAGTTGCTTATTGATCATATGTGTGTTTTGTCAGTTCTTCACAGGCATCCACGCGATGTTTGCTTGTGTCTCATGCAGCTTGGGAGAATTGTTTCAAAGTAAGAGCTTGCTGTTTTTATTGTGACTTTTGATTTAATTGATTTTTATCAGGAAAACCACACTGGCATATGATAAGATAAGACAAGATAAGACAAGATAAGATAAGATAAGATAAGATAAGATAAGATAAGATAAGATAAGATAAATATACCAAAAGAGACCGAGATATTGTGACATGCGTAAATGACAAATGGCATAGAAATAAAGCAAGAATAGAGCAACAGAAATAGTATCAACATGATTATTTCAATAAAGTAAAACAGACTCCAGCAACTTATACATCTCAGTGACATCTCTGCCATCACAACAATTCAACTCAGTAATGATTCCTTATAATCAGATATTGAAATAGGAACTTCAATCACAGTTCAGTTCAATTTGATTTTTGATTCAGAATTATTTTTAAAAATACACCAAATGCAAAATGTAATTGGAGGTATAATGTACACAGTGTGCGCCTTGGTCAAATGACATTTTTTTTAAGTAAAATGACTAAATATCTTCTGCAAAAAGAACACTGTGATGCAAAAATTGCTGAATTTAATATGCTGTAAACAAAAACAATAAGACCCATTTTGTTTTGTATGTTTTATTTTGGTTTTCAATCTATGTTACTTAGCAAGTAAAAAGAAATTGTTCACATTTCCAGAAAAAAATGCCATATTTAAGTTTATTCAGCAAAACATGTTGTTTCATGAGGGGTGCTGAAACTTATGTATGTTCTTCAGTTTCTAATTAGAGTTTAAAACTGATGTTGAACATTTCTCACAGGTATGGAATTGATGCCCCAGGACTTGTCAAGCTGGAGAGAGAGATGGAGAAAGAAGAAAATGGGCCTTTCTCTTCATGTCTGTGCTTTGCCTCGCCATTACCTTCTCTTCCTTCTCCTTCTCTTTTCTTCCCACCTGCTTCATCACCACCTCCACCTTCTCCACCCTCACCACTCTCTGCCTCTACCTCTCCCTCCACGCCACCTGCCTCTCCGCCTCCAGCTCCGTCTCCCTCTCCACCCCCCAGCCCCTCCCCTCCTCCTACCCCTGTCCCTGAGCCTGTCATTCATCCGGAACCTGAACCTGAGCCTGACTCGCCCAGTCCCCCATCGCCTGTTAAAGCACTCACGCCCACCTCACGTTGCCTCAGCAAGACCAGTGGGAAAAATAAGGGTGCAGACAGCCTACTGGATGACATTGTGAGTGGAAATGAGAATTAACAAACATATGACAGTGTGTTTAAATGCAAAACCCACTTTATGTCTGCAAATCCACTCTTAACTCTCAGTTTTTAACCGTTAGACGTCAAAATATTTGCTAACAGTGACAAAAACATATCATGCGTCTACATTAACCATTTCCAAGAAACTTTTAGTTGATTACATTTTTTGTTTTTAAGTAGAAGAAGGCATATTCAGTTAGGATTTGCATACATGCTTGTTTTGCTGTTTTTTTTCTTGGTTTGGCATCAAATCAATTATGAAAGCAAACCAAGCACAATGCAATTAACTATGTAATAAACATTGTAATTATGACATTACATTTAAATACTAGAGAAAATATTGCAATATAACTGTAAACTTCATTTTAAAAAAATTACAAATTCCCATTTAGTTTGAGAATGTAAGGAATGTGTAGAACACAACTCAGGACTGTCTTACTTTCTGACTTTAGGTGAAGCAGATTTCAGAAGACCCGCCATGCAGATGTCCAGTGAGGTTCTGCGTTGAGAAACAGCCTAAAGGCCGCTATCGTGTTGGGGATAAAGTGCTGTATGTCAGGGTAAGTCTTCAACTCCCACTCTGTCTTTATATTTCAGTGTCGCCAGATGAAATCAACTATAACAATGTGCAAGCCAGGTAGACAATGAGGCTGGATGTTTTTGCAAGTCCCTGTAATTTCTATTCTAGTTAGTAATAGCAGAAAACCAATGGCAAGGGCAAACAAATGATGTATTGATACCCTAGAAGGTGGAAGAAACAAACAAGTAGAAAAAAACACTAAACACTGACTGGCAAAAGAATTACAGGGGGTCCTCGAGTTACAACATACATCTGTTTCTACGACGGTGATGTAACCTGAATTTTGGTGTAAGCTTAAACACACCCTATCACACTTACCACAGAAACAGGAAAAGGACATAAATATACAGTACTTGTACACTGTACTGTAGTAACAGAAAAAGTGACAAAAGAGTAAAAACACTCTTCTGAAATATCTGAAATGGCGTAGGTAAGTGTACTGGAGGACACTAACTCCCTCACTCACGTGCCACGTTACCACGTATTCTGCCCATTATTTCTCCTCCACCAAATGGTACCATTGGCACTATGCACTCCCGTAGGAAGCCATCTCCTGGCATCCACCAAAAGTAGACTAGACCATCAGTCTGGCAGATAGTGAAGTTTGATTCACCACTTTATGAGTTTATATGATCTACTGCTTCATGGCTTCCTACATGCTTACATTTGACAAAAATAGCACTTACAGTTGAGCAGGGCAGACCTAACCGGGCAGAAATTTTACCATCTGATTCTGGTTAGAAGAAAACAGCTTCGGTTTCACATTGATGTCTCAAGTCTTTTTATGAATTTATAAAACTCTAACAGCAGCTCCTGAGTTACTTTAATGACATATCGATTGAGCTGAACCAGGTATCTGAGGTATTTGATGAAAACTACAGTGTAATACTGGACTTCCACGAGGAGAGGTCTGGGAATGATTATGCAAGCAAATAGACATACATACATACTGCTCAGATGTCTAAGATATATATTACAGGGGTCAGAACTACAATGACCAAACACTGAAGGGGTAGATATAAATGTGACAACAATCAACAACTATGAATACAGTTATTGGGTAGTTTCTCAGCATATCTACAGGTGATGCGGATTCTGAATCTTTTTCAGCAAAGAACTAGGCGTAATCAGATTCCTGATTAATGCTGATAGTCATCCACAGCCCTTGTTCCTTATTGACTATTTTATGATATTCGTGAAAGACAAATTAACCAACTCAAATTACGCTCCTGTCATTAACACCTTACTGAGTCCTGCTTGGGCTTCTTATGCATTGTTACTTTGGACTCGGCAAGCGCATGGAACTCATTCAGAGGCAAAGACTCATGGGAGGCTGGGTTGCCTGGCAACACGAAGAAAAGGTTCACACCTTTTGAATGGGAGAGGGAAAGGCAAAAAAAAAAAAAAAAAAGATTCCAACTGGCAAATGGATAAGATCAGACAATGAGTCATTTAACTAGCTCTCTCACTGTAGGCAAACAATGCACGAAATTTACACAAGGATAAAGCTGAAAAATCATATTTGCAGTAAGATGGCAAGCAAAGTGAATGTAAGGACCTTTTCTAATGCGCTGGGATGATGATGAGCTACAAAGAATTCCGGACATTCGTTTACCTCACTAAAGCTAGAGCCAGTTCAAAGCAGTAATGGGGATGGAAGAGCACTTCAAAGAATTGTCACTTTATCTAATTGGGGACTTCCTTGAAAGCCATTATACTTATCGGAAGCCACTTGTTTAAGTCTCACTATCTCTGAAACAATATCACTAATCAATCAATCCATGTTCTGCAGACAGCTTAACCTCAACAGATTTCTTTCTGTTTTGGACAAAATGCACATTCGGTTCCCCTCCCAGCGATTGCATTTCTTAATCATCTAAAAACGTGTCCTGACAGTTGTTAAAGAGGAAGGTCATAAAAACTGAAGTGAATGTTTTACAATCATCTGGCATGTAGAAGGATAATTGATATCATATTCAAACTGGCTGACCAGTTTTTACAGACGAACTGAAAAAAGAGATTTTCAACATGATACCTGGGTAAAGCATTTCATTTTAATTTGGTAAAACCTGCCCTCGCAATCTTATGTTCTCCCTAAGGGAGACGCCTAAGGGAGATCCTGGGTAAAATGCAATATTAGCTTTATTATGTCCAAATTTTTGTCACGGAGCGGCCTGTGTGGATATACTGACTGTGGTTGTCTCAACCTGAGGTTAACACTAGACCTATGTTAGTCCAACACTTAAAAAAAAAAAAAATCAGCATTTTAAAATGTCCTTGAGACTACGTGACCATTTCATGAGAAATGGCCCAACAGAAACGGTCCAAACAATTTAAAATAAAATATCATTATACTGATTTACATTAAAAGGACTTTTTTCTTTCGCTCCTCCTGAAAAGTAACCAGTTTGGAGATATGATGGATAAACTTTCCAGATAGACCTTCAAAGCACCGGTGAACAAATCTGTCACTTTCATACAAATAGATTGGCAAGGATTAGCCTATTCCAAGTCATGGTCATCTTAAATGCCCTAAATGCCTTTAGGGAGCAACATGTCCCATCGTGCATGATTAAGGAGAATGTTTATTGGTTAGTGCCAGGCTGTAAAAAAGGGGGGTGCTGAATTTATTGATTTCAGTGGTGAAGTCATTAGCAGCGTGATTACTCTAGAAAGCTTGTTAAAGAGCGACAGCAGTGCTACCAGGTCCCGCCTCCTTCCTTTCTCTTGCTGTGCGATTTTTCAATCAGACGATTCCTCCAGGGCTTCTGCACGCTATGCTGTGGAAAGAAAGCATCATCTTTCTATCAAGAACCCATTTAACAAGAACTAAGAGAGAGAGAGAGAGAGAGAGAGAGAGAGAGAGAGAGAGAGAGAGAGAGAGAGAGAGAGAGAGAGAGAGAG
>JBBIGA010000040.1:18490346-18505113 GCA_037576975.1 Alestes dentex | reverse complement strand
GATCTTGTCTTTTCTTGTCTTTTCTCGTGCCTGTTTCATGTTCTGGTTGTCCGTGTCTGTTTAATGATTCAGTTTCCTCACGTTTTTTCCTGAGGTGGTGCACGTCTTGCACCTTCAGCCAGTTTTTGTGTGTTCTGTTTTCATTAAAACACTGTATATAACTGCTTTGTGCGTCCTCCCCTTCCCTCCCTCACCTCGTTTCTGACAACATGGACTACAAATGAACAGAAAATACAAATTATGAGACACACACACATGTGCTCTCCATTTATACATTATAAAAAGACAGTTTGTAAAATTAAAATTGCCCAGCTTTACACAATCCATCAGCAACTCAATCCATTACATTATGCTCTAATGTTGAAATTGTTTTATTTCCCAAAGACACTACAGTCACCTCCTGTTTATAGTTTTGGTTAACTAAGTTAGAGCACTTCGTAAAATTAGACAAGTTCACAAACATCACATGATGTTGGGGCAGCCGGTTAGGGCCCTTTGATCAGGAAGTTGTGGGTTCGATTCCCAAGACTTCTAAGCACCACTGAGGTACCCTGAGCAAGGTACCGTCCCCACACACACTGCTCCCCGGGTGCTGTGTTCCTGCATGCTGCTTCACTTGGTGAATGGGTTAAATACAGAGAAGAATTTCATGTTGTTCACACTGTGCTGTGGCGTGTTTACGTAAGACAGAATGGTCACTTTCACGTCATCAGATGGAGAGTCCAGACCACGCAAGTGATATAAAATGACCACTAGATGGTGACACAATCCCAGGTTTTAGGATTTAAAGATCATCAGAGCACAGCAGTAAAAGGAATCGCTCAGAGGCATCATAATCTAACACTGCTAAAAATACACAAGCTCAACATTTTTATGCATAATTTTCTCTCTCACACACTCACGTGCATTCACACTTACCTCCCATGAGGAAGAGTAGTCCAGCTACATACTGCATGAGATCATGTTGCTGGCAGCAGCCTAGCACCCCGATGATCCATCCGAAGAGGATGATGGAGACGGCCATGCCAACGAAGCCCGCGGTCATCCTCCGCAGATCTACACACACAGCAGCGCTCGCTTTAATCACTGTTAAACCTCCGCCAGCAACGGCATCACATGTACACGGTGACTCAGTGCCTCCTCACAGGTTATGAATCATTTTGCTTCATTGTATTACAAATTTATACAACTTTAAATAGAACTACTGTCCACATGTGGATAAACCGTGTAATGCAATGCACGTACCAGATTCCAGTGTGTACATCATGTTCCCATACAAACAATACACCAACAAAACTACATTACATCAATATATTTACTTACTTTGGACATTTTGTGTTTCAGTAATCATAAAATGTACATATTTGACCTGAGTGACTTTATTGTAGTGTTGGGAATGCCCTATTTTATATAGATGTTTAGGTGTCGTCAGAACATCTGTATGTCCTGAGGTCACATTCATGGATGAAAAATGCAGGTTTTTTTGGATTAATAACAATCTAAATGTGAAAAATCTTTGAAGGCCCCCTCTGGCCCCAAAACAAATCTGTCCTAGGTTTTACTGAATATTACTGCAAAATATCAGTAGTTATAAATATTGAAAAATCAGTACTTATTAATAGTTATCGAGAATCTAAGCGCATAGATTTTATGGATATGGATAAATTGCTTATGTCCCAGCCCTAATTTAATGCAGATTTTTTTTTCAGTGCAGTTGATATTTGAGATTGAACTAGCAGTGTTTCTGCTGGCAACATTTCTATGTGCTCAGCATCCCCTCTATCCCAGACCTCCTGCCATATCTACTGTCTATATGTGAACTACAAAAAGGAATACATGATAACAACAGTAAACAGTAAACAGGCTGTAATCTTTAGCAACTAAACAACGACATCTGATGTGTTTTTGCCAGTTGACTTGTGGTCCAGACCATGTAGACAGTTTGGACAAAAAAATCAGCGATCACCTTGGGGTCTACTTAAGACTTACGCAGAGCGTGCCACTCGTCCTGCCGGATGGTCTTAGTGATGTTGACAGGCAGGTTTCGGGGCAGGATGGATGAAGTGTAGTGGTACTTCACTGGAGTACATCTCTGAATCAGACCTAAGATAAATACACAAAATAACAAATAATATTCCGTGTCCTTGTTCCACAGCCAGACTGAAAACAGTCGAGTGCTATTAAGTGCCTATTGACTTCTTGCATTATCAAATTCACTGACGTCCTAAGTGGGTGAATTGACAAAAACTGAAATTGCTGAAATTAGGTTAGCATCAGCATAATCAACACAGAAGGGGGGTTATGGCAAAACATATTTGAAAAGACACTTCATGGACAAAAGTATTGGGACGCCTAACCATTACACAAACAGGGACTTTAATAACACTGCATTCAAATCCACAGACTTTAATATGGAATTGGTCTCCCTTTGCAGCTATAACAGCTTCCGCTCTTCTTGGAAGGCTTTCCACAAGATTTTGGAGTTTCTGTGGAAATTTGTGTCCATTCATTCTGTAGAGCATTTATGAAGTTTTTATTTATGTTGGATGAGAAGGCATTTATTTATGTTGGACGAGAAGGCCTGGCTCACAATCTCCGTTCCAGTGCATCCCAAAGGTGCTGGATGGGGTTGAGGTCAGGGCTCTGTATGGCCAGTCAAGTTCTTCCACACCGAACTCATCCAGCCATGTCTTTATGGACCTTGCTTTGTGCACTGGGGCACAGTCATGCTGGAATAGAAAAGGTTCTTTCCCCAAACTGGGTCCACAAAGTTGGAAGCATGGCGTTGTCCAAAATGTCTTGGTATGGTGAAGCATTAAGATTACCCTTTACTGGAAGTAAGGGGCCACCTGAATTCAATAAGTATTTGTGTGTCCCAATACTTTTGTCCATATAGTGTATTTTACCAACACATTATGTACAGTACATTTAACAATATATTTATGAAGTCTGAAAGTCTGAATGCACCATTTGAAAAAAAAAAAAAAACCATCAAAAACTATGAGCACAATACCTTTTATTCAGCATTTTATTCACACCACACTGTAGAGATATCAGTTAAACAGGGCTGATTATCATCTTTTAATGATACATGCTGTTATTCAGTGTTTTTTAAGTACTGACAATACTCACACAAATCTCAGAAAAGCCTATTATGTTATGCCATTATGTAACACAGCATGGTGAAATATAATAGTGCACACCCAATTCAAGGCATTTACAATGAGTTTGATATGCAGACACCAAACCAGCTCATCCCAACAGAGCTGCAGACTAAAGTTTACAGACTGTGATTCTGACTGAAGAGGACATATTACCACTACAGAATTCTAGTCATTCTTTCCACAATAATTTTATAGTTTAGATCAGGAACAAGTAGTCTGTACTAGAAGATTTCCTCAGTATAAGTCGTATAGTGACTTCCAACGATATGGAGGGGCTGGATCAGGTCCAACTTCATCTCTGGACCAATGAACGCATGTGCGAAGGAGCTGGATTTGAATCCAACAACACCATCTGCGCTTTTTGTTCCGCAATGACAAGCTGTTGGCAGCTGTGTGGTGTAGTGGTTTATGTGTTAGTCATTATTCAGCTCTGGTTTGTCAGGTTGCACGTTTGAGCCCCATCTGGGTAAGCTTCTATCAAAGCATGATTCAGAGAGTTTGATTCTCACAGTCAATTGGAGCCAATTCGAATTTGGTCAGCCAATCAGAGAATTCAAAAAGTCAAGCAAAGTGCTGGATTCAAACAACTTAATCAGAGTGTAAGGTTTAAATAGAATCTGACTAGCCAATCAGAGTGTAGGATTCCAGTAAATAATGAGATTGCACGATTCTACTGGTCAAACAAATTGTAATAATCCACAGCCTTAGAGTACAGGATCCAAGTAACCAATCAGACTACAAAATTCTACCAAGCCTTGCTCAGACTGCAAGAGTCTACCAGCCAATCAGATTACAGGATTCTACTAGCTTTAAGAGTACAGGACTCAAGTAAGCAATCAGATTCCAGTAGTCATTCTGACTGGAATTTTAAGAGAGCCAGTTAGAATGTAAGTGGGCTAAATGGGGGTTGGGGCGCTTACTTTTCTTACCCTCTAGCTTCACCTCTGCTTTCCAGCACAGGAGGGAAAGGAGCTCACGGAGAGCAGAATACACAGTCACCACTTAGAAAATTAAATGAAACACGCAGGATCATCTGCACGTTTCTGTTGAGTCTATGAGTCATCCTGAGTGACATTTGTGAGGTTGTTTTCCTGGCATGCGAGTGTGTGTGTGTGTGTGTGTGTGTGTGTGTGTGTGTCTGAGAGAGAGAGAAAAAAAAAGACAGCCAGCTGTGGTACAGAGGATTAGAATTGAGTGTCTTTCTTCCTGATCAGCCACTAATTAAGCTAAAGCAAGTAGGTGAGAAAATCATCCCAATTATCCACCATCATACATCACAGGAAGCATGAGTCAAAACTCTGCATGACAGAATCAATCAGAAAGGTGTGTATCCTATAGAGACTATCCACTTAAATAATTAAACTTCTGGAACATCTAGTTCATTTATAGCAACTCGGTAAGGAGTCCACGCAAATCAACAACATTGAAACTCAACACAACACAACACTGCACTGATGTTTCGGCCACATTCACTGAGAAGAGAGTTTGTTAAGTACTTCTTCCATATACACTACATGGACAAAAGTATTGGGACATGCCTGTTTTTCCAGTGAAGGACAGTCTTAATGTTTCAGCATACCAAGACATTTTGGGCAACACCATGGGGAAGTCCTTATAGACATGATTGGATGAGTTCAGTGTGGAGGAACTTGACTGGTCCACACAGAGCCCTGACCTCAACCCCATCCAACACCTTCGGGATGAACTGGAATGGAGATTGTGAGCCAGGTCTTCTCGTCCAACATCAGTGCCTGACCTCATAAATGCTCTACAGAATGAATGGGCACAAATTCCCACAGAAACTCCAAAATCTTGTGGAAAGCCTTCCAAGAATAGAAGAAGCTGTAATAGCTGTAAAGGGAGGACCAACTCCATATTAAAGTCTATGTATTTGAATGCAATGTCATTAAAGTCAATGCAATGTTGGTGTAATGGTCAGGCATCCCGATACTTTTGTCCATATAGTGTTGGTGCATTGCGTAGAGATACAATGGTTTACTACAGGCCATCTGTTTCAACACAATCTGTCAACCCCCCTAAACCTCGTCCTTCAACAGAATGCTGTGATTTACACACATCTTAATGACACAGCTAGGTTGAGAACTGTCCTCCAAAGAAAAACATCCTGCAAATTGTGGTCAGAAACCAACTATTGATTAAGAAGACTGACAGAAACTACAAAAACTAAAAGCTACAACCATTAAATGTAGAGCTACATGGACGATAAACAAGATAGATATCTTAAAAAGTGGCCAGTGTGTGTACACAGTAGGTAAAATATAACTGTTGCTAAAAAAATCATATCAGTACCACACACACTACCACACCACTATCATGTCAGTGTCACTGCTGTGCTGAGAAAAGTAACTCCACCACCAAATTAAATCTGGTTAGTGGTGGGCCTATAGTGGTCCCTCCTCCACTGTAACTCCTACACTGTTTTAATAATGTACACCCTCTTGTTTGTTGTAATACAGTACCACTTTGAAGCTGAAAACCAATTCACAGAGAGAGCTAGCTGTAAGAAACTACAGCATCCACATAGTTTTTTCTTCTTCAAAATTTCTGCATAATTTGACCGTCAAGATGTAAATAAAGTCATTCAGAGTGGTTTGATGTGGAACGTGTTAAAAAAACCCCTGATGTCTGAAGTACTGTCTCTAAAAGTTCACATGAAATGTTCCTATATATGTAGCCTGATGCATAAAACATTGTTTTGAGATGGATTCTGCTTAAAATGTCATTATTTAAATACTTTCATGGTACAGAGGTACAAAAATAGCACCCGACTGCAAGAACACATATGTACCATTAAGGTGACATTTGTGTCCGTAATGCTACCCTTAAAATACTTTTTGTATAATAATTTTAAGTATGTTGGTGATTTTTCTTAACTGATTTTTAATCAGAACACTCCAATTTTTAGACATTTCTACATCCACAATCATGATGGAAATTCCAAAGACAGATGAGTCTGACTATTTTTGCATGCCTAAACTAGTGGTGATCCAGAAGTAAGTTCAAGAAGTAAATCTTTCTTTAGAAATGTTTTTACCTCACATTAAACTTTGAAACATTAAAACCACTGACAGGTCAAGCGAATAACAATGATTATCTTGTTACAATAATACCCGTCAAGGGGTGGGGTGTATTAGGCAACAAGTAGTTGAAGTGTAAGGTCACGAAACAGATGAGTGTATGAAGGGTCAAATTGTGATAGCTGGACAACTGGATCGCAGCATCTCCAAAACAGCAGGTCTTGTGGGGTGTTCCCAATAGCAATGGTTAAAACCTACAAAAAGCAGTCTAAGTAAGGACTTAAAGGATGGAGCTGTGCAGCTGCATACTGGGCAGAGTGCCCTCGAGTCCTGGCATTCATGTGGACGTTACCACCTAGCTAAACACTGTTGCAGACCGCGTCCACCCCTTCATGGCAACAGTAATGGCAATGACCTCTTTCAGCAGGCTAATGTGCCTTGCCATACTGCAAAAATTGGTCAAGTATAGTCTGAGGAATATGACAAAATTTTGTCTTCAAAGTGGGAAATGCTGGACCAACTACTCTGATCCATAGAGGCCCAACCTCTCATCCTGTTAGTAAGGGAGCTGCCCCTGCAATCAGTAGATCATGGGTTCGAATCTCAAGATGGCTAGTGGCACCACTGAAGTACACCTGAGCAAGGTACCGTCCCCACACCCTGCTCCCCGACTAGGGGTGGGAATCGAAACCCGGTTCTGATTTAGAACCGGTTCTAATTTTGCGAAGCACTGGAATCGTTCACCTCCGGCGTAATCGGTTCCTCTAACGATTCTTTCGGACTTTTTCCTGTGTCGCGCGCGATGACGTCCGCGGCTCGAATGATCATGGAGCGGAGAAAGCGGTCTGCAGCGTGGTTGCATTTTACCAAAACAAACGACAGTTGCGTTTGTAACCAGTGTAGTGCCGTTTTAACTTGCAACGGTGGTAACGCTACCAACATGTTAAAACATCTAAGGTCTTAACACAGCATTAAAATTCAAGAATGCCATGTGTTCGATTCTCAGTGCTCGAGTGCAAGCTCCGTGGTTTCCATAGATATTTTCATATTTGGACCATATTATTTGTTGTTTAAAGGAAGATAAGTGCATAATTTATTGTTCAAGTGTTTATATTTACCATGTAAAGGACAAGATTGAGTTCTGACATTGAATAAAACAGCTGCTTTCGAAGCTAAAAAAAAAAAAAGGCCTATGACTACCTTTTATCATCATCCTGTAACACTGTTTAGGAATCGATAATGGAATCGATAAGGAATCTGATCGATAAGAATAATCGAGAATGGCACTGACATCAATAATTTCTTATCCTGACTGCCCGCTGCTTCACTTGGTGAACGGGTTAAATGCAGAGAAGAATTTCACACTGTTCACACTGTGTGCTGAGATGTGTTCATGTATGCCAAATGGACTCATTACACCTACAGGACATAAAGGATCTGCTGCTCATGTGTCAGATACCACAGCACACCTTCAGTGTGAAGTCCATGTCTTCACAGGTCAGAGCTGTTTTGGTGGTGCGAGGAGGACCTTTTACAATGGCACATGGTTTTAATGTTGTGATCTGCAATTTAATATTTTGCTCTTTTATGCAACTTTTACCACACAAGTCTAAAGTCAAATGTCCTCAAATTGTGATTATCTAAAATGATTCCAATAAGGTGATTACGGAACAATGGTGACAGGCTTAAGCACAAGTGAAATTACTTCGATACATGAACAGATATTGTGTTCGAGATTAAAGACAGATAAATTATTTCAAAGCTACGGTCAACGCTATAGATTTGCACCTGTTCAAATGATCTAAGAATCAGTTTAGCTCATTAGCTAGCCTGCTATCTCTGCCTCAGTGTCTCCACTCCACAGCGAAATAAATGATGGTGGACATTCACTAACTTCACTACTGTGGGTTTTACTCACAAGAGGAAGCTTCTATATGCTCACTATAAAAAGCAACACGGCAATGAACAATGACCAGTATTGAAATTATCTGAGTCAGCCTATGTCCCAGTGTTTCACCATTATCAACATTACATAAAAAATACGTGTAAGTTCACTGTTTCTTTTATGGATAGTTAAACATGACATATTTCATACTGTAGACACTATGATCCCTGGTTTCTGTCATCACCACTGTCAAGAAATTTGAGATGCTATGAATCTCTACAATGCCCCAACTAATATCAAATCACTGACTTAATCAATGAATTATGCAGAAATTTTGAAAAATCTGTGAAATTCTCTAGTGACAAGCTTATCAAAGTAAACAAAAAAAGTTCATATCCCCCTCTCATGTAACTTAAAAATGGCTAATTTTTGCAATTGTTTTATTGTTTTACAGATTTATCAAAAACATAATATGGATGCCATGTAAAAAAAAAAAAAAAATTTAAAACAAATATGCCAGCGTTAGACACAGCCTCTTTCATTGGTCGTATATACATTTTTCATGAAGATATACACTTTACTTGAACCCTGACGTTACACTGACATAACCATGCAATAAACGTCACGTAAAATATACTGTATGCTGTCTTTAGCTGTCATGACAGATCATGATCAGTCACGCTACTGCAACCAGGATCGTCATGAGTGACGCCATGATGTTTGATGCCAAGACAGATCCATCACTTGCAAGGTGTGCTTGTCTTAACATTATGGTTCACTGTTACAAAGATAATGGTTCACTGTTACAAAGATAATTATATCAGTCAAGACAAATAAAAGCAAGTATAACATAACACTTACATTACTGGACATAATTGGTCATAAAAAATCATTACAGCATACAACACCTGCCATGACATGATTATATCAAAGTTATGTCAGTTCAGGTAACAGCTTAACAGTGTATTTTTATGGATTTAGGCTATCAAACATAGAACTGCAGTGAATTAAATGTATCTGGAGCAACTTATCAGACTCCCAGCAAATGTTACAACTCAGTCTGTTCCAATTACCCTCTATGGGTTGAGTTCTGCTATTGGCACTTGCACTACTTTTGGCTGAATTCACAAACAGTAGGCACTGGAAAGCTCATGCTGTCATCTGTAGCAGAGACGTGGAGTGTTTATTCATTTTATTCAACCAATCCTGTTTAAATATTTTGAAGATTATTTTAAAAAGACAAACTGTGCCATGCCCTGCTCTCCCTTCTTAATAAACTGGCAGCTCAATCCAACTCAGTGTAACATCAGATTTATAAAATGAGACCATGAAAAAGATGCTGCCTGCAGTTTTCCACTGAGCGACCTGCTTTTTAAGGTACTTATGCATTACCGCCGTCAAAACCCAGCGAAGTACGGAGCGCTGCATTATGTATAGCCACTTAGAGGAAGGTGAACAATGCTAAAGATTCGAAGAAAGGAGAAAAAAGAGAGAAAAAAAAAAACACATTCACACTGTCTGCCTCAGTTAATGCACATCAGCTGTAACAGGAACAAAAGTTCTTATGCGAGCGCTGATTCAGGATCAGCTTATTCATACATTTAAAATAACTCTAGTCGCAGAACCAGATTTGAGATCGGCACTCCTACTCTGAAGAGCTTTCTAAGACTTTAAACAGACATCAGGTTTATTCTCAGTCACGCAAGGCCAAGACTATCAGCTCTGAAGCAGAAGTTCACTTTCCAATCAGCGGGAGCGTATGGCCAGAGCCTGCTGTGGAAGATAATAGCTCGCTCCGTTCGTGCTGAGTTGTTTTGTTTGTAGCTCCTTGTTTTATTGTGTGCGGAAATGCAGCATCAGCAAACGTACAAAGGGCACACGCGGCACATATGCAGATCAAGTTTGAGCAAAAGGAGGTTGCTGGCCTCCTGCTCCTTTTGCATTAAGAGCAGGTCAGGGTCAAGAGCTGGTTGGTGGTGTGGTTCGTTACAAAAACAGGTATGAAGAATAGGTCACAAGAAGGGAAAAAAAAAGAAAATTTCCACTGTTTGTAACTTTACAGAAAGCCAGAAGCCAAGAAAAACAACTTTATTACCTACATAGGGCCCATCTACAGAAAAAAGACAATACAAATAGGTATCGAAAATGGGTGATCCATTGGAAATATGGATAAGCTCTTGAACAAACGATGCTGCTATCTGTATTCACGCACCATTACTGAAACATGCAGCTAGTCGGTGTTCTTTAAGCACTTGGGATATCATACTTAGAAAAGCATACTGGTACATAAATATTGTCATATAGAGAGAGGTCAGAAATGGTCATGTAAAAAATGGATGATTTACAGGTAAAACCGCAAAAACGCCATTAGTGGATCTCAGGGGAAAATAATAAAGTAAAGAATATTTGCATGATATAATCGCTTTAATGGTAGTTAATGCAAGAAGATTTCATTACAGTCATTTTTTATGGGTCCATTCATCACTAAATGTGCACACAATGCAAGGAGCAGCTGGAGTTTTCCCAATTGTACAAAAAAATGAAGACTTGCTATTAATTATAGCCCAATTTTTCAGCAGTTTAAGAGTTTTTATTAAATGCAAAAAAAAAAAAAAAGAATTTACTGCATGATAAATACAGTATGAGATGATAGAATTTGTTAGCAAACAAATTCACACAACACCACAAACAGTGGCCCACACAGTGACCGAGCTGCAATCCACCTTCATGTGAAAACAAAACCCAGTATTGATCCCTGTCGCTGGACAAGGGCAGTGGTGAATGACACATGTAGTCAGTAACCTTCTTTCAGTGCAGTTAGGAAAACGTTAGAACGGTCTGTTCTTCGGCTTTGGAAAAGAAATAAACTATGAGTCATTTCTAGCATCCCAAACAGGGTAAGCCTACTCAGACTTTGTGCCACCTGAGCATATGCTACGGGTACTACTCAAAAACAAACATCTTCTCATAAAAAAGTACACCCTTAAAAATAAAGTGTACTAAATGGTTCTTGGTTTGGACTACAGCACTAATTTCAAATGGTAAAGAAACTTGACACTATTTGGAGGTTCTTCAAACTTTTCACCCACCCATCATCTCTACAAACTCTCAAATAATCCTGTTCTTTCTTTTCTTAGTCCAAACATTTATATCCAAAATGCAAAGACAGCTCAGGTACAACTGCTGTGTTTTGTATTGATTCTATCTGACACTACAATGTAACAAATACTATATAACATTATTATATTACATATAATATATAATCACAAATGACACACGCTATTATATATAAGTTAATAGATATTACTCTGTCTGAGCAGAGAACCACGTATTTGCTGGTCATACGACATATGAACTCCATTGAACTTCAGCTTTCATTATAAAAATCAATGTATAGTAAACCCTTCAGTCACTCGCGGATTTTTTCTGAAATTCACGGAAACTGGAGATATCCTCCGCATTTCTTTTTGCTTTTTCCGTGGCAATATATAATTTTTCATGCATTTTAGTGCTAAATTATTAAGAAAAGTTTACTAATTTTATTAATATTAACGTACAATCAGCTACATTTCCATATTAAATATAACTGTATACATTTTTTGGTACTGTCCAGAGAACACAAAGAAAGCACATCATGGGAAATAGCGCTGTACTAAGAAGCTGGAAGTTTGAAAGTAGCCAATCCCAGAGCGTTATTCATTTATTCTTGTTGCTGATTGGCTGCTACACTGTACAGTACGGACACCGGTTTACGGTTACATTTTTTTAAGGGCAATGTTTTAAGCTGAGTTTAAAATGAAATTTAAGTGTTTTGGGAGCATATTTGGGGCCATATTTAGGGTTTAAACTTTTAAAAATATTTAGGCATTTTTTACCCCATCACAAATTTGCGATTTTTTACAATCGAGTACAAGCTGTCACATACTTTTAAGCTGCTGGCGAGGGACTTGTTTTGCTTATCTCTCTCTCCCTCTCCCGCTCAGACATAAAGGCTGTGCCCCAAACTGTATACTAAAACACCGAATAGTGTGTAACAAATACACAACCAATAGAAATGCATTCAGTATGTGAAGTATAGAAGTGTGTGCTTTGGGACACAGCTGAAGGGAAAAAAACTCACATACATACGTCACACACACTCCCGTACCAATCGAGACACTCTCCTGGCCGAGTGTACACCCATCTAGCAGGAAAGGGTGTGGTTGTGTTTCTCAGAAGAACCATACTGTGTGCACATTTTAAATATGTAGAGTGTTAACTGCCAAAGCGCAACTTACAAAAATCTGAAACTGAAACATACAGTTTCACCTTAAATAGAACTTAAATGGAGTCAAAAATTCGAGCAAGACAACAAACCTGGAGCGCTAGCTTATCAATGGACCGTGACGCTGGTTCATTTGGTGATTAAGCTTAACTGACAGAGTAAATAATATGATCATAAAACACTATGAAATATAACAACAAAAAAATGTACATTCACTACTAATTACAACCATGGAAACCATAAATAGTATAAGTGCTATGCGTATGGATATAGCTGGTATGGATGGAATAAAATTCCAGGTCTGTTGGAAATGTTTTTTGGTGTGGTCTCAACATGAATGTCAAATCTCTTTCACTAGAACATTTCAAACGGGCACAAGATATGCTTAGGAAAGGAATTCAAAACATCAAAATATCTGTCCTGTATATTATTTACAATATTGCTTAGACCTACTGTTAATGTTACTTCATGTCACCATCATTGCTGCTGTGCTTCTTTAAAGGTGTTATGTATTCAGTCAGACTGAAAAGCTCACTCAAACATACTCATGCATGCTGTGTACTCTGCATGGTATGAGTAACGTCTCACACTTTTAAGCCTAACTCTTCATGACTGTGACATAAATGACAGAAACGACTTCCACTACCATCTCCCAGCTTCATTTCGCTCCAAAAGTTTGCTCTCAAAAGATGAACAGACATCTTTCACCCACAGAAAGGACGATCAGTGAGCATCAGCATAAGCCTTATGCTACGTGTTTGCTTTAATGCTTTAATCAGACAACCATGGAAACCATTTCATCTGATCAAATTAAGCCACTAGGATCAGCAAACCAGGAGCAACAAACTCGAACAGGATCCTCTGGATTAAGTAGGGCAGACAGGTGTATGTTGAGCCATAAAATGTAATAAAATCCTGACTTCTGGCTCTGCCTCAGACTGACAGCCTAGCTTACTTCATTCCAGCTTCATCATTTATGGCATCTATACAGGCACTTAGAGGCACCAGGGAAACCCAATGAACAAATTATTAATGAAGATACTGTCAAATGTGCAACATGCAGCCTGGAGGCCAGCATGAGATGCAGCTGCTGCAAAGGTTTAGTCTGAAATGTTGTGGACTAAAAAAAGGATGAGGGAAGGAATGTTTGGATTGAAGAGTAGATAAAATGGCAAACAAAGAGTATAAATATCTGCTGGGTTTAGTACCATTTGTCCTTTAAAGGGCCCATGCCTACTATTTTCTGGCATTTTATTGTTGACCTCCAACCTGTGGTCCATGCATGACACTGGTTTGGTCGTATGTATCAAAAATGGACATAATTTCTTCTTATAAAATAATTTTCAAACCTCCGATTGGATTCCTAATGTCTAATCTTAAAAATGCAGCCCAGTCAATCATTTCTTGCATCTTCGATGTGAATGAGCAGACTAACGTTGCTGTAGGCTGAACAAATGGCTATATGTAAATGTGTTTGTAACACTTGCTGTCTTCTATCAGGAGCCACAAGCTGGTAAATTCGCTGAATGATTGTGCTCAGCTCATGTACACAATTCTATTCTCACAATAATCCATGATTTTGTTGCTATTAAAACAGACACACACTTACCCCCATATATCATCTTGTTAAGGCCCGATTCTAATATTGTTCCACAATGTCTCGAGGTTGCTACACTGTGATTTCCCTCTGTCCTGGTGCACTTATAAATAATTCACTCTTTGTTCCTCTTTCTCTTCCTCCTCTTGAGCTGTGTGGCCCATTAGCCCATTATAATTCATTATCTCATGGATTCCTAACAGATGTAAATGCACTCGACACGATCGAAGAAGTGAAATTGCCCGCAAGCCGCTCAGAACCACGGACCATCACATGGTTATAAGTCTAAGCAGCTGGTTATGCCATTGTACAACTGATTCCGTAGCCAGGCATTTATGTTAACTGAATAAAACATGACCTTAATAGAGCCTGTGGGTTGGACTGTATGCTAACTGAGAAGTGAGGTAGACTGGAGTTCAACCATAGAGTGAGATGTTTTCTCCACTAGGATCTGATATGGCGTGTAAACATTCCATAAAGAAACCAAACCCTCCCCAGCCTATGCAATCACACCTCAAGAAGCTAAGCTTCAAAAACAGAATTCATTCTTTTTGTGATGTCCCAAAAAACAGCGTATTTACATATATCCATCTATCCAGCCTGCCTGTTCACAGTGAGGCTATAAAAAGTGTTTCAGCCCTGACATGTTTTGAAAGATACACAGTGCAGAGCTGCCAATCACAACCGAGGTAATTTCCATTTATCAGCCTTAATTATAAGGGAGAAAGAGGTTTGCTGTTTTTTACTAAATAAGCCAAATTAGGATATGGGTCCTTTAATTTAATAAAAATTATGCTGTATCTATATATACAGTGTTCA
>JBBIGA010000040.1:18444287-18463075 GCA_037576975.1 Alestes dentex | reverse complement strand
AGTCTCAAGTCATTGAGGGCAAGTCTAAAGTCAAGTCCCAAGTCTCTGTTTGTGTGACTTAAGTGCGACTCAAGTCCCCATCTCTGGGTTGTGGGTTAAAAAAGTCTGTCCTGTTGTGAGTGAGGCAAGTGGGTCTTGAGCTAGTCCTGCTGGTCACAGCAGACTTATTGAATAACTTACAGAAAAAAACCAACATCCTGCCACACACACTGAAAGTCCTGGCCCTCCATAGAAAGTAGAGCCTGTTGTGGCTTTTTCTGTACAGAGAGTTCATTTTATCTATACACTATCAAAGGTTTTTGCACACCACAGGTTTTCAACACTTGCAGATTTGATCTCTGTTAAGCACTGGACTTAACTGGTTTTGGGTGAACAACTGTACATAAAATATGTAAAATAAAACAAGTTTCCTTTATAAGAATGTGTAACGTAAATGTCTGACATCCTATTAACAGGTTATGCGGTGACGCAGGGTCAAATTCTAGACTGTCCTTTAACTTTAAATGCACTTGTTAACTGTTTCATCACTTAATAGCTCATTAAATATCTAACAGTTGTCTGGTGATCCACATTACAACTATGTTGGGTGGCTTTTTTAGGTCAGTAACGATAAATGAAAATGATGACATTTTCTGGCTAATAAAGGCACTCAAATGGTAAACATGCTGTAAATGATAGCTAACTGAGTGTATTTATATTGAACATTAAGTGAGTTCCGTGCAACTGTAGAAAATCTCAGGGTGTGTCAAAACGTTTGACTGGTAGCGTATATATTACATTTAGCGCACAGGTGATATCACTTGCCAAGAGATTGACCACCACCATGAACGAAATCCACAACCGATTGAAGAGCAAATTTCCAAAACTCACACAGCGCATAGTTTGTGAATTTTTTTAGGTAACACTACTATTGGCATATTTTTACATTACCTCGTTATGTGCAATAGTATAACTGACCAAAACTCACTCAGTCCTCTCGCACAGTTGCAAGTGGTACTTACTTACCCAGGTCTCCCAGGCGTACATAATTTTGTGGCACTCAATATCAGTTTACTTAAATATGGTTTACATTATATTTACTAAAATGTGCAGGAGTTGCACTTTAGAAACAGACATTGAAAAATGACAAGTAACTGTAAAGTTTCAACTAAAAAATGTTTTCCTGTAAGAATTGCTTTCCAATAGGTAAAACAAGTAAAATGCGAATATCCAGGAAAAAAATGCATTTGGACTGAGTGAGTTTTGGAAATTTGCTCTTCATTTCCTTTGTCTTGCTCACGTTGAGCTACATGTGGTTTTTCCTGCACCACAAAGACAAAGTCCTCCACCAGTGTACAGTACTCTGACTCACCTCCATTGTGGATACACCCTACAATCATCAGAGAACTTCTGCAAGTGGCAATAGCTGGTGTTGTACTGGAACTGTGACGTATAGAAGGTTGAGAGGGAGCTAGGCAGGACAGTTGGGGTGTTGAAGTGTTACTCACCGCAGTTTCCAACACACATCCGTAGATTTCTTTTTACATTACTGCTAGTCGTTTCATTTCCATTCTGATTCTCACCCGATGACATGACTGTCACACCGCAGATGCCTTTGCAAGAAACTGCAGCATGATCAGTCTAGAAGGTGTCAAATTGACTCTCCATTATAATGAGGTGAAACTGTAAGAGAGCCTTCAGAGGCCCCCCCCACCCAAAACACCCTCCCAATCTTTTTTATTTTTCTGAGGACATTTTCTGGCAGTCTGGCCGAAATGTGTCTGTTAGAGCAGATGTGACCACTAGTGCTGGACTTTGGCAGGAAGCAATGGGCCTAACAGGAAGTGTGCTTTGTTGAGATAAAAAAAAACACATAGCTAGCTAAGGTCAGCCACCCCTTCCATAACAACTACTGATATTTTCACCACAGAGAAACACACATGCATGCTCGCAGGGGTGATGACACACCTTTGATGTGGGTGATTCTGCATGAAAAAGCCACAGAGATAAGGCCTTGAAAGCGCACCGCAAAATGCACCATGAACACGCAACAAGTCTTAGGTAAAATCCATACAGCTCATCCAGCCTTTCCAGATATCATGGAAAGTTCCAGGGATTTAGGACTCTTGATACACTGAAGGTCAAACAATAATAAGAAAATGTAGTTGCTATCATAAACTTATTTGAAAAGAAGGCTTTATATGGTGTGAAAACATGACAGATGGACCATAGAAAAGATTACTTTGAAAAAAACTTGTGACATTAGCTTGCATTAAAGCTAAGAACTTTTTTTTTTTATCATCTTACACAAGTTACACAAGGTTTTTAATCACTTGATAGTCTAGTTTTAAGCACTACACTGCATTTGCTAATTTTGTTTCCGTTGACACATGCGTGACATAGAGTAAGTAAATGCAGGTGAACTGACAGTTATGTAAAAATGTACATAACGTAGAAACGGCTATTATGTGACTCAGTTTTCTGTTTTTGTAAGAATGTACTGGAGATTCCCATGACGAGCCATGGGTAATCCCTTATTTGTTATGGAACATAGTCTTTGCTGTTACAGTGGCAGCATGGAATCAGAGGCTTCATGGCAAACACGTTCCTCTTTTCAAAGGACAAATTTACAACATATCCTTTAAATCCACATTTACTTTGACTTAACTGTGCTCAGAATCAAGGTACTCTTTCCTGACGGGGCCTGCCATGTTATCAGTTATCGGGGTGGGTTCAGGTTTTCGGGTTTGTTTTCAAATTAGTGTAATAAGCTGACTTTCTCTCTCTCTCTCTCTCTCTCTCTCTCTCTCTCTCTCTCTCTCTCTCTCTCTCTGTAGTAATGTTTTACCTGCTTTCAGAATAGCTCCAGAGTGGGTGATGAAGGACTTCCCCTTACTTGTTAAATTCCTTTAAAGTGTGTTTTAGAGGTTTTTTTTAAGCATTTCTGCAAGCCCAGCTGTTGTAAGAGGATCTTTAGCACAGTGAGGTTAATAGTTGGAGGCACGTTGCTTGTAATAAACACTGTTAGCGCATCACAGATTTGTAAGACTTCAATCTGTCCCAGCATGACATTTTTAAGTAATTCAAAATGCTTAGTAGTAAAACAGCTCTGTAAAACAGCTCTGTAAAACAGCTCTGTAAAACCATGTCTGTGAGTTGTGTTTCAAATTTAGCCACACCAGTCAGGCCTGCTTGGTTGGGATAATGAAGTACAGGCCAGGTTCGAGATTCACACCCGCGCAGATAACTCAGATAGCTTTTCAGCATTTTAAAGGAATACTATTAGATCCGGAAAGACTCTCAAATACAACTGTCAGCTGATGCTCACAATATGATGTTTATTTCACTTAACAGTTTTATTATACAAAAAATGCAAAACACATGGTGAATAAAGGGGATTTGTCATATAAGCAGTTTTTGAGGAAATACATGCAAGTTACATAAAGCACAGGCCTTTATCTGTTGTATACAGACACATTTTTTACGTGTGTGTGTGAGTGTGGGTGTGGATGTATGTGCATCCATATCCTCACTGAAAGTAGGCTTAACCTGCCCAAAAATAGCTCGTCCACCCTAAGCTGCTAGGGATCTCTTGCAGCGTAGTCACGGTTGGGGAGAATGAGGAATTGGGAATAAGAAGTGAGAAGAGCTGGACGTCCCCCCATACACTCTTGCTGAGGCCTGCTCCATGTCATTATGAAAGAGGAGGTGGCCACTAAAACCTCCGCACACTATCAGACAGGAAACTAAGCCCACTGTGGCCAGTCCACCCGATCCCTCGGATCAAAACGCAATCACATTCCCAACAGGTGCTGTTTTTATTGTTGTCGCCCGAGAACACTTTTCCGGATCTGAGAAACAAGTTTAAACCTTGTTATATGTAGCCAGTGGCCTGGTGGTTAGGGAATTGCCCCTGCGAACAGAACATCATGGGTTCCAATCCCAAGACTGTTAGTGGCACTACTGAGGTACCCTTGAGCAAGTTACCGCCCCCACACTCTGCTCCCCGGGCGCTGTGTTCCTGGCTGCCCACTGCTTCACTTGGTGTGTGGGTTAAATGCAGAGGAAGAATTTCATACTGTTCACACTGCGTGCTGTGGTGTGCTGTGTTCATGTATGACAAATGGACACTTGACACGTAAACTATAGACTCCTAAAGTTAAGTCTTAATGCCATTCCATTTAAAGAGTGGACACCTTTATTGTCTCCTGAATTTCTTTCACATGTTTCTTTTGGATTTTTATTAAGATTGCAGTGTAGTGCAGGCCTGTACTCTAAAGTACATAAAGATTCTCAACAGGTCCTTGACTTGGTTCCATGAAAAACCTTTAAATTCGTCTGAACCCTTGTGAAAATGTTTCAAACTTGCACATCTCATTTACCAAAGTAGTTCTTTGAAGAGCCGTCCACCGAAAAGCCATTTAGGGAACCAAAAGTAGTTCTTCTGTTGTATGTCTTTAACGAATCCTTTTTAGTGACTTTATTTGGTGTGATGTGAGTGTGATGACATCAAACTAAACCAGCCTCATATTTCCTAGAAGAATCAAACATATTTCATGTAATAATGATATTTCAAGGAAGAAAATCTAAACTACATTCAGTTTCTTTTTTTCTGTTAAATTTGCAGCCTCGGATAATACAAAGACTGGAAGCGTTTGGTCTAAAACCTTTGCAGCAAAAGAGACTGTCAAAGATTCATTATGATTCTAGGCTCTTTTATACTGTTGGAAGATTTTAAAAGGGCAAAAGATTAATAAAAAAGTGACCTGAAACTATGACTAAACCATGTGGGTAACTGCCTAGATTCATCTAGTTGAGCTTGACCTTACGTGACCATTGAAGGAAGCAGATTTGGTCTTTCTGTAATATTTATAAGCCAGTGAAAATGCCCACGCTGTGTAATATGGTTTGCGTATTTTAATCATTTAATAGACTCCAGGAAACATGTCTCTCTGAGACTTGTTATTTAAATTCCATTAATTTTGGTGAAACGATAATAGTACTAAATACTAATAAAGGCACATTCACAAATCCATGTATGCCAAAGGACTAACAGTAAAGAGATGGTTCTTTGAAAAATCACATTTACACAATGTCTTCCCTAGCTCAGTCAAGACATGTTTGATGTCTGAGGTTTGTTTGTTTAGTTTTGGCTTATAAATTAATCAAAGTCTATGTAACTGCAAAAAATGGGTGACACTGAGTTCCATGACATTTTAGCTACATTTGCCTCAGGGCAAGACTAAAGATACTTCAGAAACCAAGCATGCTTTGGTTCATTGATTACACTTAGATAAAGGCAACAAATGTGACAGCTCGTTGTCTGGTGGTTCGGGAGTTGCCCCTGCCATCAGAAGGCTGTGGGTTTGAATCCCAGAACAGCCAGTGGCACCACTGAGGTACCCTTGAACAAGGTATTGTCCCCACACACTGCTCCCTGGGCAGTCCTGGGATTGTCCCCACACTGCACCCTCTGTTGTGTTCACGTTTGACAAATGGATATTTTACACTTTACATGTGCAAATATCTTTTTTTTGATGGGCCATTCCATTAAGTAAATTCATATCATAGAAGAGTGCTGTGCACTGTACATGATACAAAATGCTTTGTTTTGCCACATGAAATATAAGTATAATATATTTCTGTCATTGCAACAACTAATTATCTTACACAGTGACACATAATTGACACTCACTCTCAAAACTCTTTGTAAGAGTAGGAAGCAGCGTCCTTCTCTTCATCTCAATTGGTCCGTTCGTCATAAAGTGTTTCAAAAGGTATGATCAATTAAAAAAATTAGTATAGGATGATATAGAAATGGATTAATAAATATCACAGACTAGTTTTTTAAACCAATTAAGAGTTTCTATGTGGTGCTGTTTAGGCTGTTTAATAGCTTTTTAGTTGGCACAGTGGAGTTATGACAGTCACTGATGTCAACACCCGCATGTGGACATCACTCTGGTGCAATTTCAGTCAAAATACCTCATCTTTGAGCGTGAGGAGCGCAATATTTCCTTTTGCAATGCACCAGGGTGTTTCCTGTTTTCTTCTTTAACTGTGTGGTCATGATCTTTAAGCAGGGTGGACTGCACCAACCATGTGGGAGGTTTTAAAAACCTTTGCAATTTTCACCCTTCCAAGTAGTTAGTAACTGTTGATATTTCAGAAACTCAGGACCAAAAAAAACATTAAGAGCAACCTTAATAATATTGAACAGTGTACTGATAATAGTCAGAAACTTGCATTCTAGTTGGGTCTTTGGCTTGGGAAACCATGAATCAGCTAATCTTACCAAAGGGATTGTAGTGACACGGCATGCAAAAAGCATTTTCGTGGGTTACAATGAGTAGATATTACTTCATTTTTACAATTCTTTGATCCCAAAGGCTAAAAATACAACTAGCTGTACTTTACTGAATCATACTGTCCAATGTAGGCCAACCCTACCACGTTGCAGTCCAGCATCAAGAAGAAATAAGACACCAGTCACTGTTCATCGTGTGTAAATGCTAGAAATGATCAGCCAAGCTTGTTATGAGTGAATTTGAAGGTGCTAACTCGACCAATGGAGCGCTGCGACGGTTGCCGGGAGCTCTTAGTGTCTGTATGTACTGTCAGGTTGCAGGCAGATGTGTGAAAAACGCATTGACACCTCGTGGTAGAGTCTAGACCACAGCACAGCACACAAAGTGAACAAAACAGCTCAGTGTAGCTACTGTCGACCTTCCTGCTGAAACCTCAAGCTTCTTTTGGTCGTGTGTGCCATATCTAAAGTGTAGGCCCTTCCTGCCACAATCAAAGGTCCTTTTGTCCACCTTCTCATGCTTCCAAAATGGCTGTGGTTTTCCAGGCAATGAGGTTTCAAAGAGGCACCGAAAAAGGTAGTGATCATGATTTGAAGCAAAGGCCATATACCTGGAAGATTAAAAAATACCAGGTGGGTGAGTGATGGGAGGATGGGGAGTTTGGAGACTGCAAACTCTAAATGTCCTCCTAAGATGCCAGTTTAGAAGAGAAAGAGAGAAACAATTACACCACAAGTCAAAATATTAGACATATCTAAATAAATGTGCGTTTATCTTAATTACATTCTAATCTTTCAAAACTTTAAATCCACTTTTTTTTTACCCAAATCTCTTTACCTCTGCCAGAAGGCCGAAACCTGGGAATGTGTGAGCTGGCGAAGAGGACCAACGTAGTTTTGCAATGACTCTCTCACTCTCCAGATCTGAACCCAGCTGAAAACTGTGGTGTGAATTCAACTCATTTCAGAACTCCAGTAGCCTTTTACTTTGTATGCACATTTCATGACGAATGGACCAAAATGACAAAATGAATAAAATTTGCCAATTTGGAGAGACAAGGTTTTGTTCGGCAATGATAGAAATGATACACGTAGTGACATGATGAGTGTGTACGTGCGTGCGTGTGTGTGTGTGTAGCTATGTGTGTGTGTGTATATGTAAAAGCATATGGGGGCAGCCACTGTGAAAACCAGAAACAATCAAAGCTGTGTGTTTCATAATTACATAAGACATTGCACATCTGCATAGGAAATCAAAATACCACACTCAGAGAAGGTAATGTTTAAACAGGAGACATCACATGACCACTAGTCAAATGACAGAAAGCCCAAGTGTGAAAATGATCGATGGTGGGTTGCTTGAGGGGATTTCAGAATTGCAGCTATCAGGAGAACAGCTATAAAACTTTGCTTGCAGTCACATGAACTGTGGCAATTACAAAAAAAGGATGACCGCAGACCTAAGAAATACAAATCTCATAACCTGGAATTTTGTAGCCTCTGTTATGGTGTAAGAATCTCATTTTACTTCTCTTTAAAGGCCATTAACAAGCCCATAAACAAGCAATGGTTATTTTTATTTCTGTTTGTGCAGTAGGTTCAATAATATTGTCTCATCATTAATCATATGACTGACCACTTAGCTTATCACTGAAAAAAGTCTTACTACAGCTTATCACTGAAAAAAGTCTTACCAAGTGAAATGATCTCATATCAAAGCAGCACATGTTTTTTAATTTGATAAGATTACTTGTCTATAAGATCATTGTTTTTATTTTAAGAATAAGAATATTTATTCCTATTTATTCATATAGTGTTGCCGGCATAAACAGTCACTCATCAAGTTAAGATATTAAATTAGGACTCTTGCACTTTTCAGGACTTTTATTCTTCAAGGATTCTGTATTTCAGGTTATTTTAAATTCTTTGTAAAACTCAATTTAAAGATTTAAGATGACTAAAACTTTTTATTTTTTGCCAGAATTCTCTCAAGCTATTAAAAAGCACTTTACTGGCTTCAAATATTTATTGGTGTTTTTGAATGAGTACTTGTATGCTCATGACTTGTATGCTCAAATAATGTAACCGAAATATTCTCTACATGAGCACTGTATGCTGCCATGGAAGCAGTAATTGTAGCCATTTGTACAAACATTGCTTTCAAAAGCCTCTTAAACGGTGTTATTTAAGTGTTATTTAGCATTTTATTTTTTACCATGAGGAATTTAACAAGTGCTGACAGAAGCAACAGCAGCAACTAATGTTCCTCCCTTTCATCCTTTGCCAGGACTCACCCAACCAACAGGTATAAGGTTCTGAGATTCTGAGCTCCCAATTTTAGTGTTCTCACCAGATAAGTATCACTACACCTACATAAATGACCTATAATTCTTTTTTCATTTTATCATATAGTAACAATCGTTTTTATAGACTGGAATACCAACATAGATAATTAATAGTTAAATATTCATGACTTGTGAGAAATATAAAAAAAAAAAAATAAGTAAACAAACTAAAATAGCATTAAAATAGAGATATATTTATCAAAGATTCTGTTGGTGCAATGGATTAATCTGCATATTCTTAGCAAGAGACCTTATTGAGTAAATTTTGTTTACTCCATTTTTTTTTTACTTTTCTTGACTTTCTATCTAATTTTCAAACATTTTTTTTTAAATGTTTTTGTGCAGGAAACAATAGCAATGTTAATAATGTTGTCCTTACCTGACCAACCCTCCTCCTCGTGCTTTGCTGCAGAGTAGTACCAACTTGCATCTAACATGATTTACATGAATGCATCAGTCCTTTCCAGTCAAGGACTTCTGAAGAATACTCTTACCAGGTTACATTTCTCCTCACCCTGAAAGACGCAATGTGTGTTACCACAGCCACTAACATGTTACTCTGAGCTTTAATTTTCTTAGAAAGCAGAACATTTTCATGAAAATAATGAATCAAAAGCACAGCAAATAACCTTAAAACCTACTCAGTGAAAGAGTCTGATCCACAGTTGATCTAAATGACTTCATTGTTCCAGTGTCTTTAAACGGACATATAGGTTTCTGTGTATAAAAGGAATGTGTGAACCTGTAAGGTCAGGTCAGAGCATTTTTGGGGTTATCGCATTTATATCGCATGCTTCACTTTTTGATCCTAGGCCTCGGCTACGGTGCAAGGACGCAAGTCATTCACTTACAGCCGAACAGGAAGTGAATCTGAAAGAGAGTCCTCCACTTCTGCTTTTCTGTCCCATACTCAGAGAGTAGGCTGCTTTATTCGTGTGGGCCTGTGTGTGGGTCTTCTGTTTTGAGGCACCAAGTAATATTAAAGGCAAACGCGCAAGGCCGACACAGACCCACAAGTTTCAGAGAAACTGATGGTAAAGGTGAGATACAAAGCCAAATGAAGATTTTGGTAAAATACTGATAAGATGTTGCTCTGTTTAGAATGACAAAGTTTACTGCAGTTCCCTATTCAGTAATTTCTATATCTAAACCTTATGGCTTTACAGAAGCTACTTCCATGTGTATTCCTGTACTATGTGCCATGTAAAGGCCATTAAAATAAAATAAATGTATCTGTCAAGATCACAGTCCATGGTCTGGCTCAAGAAAATAGTTGTGTCATTTTGGTTGGAAAGAGAAAAAATTAAACCTCTTTATTTAGCTGCTCATTCAAAGAGAGAAGTGAAAGTTCTCTTGTTTCTTTCTCTTTGTTGCTTTTTTTTCAGTCAGGGGGGCACAATCGAGGCCGTTCGAGTTTCATCACGTTCGCCAACAGTTCTGTGACTTCTCCCCAGCTCAGCATGCCTGGAGTGTTTTTATGTCTAAAACCCATTACGAGGCCATTTAAAAGCTCATAAATCATTGGCTGGCCTTAAACGACTTAAACTTTTGCTCAAATGTAAAGCAGCCCATACATGGGGCTGTTTCTAACATTTTTACTTATGAATCTCATTAGAAATGCAATACCTTTAACAGTCACATGACTATTTTGTTATAATGGGTGTCCATATTGGCTCAAACATTGGTTCACATGAAATTAGCTGATATGTTGAACAACAGAGGCAGATTTTCTTTTTTTTTTTATCAACTTGAATATTGGGCCTAGGTCCCACGGAGGCGCAGTGGGTAGCACTGTTGTCTCACACCTCCAGGGTTGGGGGTTTAAATCTGCGTCCTGGCCTTGTGTGTGTGTGGAGTTTGCATGTTCTCCTCATGGTGGCGTCAGTTTCTGCCGGGGTCTCTGGTTTCTCCCACAGTCCAAAGACATGCATGTCAGGTGAATTGGGGATTCTAAATTGATTGTAGGTGTGTGTGTGTGTTTGTGTGTGTGTGTGTGTGTGTGTGTGTGTCCATCCAGGATAGGGTCCGGGTACCTGCAACCCTAGTAAGGATTAAGTGGTTACAGAAAATGAATGAGTGAATGAATATTGGGCCTTTAGGTAGTATAAAATCATACATGCTTTATTAGCATTAGTCTTAGCCTATAGAAAGGAATTGGCTTACACTTATTCCAATATTCATGTAGTGCTGAATTCAACATCACAAATCTATACCTGTATTCTGCAGCTTTTGCTTTTGGTTTTAGCGAGTTCGTGTCAGTACGGACGTTCAGCGAGGATGTAAGCAGCTGGTTTACCTAACGTGCAGTGGTGAGGACAGTACACATTTAAGCAAGACAAATGCAGTCTTCCCACGATTGCGCCATTCCTGCACTACTTAGTAGGGACCATGAAGCAAGAAGCCACACAGCCTGCCTGCCGAAGCTGATGAGGAAAAGCTGTGTAGGAGGCCCTGGGGCGCTAGTGCTAAACATAGTGCTAACGCCTAATCCAGCATATGCTAATGAAAGCTTCTTGTCAGTGGGAGAAAAATAAAAATTGCTGCGCTCACAAAACTAATAGCAAGAAATGTCCGCTCGACACCTTCCGATGTGTGCCGCCGAGCGACGAGGCTTATGGAAAATCAGGCCCTGTACGGTATATGTAAAAATTGGTCATCTGTGTGGTCCTCCTGAAATAACAGTAGGAGGGAAAAAGCCTGCTGAAGTGGCTGTAACAGTGTATATTAATACACTGGGAAAACAGTAAGTGTCATCATGTTCAGTCCGGCTGCGCAGGCAGCTGTGGCTTCGGCAGCCTGTGGTTACAGCAGCTTGACATGTGGTGAAACAGAACCAGTACAATAGCAGTCAAAACAATACAACAAAACCTTAATTCTGAAGTACGTCAAAACACTGTTTCGACCAAAATAGGACTGATAAATCATCACGTACAGCAAATTACCGTAGCAAAACAGATGAAAACAAGTCTGGCAAGAGTGTCTGACAGAGTAATGCTATTTCCTTTCTCACATGCTTCCCATGAAATACTTTTATTTGATCATTTTTTATTTTTTGTTGTATATATGTTGCTTAACATGCAAGGTTTTTACAACACTCATCATATCTGTTTGGCTCGTGATGCAGGTTTATGCTGAGACACCCACTTTAGATATGCAAAACTGAAAGATACAACAGCCTTCTCACAACTCTTTCTCTCTCTCTCTCTCTCTCTCTCTCACACACACACGCACACACACACACACACACACACACACACACACAAACACACACAGAAATGAGAGCGAAAAGACTATTATATACTATAAATATGTTATGTTCTGTCTTGGAAATGTAAAAATTAATTGAAAAATAAAACCTATATAGTTTATATGGTTTTTGCCTTTAAATCACTTGATAATGTTCGGATTAATATAAATACACATAAATACAGTAAAACCTTATTGATAACTCGACCCGACGCTCCAGCTATTGCATGGTTTGGTTTAATGATTAATTTAATGGATTAATTTAATGAAGAGTTGATGAGCCGTCGAGTACTGGATTACTATAAATACTGGACTTTCTCAAAGAGAGGTTTGGAAATGACACACATCGAATTTGGTTATTTGTATTCTAAGACTATATTCTTAACACTTAACATTTCCCTAACCACACAATAGTTCCATCCTGTAAAAGTTTGATCTCTACTGAGCACAAAATAAAAGTACCTATTTTTCTACTTGGTTGTTATTGTTATAAAAAACAAAAATAGAAGAAATACTATATTGGTAAGCAGGGTGCTCAGTCTTACTCACAAAGGACCAGTTTGGTTGCAGGTTTTCACTCTTGGATTAAATGTTAAAAAATCGTCTTTGAACTTTGAAAAATGGATCCATTTAAATTTCTTTAGGAAACCAAGAGTCGTATGGTACTCTGCCAGTGTACGGTCATATGCAAAAATTTGAACACCCGTGTCATTTTCTAAAGTAACACATCCTCTACAGGGGAATATGGCATTTTTCTACAAATATCAATGCACAATCTCTATTGATATGCTGGATTTAACATACTGAAAAAATTAACACATAAAATATAAAATGTACCGCAATGTTTGTCCAGACCACATTTTGTGTTTTTTCCCAGTAAGTGTTAGATTTTTAGTTAAGAAACAAAAAAGGGGGGCATATGACTATGAACATACACAACACAAGTACTGATCTACCTTCAGATAGATTTGCAGTTTGATCCTCCTGAGCCAAACTAACTTTTAATTGAATTTTTCTAAACCATGGGAAAGCTTAGTTTCTAAATCTAGACATTTAAATAAAAAGGTCATTTTGCCCTGATGTGAAGCCACATTAAAGACAGGTCTTACACTTTGCACCATGTGTAAACATGATGTATACATAATTTATGTTATAATTACACAATGTACTGGTTCCCTGACCATGTAACAGGCGGCAGAGTGTGAAAACTGAACTAACATGCATAGGGCACATTATCTTAAACATTTTTTGCATCTATTTTCCATAAAGTATTTAATCCTACGCTCAACAACGTCACAGGAGATGTTGCTGAGCCACTTGTTTAATGTTTTAAAATGTTTTAAAATTTTAATAATGTAGAATTGATTTAAAACAAAATAATTATAGCTGGGTTTTTTTGGCTGAATCATTTGCAGCATGCACTCAGCTACTCTGAAAGGTGACAACTTTTAGATGCCTAATTTGACATCATTACCTGTTAGTGAATACTTCCATAGTTTAATCATTGACTTTTCAGAAGAAATCATATCAAAATCCCTAACTTGAGTCTTTCAGAAGCTACAGTGCAAAAAACTCAGCTGGTAAATTCCACTGCACTGACGCATAAGGTCAGTGTTTCACTGAATGTTACTCAGTTTCTGATGATCATATACTTCTGACTGATCCAAAGGTGAATGCTGTTTTCACCTCCATATGTAAAAAAAAAAACCCTGAACTGTTCAGTAAATTACTGGCAGCACACCAGTGCTGTGCAGTTACACCAGTCAAGACTACAGTGGTAGTGGCCTAGTGGGTAAAACACTTGCTTGTGAACCTGATGGCCACAAAATTGCAGGTTCATAACCCCACTTTCTACCACCTTGAGCAAGACCCTTAACCCTCAGTTGGGACTGTCCCTGTAACTAAGGGTGTCTGCCAAATCCTGTAAATGTACAAAGATAGTAGAAACCAAATGTTAGTTAAAATTTACAGGGGTGGTGGCCTAGTGGGTAGGATACTTGCCTCTGGACCAAGAGGTCATGGGTTTGAATCCTACCTTCAGCACACCACCACTGGGTTCCTGAACAAGACCCTTAACCCCAAATTGCTCCAGGGAGACTGTCCCCTGTAGCTAGGGACTGGAAGTGGCTATGGATAAAAGCGTCTGCTAAATGCCATAAATGGAAATACAAAAAGTTATTTAGGTTATGAGATCTAATAAGCTGATGACACACAACACTCTTATAGTAGGAATACCACAGTATATATAATGCATTCAAACTGATATTTGGAATGGAATAATAGCTTAAAAACCTTTGTGAACTGAGCTGTAGGTGAAAAAAATAAAATAAAATGAAGCAAAAATTAAAAGATCTGAATGCTGGGAAGAATTAGGCCATTAAAACTACACAAAGTACTGCCCACATTCCCAACAGGCTCTACAAATGAAAGTTAAATAGTGTACAATTCAGCATTTACCTTCTTTAACAATAGGCTGGACCTGCATCTCCTTGAATGGGCCATTTAACAGCAATCTACAGTTTTTAAAGAATACAGTGTATTAAATGAATCTTTAATTGTGAGCTTCCACTGGATGTCAAAAGAAAACTGCTAGTGTAGAAAGCAGTAAACCCCATTTTCCTCCAGACTGAATGCATTTTTGGGCAGTATGTATAGGATCTCCACTAATAGTTGTAGAGCTTCAGATACATCATAACTGTCAGGAGTCAGGCCATTTGATGGAAAGAAAGTTAAAATCAGCCACTGTCACGTATCAATGTGTTATCTATTGTCCCTACTTGTCTTAGTGGAACTGCACTAGCAGATTATAACTACACTACAAGATACAAGATAAAGTCTGACCAACAACCTTATCTCTTAGATAACCCACTATCTGCAGTCAGCGCAAGCTTTATGTTCAGACCTCGGCTTAGTAGAAGCTGAAGGAGTCAAAATTGACTTTTGAAGGTACATACTGGTGAAATTGAGCCTGGACATCAGAATACAAAAAAAAAAAAACAACCCAAAAAAAACATTGCTGTTGAAACAATACCTTATCTCTCCAAAACGATAAATTAAATTAAGAAAAAAAACACTCTTTTATGGAAGTTCATGTAAAAATATTTAAATGTATTATTCCTCTTCACTCGCATGTCAAGAACTGCTGACTGTGTCAAAGTATGTAAAACATTTGGATGTTTTTAAATTAAGTGCTGTTCTAGCAGCAATGAAAATATGCAAATTGCAAAAAAAAGAAAAGTCTCAGATTCAGCTATTTGTTTATTTGCTTTACTGTGGAGAGTACATTTACATCTGCAACTTTTATAAGACTGGCTTATTATCAGCTCTACAGTCTTAGAAATAAAAGTTCTTTAATGCTTCATGGTATGGATGCATGACAAGAACAGTTAAGACCTTTGCTTTTTAACTTTAATGTACAGAACAGATCTTTACGTGTATATCTTCTATAAAACTGGCTTACTGTTTTCCACACTCCTAAAAATTAAGGTTCCTTAATAAGTTTATAGAGGCTTTCGAAACTTCGTAATACTCGCACATAGAGCTTGGTATTGTTAAATATTAACATGAGTGATCCAAAATATAAGTACCAACTCAGAGTCCTATAGTACAAATTCCTGAACCATGCTTCTTTGTAATGTCAAACTAAAAGTGGATGTGGCTTAAATCAGAAATGGAGTATGAGGTGTGTTTACTGACTACACTGGACTGCAGACCAATCAAGAAGAATTTTTCAATACTTGGTATTATTGAGGTAATTTAATTGGTACCAAAAAGAAGGTTCTTCATTTATTTGTTTTGTTTTTTATTAAAAGTGATTTCTCTTCTTAGGCATTTTTTTTCTACTTTGTCCATATATTAAAAAGAGATACCTGTGTACAGAAAATGTTATATTACCAGTCACAATATATGGCCATTCAGTGAACACTAAACGAGTAATGCAATGTCATAATGCTACAAACAGCACCATGTCTCTTGTATGAGAAGAAAGCAAGAAAAATGGACCAGGTTCTGGTGGGTGGGGAGGGGCAGAGGAAGTTGTGGGGATGCACTGGGACTAACTATTTACAGACGTAAGATAGTTTTTCAGATGTACTTTCTATGATTCAGTGTTACACTATAAACCCAAATGTTTCGGTTCGAAATGTAAAACATAATAATCATATCAGTGTTAACTGAGCTGTTTATTGAACTCTTTACTACAACTTCAAATAAACCCCAATGTTAAAGAAGAGGACACTTTGTGGGCTTGCAGCAAAACTAATTGGTTTCCAAACAGCGTAATAAAAAAAGTGTTTTGGCACAATGTTTACTGTCTAAACATTTGGATTTGTGTGCTTCTGGGGACGGCTTACAAAATGGAGAAATTAAGGAGCCCTAAAGTCATCTAAAGTGGCACCAATTATTCCTTCATCCTACGTTAACGCTTGTGGAATGGCAGGCAGTATGGAGGTGGACAGGAAGAAGCGTGTTGGCTGAGTTGTCTCTGATTGGCTATTGGGGGAGGTGACACTTTGCGTCTGTTCCAACTGAGTAGTTATAATCCCCACCTGACATCACCCTAAAATCAGGAACCAGCAGCAGACTCTCTCTCTCTCACACACACACACACACACACACATATACCCAAAAATAAAGAAGTAACAAACAGAAAGCCCTATCCATTTGGTCACGCTTGCTGTTTTTGCGTCGCTTGCACTGTATCTGTAGTTGCTTTCTTTCAGGGGCCCCGGGAGATAGCTGAGTGGCCCCGACTGGATAAGGTGCACTTGTGTGTCTGTGTGTGTCTCTACAAGATCTTTGGTTTCATTTGGTAAGAGGAAATTAAGAGTTGTGCAATGGCTCGGGGACAGTTTTGAAAGCCATTGAGAAAGGGTTAGCGCAAAGAGCTCGAGTGAGCGAAGCGGAGAAGACTCCATGTTGCCTTCGTACAGAATGGAGGGGTACATCATCCCACCTGTGAGTATTACTCATCTTCTATTCATACGTGCCATTATTCTGTTACGGTATAAATGTTTTGCTTGGAAAAGTACAAAAACTCAAAGGCCGAGAAGTCACTCACGATCCAACAGGGTTACAAGCTTCCGGCAATGGCCTTAAGCAGCTTGATGTGTTCATTTTTTAGTCTTTCTGCTCCGACTTTTCTCTTACTAATACCGAGAAATGCAAATAACCAATACTTTTAGCAGTGGAACATGAGTGCATTGTTATGTCTGTATTTTGTTACCACTGAAAATGGATAGTTAGCTCCTTTAGCCTTAATTCTTTGACAAGTGATCTTTGCATTTGGTTTCTTTCTACACATCTGTCTGAAAATGTTTAAATTCTTTCATTGGAAAATGATTTATTTCCCTTTTTTTGCTTTTCAGTGCTTCTTAGTATATTATAGGGATGATGTATTAAATTCAGTTGTCATTTGTCAATAAATGAAAATGTTTTCATTAAAACCTGTTGATTACCAAACAGAGGGAATAAAATCAATGATCTATAACAGGTGACCCTGTAGGATAGCCTCAGAGGTGCTTCTGTGTAATGCAATATGCAACAATCTATGCTACAAGTGTAAATGTTCTCCAAAAATTGACTGAATCACTAAAACATAATTTCTATGTGTAATAGAAAATAACCCGGACTGGCTGGATGTCACAGACACCATCTGAATTTAAAGATTACTGGGCACTTGTAAACAAAGATGTGAGGTTTTTCTCATACTGCATCCTGCATTCATATTTCTGCTTTGAGACTTTCTGCTTGTTTCTGTTTTCTTTGGTCAAACTCTCTCTTCACAATTCACCTCACAGCCAACGGAAGAAATGATCTATGAGTCTGACATCTATCGACCGCCAATGGAATATCAATACATAATCGATGGAGATGGCCAAAGTGGTAAGATGCTGTTGTCCATTGCACTTTCACTGTCACTGCCAATAGGTTGTTGTGGAATTGTTCAAAACGTCTACGTACACGTTTTTTTGGAAATGTACTGAAATCTACCCGAAATAGCTTGAAACACTTAGAGGCCCATTATTAACACCATCTTTGGTAGAATGAACTAACGGTTTGAAATCACACCCATGGCAGCTGGGAATAAACCATGCAGTCGGGGGTGTTAGGAGAGCTAGTGAGTGGAACCAGCAAGTGACCCGACACACAGCAGGAAACAGATGCCTCATTTTGACAGGCAAGAAAACTACAGACGTAGAACGAGAAATATCCCCCAGGGCCTGCTGCCTAAGAGGGTCTATCTAGGCCACAAAGTTATCAAACGGATAATGCTATAGCTGAAAAATAGAAAGCATCACAACACAAATAAGGGTTGAAAGGCATGCGTATTAAAAGTGGAGCCAGCTGGTAGCGCAGTACAGGAGGAATGTGATCGTATGCAGGTTGCTGCCTCATTTCTGAAACTGCATGAGCCCATTTTTGGTCTGACTTGTGTGTATGTCACTATTTAGCAGTTCTGTTCTGAACTGTGATGTTAAAAGAAAAGTGAAAACAGGGCCCGCACATCACCTACTTTCATAACGTCTGAGCAATGTTCATTGCAGGAGGCCATAAGCAAAACATCAACAACGTCGGCCACATGTTGTTTTTCACAGTTTGGCATTCAGTCTGCGTGTTTTGGAACTCTTAACGACTCGCACGCTGGATACAAATGAAGCCTCACTCAAAACTCAATGTGATTTCCAGTAGAGACTGTGCTGAGTCATTTAAATTGCAAGTAGGTTTAGTATTTAAGTTAGTTTTTGTGCTTTGTGTAATGTTCTTCAATGTATCATAGACTATTATCCAATATTATGTAACAGACAATTATCTTTACGTTATTTATGTAGCAACTACTGCCAACTCTTCTTTGGCTAGTCTTCTTGATTAAGCATATGCTAGCCAGTTGATTCCAGTGCTTTTGATAACAA
>JBBIGA010000040.1:18416903-18436698 GCA_037576975.1 Alestes dentex | reverse complement strand
CCAAAAGTATTTATGGTTCATGAATCACAAGTCAACCACTTTTCTCGGTATATTTTTGATGCATAAAAAGTTGCTCAAATGAAACATAGCAGCAATGCTTATCTGAATGTAAATATTATTTAAATATCACCATTGCACAACCGCAAATTGACATGCAAAACAAATAAGGCAACTTTATACTCACTGTAATAAAAAAAGATTCTAACTTTGGGTAAAAAGAAAGTCACCTGGTTGTCATAAAATTCACAGAACGGAAATCTGTGTTTTACATTCTGTTAACTTATTATTTGAAGTTCAACTTATTTAACTTTAGGACAAATAGTTATAGGACAAGTTATAAAATACTCATTTTTAACAATGCTGTATCAGAAACAATGTCAGCACTGGTGAGTGACTGTATTCTGGACAGGATAAGTGCTGAGAGGGTAAGAGGGTAAGTGTAGCAGCTTATTGTTTCCTTTCAGCTGGTGAAGGACCCCTTCAGTCACCTGGAGGGTTTCACAAGTGGAACGTACCACTGTGGAGGACAAAAAGAAAAACAAAACAGTCTGATCTTTACCTATACTTTGAAATCAAAATCAGAAGATTAAAAAAAAAAAATATTCAAAAGCCATAAAGTCAAGAAATGAAGCACATAGGAACACAGATACCTCCTCTGTCATCCCTGCTGTCGTCCTCCCCTCTGTGTTAAATGGGGGCTTCAGATACCCTTTAAAGTGCAACTTAACCAAATCGTGGAAAGTTGTCAAGCAATCCTGGAAAACAGTACAGTAATGACAACCTGGCAATAACTGATATCACAAAACTCACTTATGTTCGTTAACCGCTTAATCCTCACTAGGGTCGCGTGTCTTTGGACTGTGGGAGAAACCGGAGACCCCGGAGGAAACCCACCCCATCACGAGGACCAGGACCCAGATTCAAACCTCCAACCCTGGAGGTGTGAGGCAACAGCGATACCCACTGCGCCACCGTGGGGCCGATATCACAAAACTGTGGCCAATAATGAATTTTTTTTTTTTTTATTAAAAAAGTAAATCCTTTGAAAACTGTGCATTCTCAATCAAGACAAGAAATACACATGGCACTGGATTCATAATTCTTACCCGATCCTCCTTGGAGCAGATATAGGTGAACCACCGTAGCCCAGCAGCCACATGAGTGATCTCATCAGTGTAGAGGATCTCTAGGATCTTCACCGAGTCTGTGTCTCCTTGTGCTGCAAAGCGGGCCAGTGTCTGAGGGTGCACGTCTAAGCCCCTGTGAAAACCACAGTGCGAACTCAAATAAATAAGACAGGACAGCAGGACTACGAAGCCAAATTTAAGGGCGGGAAATAAAAGTCACTAAGCAACACCTCTAAACTGAAGGCAGACCTGAGTTTTGCTGTGAACTGACTGAGAGAATAGTGGCGTTACCTAACGTGAACCAATTTCTTATTCAACACACAGGAAAACTGTAATTAACTCCTTCAACCTCATAATTTAGTAACTCTGTCTGACTGATGTAGTGCAGACTAAGGATACAGTGAGTCAAGTTCAGCATAACACAGTTTCCATAGTCGTCTCATGTCAGCTCTGTGCGGTACCTGGCTTCATGGACCATGTGTACAACGGCCAGTCTAGCCAGAAGATCATGAGCGGTTTCCGTTGCTGACTGCCATAAACCTGTGAAAAAAGGACAAGAACCCTTACTCACAAAATCAGCTTCAGGACTTAACCCATACTGATAATTAACCTGGAGGACATACTGACCATTATGCACTGGAAGGGCACCGAAAGAGCTACCCAGTTCCTTAATCCTTTGTTCTAATAAATCATAATGCTGTTGAAAAAAAAATAAATCGGATTATCTTACAACCAAATAATTGTGTACTGTAGTAGTTCTTCATACTTAAGACCAGAGGTGTGACCAGAACATCATGTGTGGGTGAGCATTTGGCTTTTCTTGGGGGGCTAAAAATGTTTATCCATCCATCCATCCCCTTTATGTGTGGGGGGTGATGATCAAATAATAATAATAATAATAATAATAATAATAAATAATAATAACTTTGTTTTACATAACTTATAAAAGCAAAAATTGTGGCAGAAATCATAACCTACTGTTCAATAAAATTAGCCGAGTCAATGGAACTGTATTAAGCTGAGTGTAAAATGAAATTAAAGTGTTTTGGGAGCATATTTAGGGTTTACACTATAAAAATGTATAGGCATTTTTATCACATCACAAATGCACGGTTTTTCACAACTCACGGATGCTTTTAGAAAGTAAACCCTGCAAATTTCTGTACTGTACCGTATTGTTCGGCGGAGTGGAGTGAGAATGACAGAGCATTTCGCACCCCAAACCTCCCCCCATGGTCATGCCTTTGCTTAAGACTGACCTTGGCTTCGTCCCCAGCTACTTTGACAAAGTCGCTGAAGAACTGGCGTGGCATTGAGTCTCCAGTACTAAGCTTGAAAGACGAGAATCGAGCTATTATGTCCCATGAGAGGTCAATAGCCCACTGCTCTATGTTGGCCAGAGAATGAAGCAAAGCGATCCTGCTTGCCTATAAATGAAGAAGGAGAATTTTGTTGTTACCTTTGTTTACATTTCTGTACATATTAAACAATAGCAATACTATTATTCATAATAATCGTCAAAAAACAAAGAACGAAGCTTTGTAGACTGAAGCAAGCATTTTATGTTAATCAGAGAATAATACACTGATTAGTTTCATATTTTCCATGTTTCCTTGCTACAAAATTTAAAAAACGTATATATATATATTTCTCTTTCTTTTTTACTTATTTTTTTTTCTTCTCATTCATTTTGTCACTTAGATTCTTGTGTGTGTGTGTGTGTGTGTGTGTGTGTGTGTTAAACTGCATACCTGCGTGCCTCCTTTGCCACGTTTAATTCTGCCTGGCTCCACCACAGTCAGGCCCTCTATCCTGCTGGGCTGAGTTGGTGGGGCAAACTCTCCAATCTCAGTTATTTTTCCAGTGTCCCACCACTTCTGCACATCCTTAGTCAATGTCACCTGAGGCAGTGAACAGAGAAAACCTGTGTGAACTGCAGTGCAGTGTGAGTAATGTGTGCACAAATGAGTGGGTATGTTTATATCACAGTGCTGCAAAATAATGAGTCAGTTTTTCTGAAGTATCTCAAAAAAAAGAGAACAAGAACACTCACCTTTTCCTGGGGTTGTGGAGTACAGAGGATTTTTGCAGCCCAAAAACAGAGAGTATTTTCCACTGATGATGTCCTTATTTCCACCGGTAACAGGGAATCTAGAAAAAGGTTTCCAAAAGCAAAGGACAAATGCATAACACGGTTACTTCTTCAACAGCTGTATGACTTTTTTCTGTATGACAACGCACCTGTTTTCGCCGTTTTCATTACTGGGATGGGGTAGCGAGATAAGGTACTTTGAGTGTTAATATAAACCTTTCCATCCACTACTCTGACATCATAGACTTGATTCTGGGTGCAAGAATACAAAATAAATGTGCAAGTCAAGGACAGGTCAATATGGGAATACAAACAGCTTCACTGTAGTAGTTTACCTGCAGTCCTGTGGAAGAAGCACCTGTGTCCAGGCTAAAATCAAAATCATGCCAAGGACATATCAAGGCCAGTTTCCCATCTCCCAGGTCCTCAATGTCTCCTTGGTCAAGTGGCCCACCTGTCCACACATGAAAAAATGTATATATAAATATCGCTCTCCTTACACTCTGTGTATTTTGTCCTGTTTGCACTAATGTAGTTTTGTGGTGTTCTGTTTGTGCTCTTGAGTTGCACCATGGTACTGGAGGAATATTGTTTTCTTTAAATGATCATTTGACATGTGTGTGTATGTATGTATATATATATATATATAGATGCCTGCCCATTCAACAGGGACTTCAATGTCACTGCATTCAAGTCTATAGCCTTTAATATGGATTTGGTCCCCTTTGGCAGCTGTAACAGATTCCACTCTTCCCGAAAGGCTTTCCACAAGATTTTGGAATTTGTGCCCATTCATTCTGTAGAGCACAATCTCTTGAGCACATTATGGCTCACAATCTCCACACCAGTTCATCCCAAAGGTGTCGGATGGGGTTGAGGTCAGGGCTCTGTGTGGGTCAGTCAAGTCCTTCCACACCTCATCCAGCCATGTCTTTATGGACCTTGCTTTGTGCACTGGAGCAAAGTCATGCTGGAATAGAAAAGGGCCTTCCCCAAACCCTGAGTAACAGGTGTCCTAGTACTACTGTCCATATAGAATATAATACATATACATGCACACAAATAAATATTAGTCGAGTCATTTCGACCATAGACACACAGTACACACTGAAACACAGTGAAGTGCTAATGGGTGTTAATAGACAAATTCTGTGAAGGCACTGACATAATGTGATTCCCTGAGTTAGGGTCTTCGTTCATCACTCATTTCTCCCCTTTCTCTCGGTCTCTTTTCTTTCTCTCCCCCCCACCCCCCACCCATTTCTGCCTGTCTCACTCTCTGTCTATCTCCCTCTCTCCCACATCTCTCTTTCTCTCACTGTCTGTCTCTCTCTCCCCATCTATCTCTCTCTTCCTATCTCTCTTTCTCCCACATCTCTCTGTCTGTCTCTGTCTTTTTCTGTCTCTCTCCCTCTTTCTCCCCATCTCTCTCTTTCTCCTCTGTGTCTCTGTCTTTCTCCCCATCTCTCTCTTTCTGTTCCATCTCTCTCTCACTCTCTCTCTGTCTGTCTGTCTCTCTCTCCACATCTCTCTTTCTCCCACATCTCTCTGTCTGTCTCTGTCTTTCTGTCTCTCTCCCTCTTTCTCCCCATCTCTCTGTCTCTGTCTTTCTCCCCCATCTCTCTCTCTCTTTCATCCCCCCCCTCTCTCTACCTTCATGTGGACAGGATGAGTCCATAGCCCAGAATCGTCCGTCCTCAGTGTGCACAAGAACAATGTGCTCTCCATCGTCTGCATAAAACCTTTAATACAGCATTCAGAGGAAAAAAACAGCATTACCACACTTCATTTTTACAAAGGCATTTAACTGTTATTTGTGAAATGTGTTGATTAATTAATTAATTGATTAATTAATTATTTTGTCTATAGGTTACAGAACCCAGAGGGACTCTTACTTGGTGCAAGGGGACTTAAATGTCTCTGAATCTCCAACACACTGCCAGTTTCCAGCCTTTACAACCTCTTTAAGAGCCTCAACCAAGTCCTCTTCGAAGTGCTCCATTTGAAGAGTCCCACAAGGTTTATGTGATAAAGGTTTGTGGTCCATACAGCGTTAAAATCAGAGAGAAAAAGCTCAAACTCAGGCATTTGTGTTCCAATTTTTCATCCGGACTCGCTACAGGGGTTTCTCACCAATATTACAAAATAAAAGTCCTCCCCAAACACCACACTGTGATTGTAAGATTGGTTCTTCATTTGAACCATAATAGTTTATTTAAGTAAATTATGACACATTAAAGTCACGAAACTTGCTTCATGGTCATCTAAAGAGAACAGTAATTTATTATTATCGTCTCGTTTATTTTTTTAATGTTAACTCCATCCGCTAGAGGGCGAAATAACCCTGGTGCAGAATATTTTTGTGCTGTTTTGTTTCTACTGGCGGGTACAGATGCATTTTTGAGTTGTTGTGTTTATTAAAAGTGTTTTTGCGTATACAATGTCTAAATAGTCCACAGAAACTTTAATCTTATCTTTCAAATCTTGTAAATAAAATCTGAAGTCATGCCTATTGCCTGCTCTGCCCTCGGGTGCACCAATCGCTTCATTAAAGGCTCTGAGATTCGTTTTTATAGGTAAGTGATTTTATAGGTAAGATTGCAACACAATTAATTCGATTCTGTTTTTTTGTGATGTAGATAAGGGGCATACGGGTTAAATGTTGCTAATTTAACTGCTGTCGATTGTGCAGGCCCTGTAGCTTCAAGCAACATCACCTTATTTCCACAACATGGACAGAAGTATTGGGTTACTGATTTTAAGGGTTTGGGCTACACTGCTTACGTTCAGTAAAGGGCAATCTTAAGGTTTCAGCATACTAAGACATTTCGGGCAACGCCATGCTTCCAGCTTTGTGGAGACAGGTTATGGAAGACTTTTCTGTTCCAGCATGACTGTGCCCCAGTGCACAAAGCAAGGTCCATGAAGTCATGGTTGACTTCAGAGACTGCGATTGCGAACCAGGCCTTCTCGTCCACCATCAGTGCCTGATCTCATAAATGCTTTACAGAATGAACGGGCACAAATTCCCATAGAAACGCTCTACAATCTTGTGGAAAGTCGTCCAAGAAGAGTGTAAGCTGCTATAGCTGCAAAGGGGGGGACCAACTCCATGTTAAACTCTATGTATTTGAATGCAGTGTCAGTAAAGTTCCTGTTGGTCTGATGGTCAGGCGTCTTAATACTTTTGTCCATATAGTGTGCTATTAGACTGCTAAGCTTTCTTAATATGTGGTCCTAAGATTAGTGGTCATGTTATTACTATATTTGATTCATGGATTGAGACCTATAGCTTGTATAATCTTTGTAGAAAGGCATTGGCAATTGAATTGGATGCTGTGGAGCACCTACACCCATGGAAACCATGCCCAATGCCAGGTGTTGTCTAGATGGGCTTCAGGCTGATCAGCATTGGGCTTCCAGTTCCAACTGACTCTACTTGATCCATCAAATTACGGGCTTCAGACGTCACTGTTTATAAGATATTTTAGATTTATATTTGGGAGCCTGTTGTAATCTCCACTAGCAGGATTAGTGACCAGTGGCCTATGTCTTGTATACCTCATTCCGATGTTTTGTTGTCACCTCATTTCTAGTCAAGCCAGGTAGATTTTATTGTCTTTTCAACCATATACACACAGTACACAGTGAATTGAAACAACGTTCCTCCAGGAACAGAACAGCATAAGACCACCACAAGTGCAGACAGGATGAAAGAGAGTGCAAGAAAAAAATACGAGCAACAACACAACTGATCAAGACATTTACTGCACATATTGAACATTTATTTTACATTTTGTAAAAATTCTGTTGGTTTGCTTAAAATGTCCATTCATTCCCAACAGCTGTAGGCACAATACCTAGTTCAGGTCCTTGTTCACTTTACAAAGATCATACAGTCAGTATGGACTATATGAAGTGTCCAGTTAAGTCCATTTAACTACCTTTCCATACTTTTCTGCAGGTTCCCAATCAGCAAGCCCCAGTTAGCTGAACAGTGGGTCCGAAGCCTAGGTAGAAAGAACTTTGTCCCGACCACAAACTCTTGCTTGTGCTCTGAGCACTTTCAGCCCGACTGCTTCCGCGACTACAATGGAAAACAGTTCCTGAGAGAGGATGCTGTGCCCACTATTTTCTCAAACTGGTCCAAGGCCCCAGTGGGGGATGCCGCAAAGGTTTGTACAAACGTGTGGGCAACATTACAGATAACATTACAGAGAACAGTCACTATCACAGATAAAGCAATGCATCATTACATTGTGATACTGCAGTTCAAACTATGTCACACTGTGGGGATGTGACGGTGCATCTAGATGAATGTGTATTCTACTAGTTTTTCTCATTAGTGAAGCATGATGAATGAATATGCAAACAGTACCCACTGGCATTGATATAGTCATCATTCTTCTTTCTTCACTTGGAAGAACACTGAACTGCAAACCTAGTATCATGAATCAAATTGAGTCATATGCAAACTGTACTGTTACAGCCCAAAACACTGGGTCAAATAGGATAAGGTTGTTGCAAGGCCGTTCAGACCTTATTTGTATCATGGAAGGGTCCAAAAATCAGTTTCTTTTCAAATTAAATGTTTTCAGAAATGTTATTTCAGTCTTAGAATCTCAAGAAACTCTGGAAAGCCATATTTGGGCATTAATATCTTGGCAAATACTGTTTCTAGTCTCAACAGCATTGTTGGGTGGAAGACAAACTTGTTCTCTGTATGCCAAAACCATTAAAAGCCTGTGCAACATAATATTTTCATATTATTTTATTTTTACAAGGCTCTAGATTTATAAAAACAATACAAAATGCGAGTGATCCTTCATTTTAGACTAATATGGAATTATTGTTTCATTTTTCATTGTTTCTTTTTCTGCAAACACAGTCTTTTATTATGTCTGTGACAACATTTAAGGTCTCTAGCACCAATGGACATAAAGAGATAATGAAGAAGAGAAATCGTGGAGCAAGAGTTGTGTGAATATTGAATTCCTGCGTCCTAGAAACTGGCAGACATGGTCAAAGGACAATTTTTTTTTCTAATAAATGCATACAAATATTTTTAGAAACTGTAAAAACTGAACCACTCCATTGAATATAGTATCCATCAGACTTGGTGATTTTTCTATAATGTGGTCCTAAAGAGTATATTTTACATTAATTAGCTATAGTGAAATAGGCCTCCAGAAATCATGCATGTCTTAACTCCAATCAATATTTCAAAACCTGGCCTAAATCTTTACAACAAAATGAATAAAATATATTTAATTGTATTTTTAGATACTTAAAAAAAAAATCAGTACAAGTTTGAACGTCTCAATGATACTAAGAACATATTTGTCTTCTGTCCTACAAAGTTTCTTGAGGCTTGGAATAATACTTTTCAAGACATTAATGCCCATGCGAGGTCCAGATAAGGTTTTTTTTTTTTTGACTGTGTAAAAATGAGAAAAGAAATACCAAAGGCTATAAACTATAAAACTGAAAACACTGGAATGGAGCAAAACACATCTTACAGGCAAAGCCATTATACAGACAAACTTTGAACAAAATCTGTGGTGCATCAACTTTGGCATTTGGTCTCATTTGCCATGGAATGACCCCATTATGATTTTCATCAAAGCCTCAGCGTTTTGAAATTGCACAATCATAGGGAGATTATGAGTTTGATCCCTCCAATGCCACATCCATTTGTGGCCGGGAGTCCAATAGAGCACAGTTGGACTTGCTATCTGTGAACGTGATGGGTAAGAGGGTCCATTCTCTCACTCACTCTGTCTCCCCATCACTTAGTGGGAGCATCTTTAATCTGACGTAGCAGTGTTTTTCTCCAAGCGTGTGGAGCTGTCTGAAGATGTTGGTTAGAGTCAATTCAGAAATATGTGGTGATGTTTCACAGGAATCAAAAGAAGCACTTGTCAGCCCTCACTCTCCCGGTGTTGGTAGTATTGTCTGACAGAGAGATTGTTTTGAAATTAGCTGCTGTTTGATAAAACTCCTCAATTTCCTCGTAGATTGAATTACGGAAGAGCAGAGGAAGTCTGGGGCCAAAAGATGAACCTAATCGCCCTGCTTCACTTTCCGATGTGCCCAGACAGTTCCCAAAGGAGAGAAGGCAAGCTACAAGAGAGACCAACATAAAGGTAACACCCAGGTTTTTATGCAATGAATTGAAACAGGCTTTGCTCGTACTATTCCATCATATTTAAGCACAAATGATCAAATGATGAATTCTGGAGCAATTTTTGAAAATATAATGCTTTGTGCCATGTGCAATATTGTTCTGACCAGATGCTAAAACCTTAACATTATGTGCAGTATCTTATGTGCAGTTGTCTTAACATGTGCAGTATCATGTGACTGTTTTCTAAATGGGTGCTGAATCACTTCACTATTTGCAGTATCTTACATGCAATAGTCTTACATGTGCATAATCAATTTTGCAATAAAGTATTCTGATTCTGATATTACTACTCATGTCAGTATTACTTATATAATACTGATTTCTACTAAGTGTGATAACGTACTCCTAACCACCATCTGTGTTGTTAGAATTTACTTAACTGTGTTACTTATCTGTTATATTTATACCCGGCATTATAGCATAGTGTATTTCATACTGAGGTTTTTCTACAAATTTTTCTAGACTTTACATTTTATATTGTTCTTGTGTGTGTGCGTGTGTGCGTGTGTGCGTGTGTGCGTGTGTGCGTGTGTGCGTGTGTGTGCACGCGCGTGCGTGTGTGTCTCTTTGCAGTCATTACATAAGCAATGTCCTCTGAGATCAATGAAGTTTTCTGGTTGTGATTCATATTCTGATTGCCAAATGTACTTTTACAGGCAAGGAGTATGAACGATGGCAACAGAAGACGTGGAGGGGCGAAAGTCTCGTCCAGTGACAGGTATCCCGTTTACATTTGCTCTGAAACCTTCCAGTTAATCAGCATGAACAGCATTACTGAAGGACATGTTTTTAAGGTCGTCTCCAGCATTGTTTGAAACGGCCCTGAGTTTTTCTTGTCCTCCTCTCTTATAGACAGGGCATGGCCGCTAAGAGTAAAGTATACGACAGCCAAGGCCTGCTGCTCTCCTGTGGACGGGATTTGTGTGACTGTCTGGACGTGGACTGCATGGGCTGCTTCTACCCGTGCCCCGAATGCGGCTCCCGCAAGTGTGGCGTAGAGTGCCGCTGTGACAGAAAGTGGCTGTATGAACAGGTGGAGGTGGAGGGAGGAGAGATCATCCGAAACAAATTCGCAGGCTGACTCACATGAACAGTGAGGTGGAGTGAGGAGTACTGAATAAAATATAGCTTTCCACTCTAAATCTAGATGATCTGCCAAAATGTGATTGATGTCTGAAGTTTACTTCTCTAATCTTACACCATATCTGCAAATCTTGTCTAGCTTAGGCCTCGCATTAGCACCGCACTCTAGAATCATCATGCACTTACCTGTCAAACTGTCATTTCACTTTGTATTTTAGTGTATGACATGATTATCTATAAAAATGGAAAGTCCATCTTTTAGTAGGAACTAGTATCAAGCTTCAGACACCAAACGTGATTTGACTGATCAACTACATTTGGGAAGATTTCTGACGATCCATCATGTAAATTTTAAAGGAATAGTTTAGCAAAAGATCCAATTACCTAAACAGAATCTGGTTGATTAGCAGAGATGTGTTTGGAGTGCAGAGTTTGCTTTTTTTTAGTTTTGCTCAGGGGCTTCAAGGCTAACACTGCTAACAAACAGTAGGAGTCAATAATCACCCAGTTTTTTTCTCTACTATGTAGTCATACACAAGCAGCGATTCTAGATAACAGGGTCTGTATTCACAGCCCACCTAAGGACTAGGAGTGCTCATCAATGATTTTTGTGATATGAATATGGAAGAATCTGATCTGATTTTGATGATGTGCTTTTTGGGGTAAAAAGGGTCATTCTTGATTTCCACTGCTCAAAAGCAATGTTGGCTTTGTGGCTGCAATGCAAAACTAAATTGGAAACATCTGTTGGGAGTGGAAATTATTTTTCCCCCCAAGGCTATTCCTTTTAAATGTTTTTTTTTTTTTTTTTTTCTGAAGTGAGAATTGGTGTAACACATAATGCACACGAGGAATAACAACTATGAGTGAGTGCATAGGCCAAATAGTCATTTAAGAACAGTGCTGGCTTTTTATGTTATTGTTTCCCAAAAGTGCCATGAAACAGATCATTACAGGATTGTAGATAGAATTTCTTTAATATGTATATTATGACACTATGACACCACTGGGAATCTGTTCATTCCAGAGCCTTTTTACATTTCTTCAAGAAATTTTTGTGGGTTTTTTTTTTGTTTGTTTGTTTTTTGCCTCACACTTCTAAATTCTTTCTTTGCCACTGATGAAATGGTTGCTTCATGATGTCCTTCATGCTAAATAAACTGAACAGACTGAGATTTTGTGATTGGCCTTCTGAATTCCAATCAAACACGCATGTTTTGGGCCATTCTACTGTAAATGTAATCTATTTCAGGCTTTGTGCACTGTTTGGGAGACCCAAGCCATTTATGTTACACCGCTTCTGTTATTAACAGCATATTTTACTTGTACACCCTGAAATATTCGTTTGTTGAAGGTCTTTGCGGTTTTTGGTAGCACTTTGCGCCTTTAATTGTATTTATATTGGGGCTGTTCATTCGTATGAATCGCAGATACAGTGTTTGAAATTTGTGTTGATTCATCACTAATTTGATTATGCAAAATGAGCGTGGATCGTTGCATTCTCTACTCTTTGGAGTAAATACGGAGTACGCTCGCAGAGAGGAATTTCATAATTGGTCTCTGAAGAACAATTATAAGCTGGGGTAAACACACACACACGGATTTCTCATGCAGTACAAATTAATTTGCGAGCGTGTGCGCCTGTACGAGGGTAGCGGCTGGCAGCAGCTGGTGTGTTACAGAAACAAATAGGAGATGCTAATGCTGCGTTTGAGCTGTTTTAATGATGGTGTGTTTACATGCTTAGGTGATGCCGAGAAACAGACCCACCCTGCTCTCCATAATGAGCAGGGTCAACACAGGAGCATTCCAGAAAGAGGGCAGAGCAGGACAGAACCTGTGTTTAGTTCGCAGCAGAGGTATCGAAAAGGACACTACTTGTTGAATCATATGCACCTTCTGAGTATAGAGGCAATGGCCTGATAATTGGGCCTTTTGTTATCCTGTCAAGAATAATTAATGCACTGGGTCACGCAACCCAAAACTGCAAAACATTTCAAAACAATATGCAGTAGGGCTGTCAGGATTCATGATTAGACTTTATTACTTCATCTGGCAGCTGCTGAGCTGCGTGCTGAATGCTCCGCAGTCCACGGTGTCCGTGTTGCAAAGGCTACACTCGCAGCTCAGGGCCACAGGGTACGTGAAGGACGAGTCCGCCCCCGCCGGGCAGTCCGTCAGCTGAATGGTCTCGTAAGTCCACTCCCTGAAGTTGCAGGTGTTCTGCACCAGTGGCACCACTGGGCTGCGGTAGGCCATTTCCTGAGAAGGGAAATTCCATAAAAGATCCACAAAAATTCTAATGTTAAAGATTCAATTAATATGAATGTGTCATATATTTGAAATCGGATTCAAATATACAGAAACCCGGCTTTAAAAAGTGACCTGTCGCATCAGGATCACCTGATTAGGATTCATGTTTAAACTATATTACTTTATAAAGTCTTATGCAAAAATTCGGACGCCCCTGTTAAAATGCTTTCTTCCAGGAGCAATTATTTTGCTGTTATGAAGGCACAATTTGTACTTTGTTTCCTGGGTGGTGGAGGCCTAGTGGGTAGGATACTTGCCTCTGGACCAAGAGGTTCGAATCCTACCTTCAGCACACCACCACTGGGTCCTTGAGCAAGACCCTAAGCTGCTCCAGGGAGACTGTCCCCTGTGGTTAGGGAATGGAAGTCGCTTTGGATAAAAGCGTCTGCTAAATGCCGTTAAATGATGGATTACCATAGACAGTCATAGACAAACTCACTGACTCAAAACACACTTAGAACAGAAGTCAGTGGGTTCTTTCCCCCACATGCTCATCTTAGGAAATGTTTTTTATTTCTTTCTTTCTGATGGGTATAACATTGTATGCCATTGCTTGCATACCCTTCTAGTGGGAATCTACATTGTTATTGACACTTGTGGCCCACAATGGATGTGTCGATTGCATTTTTGGAAACGGATGCTGAACTACTAAAACAAGTGCAGCTGCTTGTCCATCCATTCTTTTTCGGAGCTGCTTATCTCAACTATAGTCCTGGGCAGGCTGCTGGAGCCTATCCCAGCGGTAACCATGCGAAAAGCAGAGAAACACTTTGGACAGGTCTAAGTGAAACTAGAAGGAAGACAGTCCCTGATAAAGATTTCACTGAATCAAGTTGCTAATGTAGATGCACTATGAAGTTAAATGTCCGATAGGGAGAACTGTGGAAGGCATACACAACAAACAATATGAATCATCATAATATGAGACAGCGTCTACATTCTTCTGATGTATTTGTGTTTACCTGTGTCTGGCAGAGGCCGGCGCAGTACGTGGTGTTGATGGGGATGCAGATGCCACAAATCTCCACGGGGATGGAGATTTCAGCAAGGTGACAGTTAGCTCTCCATTCTGATCCCGCTCTTACCAGAGCAGGTAACAGCATCATCAAGACAACTACGTGCATCCTCACCTGGGAATTGCGACAAAAAAATGCAAATATAGCATCTCAATGCTTCTGTCAGGCAATGTGTATTCTATAGCAATGTTAACCTCTATAGAAATAAGAATGAACTTTATTAATCCTGAGGGAAATTATTTTGTCATTAGCATGCTCAGTGCAACAAGAAAGAATAAAAGATAGTAAGACAATAGAATAAAAGAAAGACAAGAAACAATAGTGCAACACAATGACGTTACTGTAAAAAAATAACAGTGTAACACTGACATTGCTGCGTGTAAGATTTAGTGTACTGTACCAGATCGGCACTGCAAAATGGTTTAGGAAAGTGAATTAGTGTTCACGCAATTAAGCTAAGAATAAATGCAATAATCTCTCAGAATACTCAGCGATGAATGATCTTCACCTCTCAAACCTTCACAGAGTTAGTCCTTAAAAGAAGCATCTCCTGAAAGGTCCTTTAGGCAGTCAGTTTTAGTTGCTCTGTTGAATTGCCTCAGAAAACCCTTTTTGGCACCCTTAGTTTTTAAGAGTGTAGCCTGTAGATCTTTACACTTCAATCATCTGAGACTGTGAGGCTAAACAGAAGTGCTCAAGCTGATGTTCGCCTTACCTGCTGGAGATTTTCTCTGTCGTTTTCCATCTGTCTCCATTCTATGCTGTACTTATAGTCTCATGTCAGACCAAACGCCCACCTGAGGACAAGAGGGGCTTCTAGCTTATCTTTCACGTCATATTTCCCTGCCGATTCTGAAGGCTGGGATCTCCTTTCTTGTGGAGGCGGACACTAATCCCCATAGCTCTACAGCCTTGGCATTCTGCATCCGACAGAGGTTTAGTCTGGGCTTCAAGGCCATACCTCCTACAGCGAGCGGTGCCCTGGATCCACCGTCTGTAAACAGTGGAACACAGCCCATGTGACTGGCATGAAGGATGCGAGAGACCAGCTAATCTTAAAGATCAGTACATCAGATAAACAGTTTATTGCTGGATGGTTTGAACCCGTCATGGAGGCTGATTGAGTCATAGATACAGCAAACAGAAATACGTATTCAGCCGCATTTTGGTTATTGAATAAGCTTCAGGTGCATATGTTCATTTTACACCTTCACATAATGTTTTGTGTACATATAAACAAAGAATGTGTCCCTAAGCATGAACAAAGATGGGAATAAACAGTATTCAAACACCACAATTTACTAACATTAGTATACTGTGTTGCAGTTACATCTGCTGTAAGATGTAATTAGCTTTTTGTAGTATCGTGCTACAAATCCCCACTGTGGCAAGGTCCTTCTGATGGACAATTTGAAAAAATTGCAGCGATTGGCAAGGCCATGCAAGCTCTTTCAACTAGTCCACCAAAAGACGTCCACATTCTTCCCTTTCTTGGCAGGTGACATTAAATTCTCTTCTAAAGCCTCCTGGTTCTTTGGACCATTTGTGATTCCTTTGATGACGTGTTAATACCGCAGCACCCCATATCTTGATGCTCCCATGTGCATAGTTCACTTTGAGTATAATGAGTATAATCTTTTTGCTCTAAACAAAAATGTTTTCACAGGGTGAAAGAACAGAGCGGTTTGTGGTACAGCTCATTTCCTCTTGTTCTCGGTCACTGTAATTCCTGCTGCTTGCAGGTTGGCTTCTCTCTTACCTTCCTTCTCTGTGATGCATGTGGCACCTGTTCAGGTAAGGTTAATAGTGGTTCCATAAACTTTCCACTTGCCTATTATGGAGCCAGCTGTACTGACAGGGATGTTTAATGTCTTTGCTGGGGCTCTGTAGGGTTTTTATTTGCATATTGTTTAGTACTGCTGTCCCTGCAAATGTAAGGAAGTTCCTTCACCTATCAGTGGTTGCTACTTGTTGCATGTCAATATGGGAATATTTTTCAGAAGGAAATTAGATGCTTTTATTTTTGCAGCATTGATTTGCAGAATTTAATTAGAATTCATTTTTATATTGTACCTTACATGTGTACATTTTATTATAGTATCTGAATTCTGTTCCCCGCGCGGTTGTTTAAACCCATCTTTGTTTATGCTTTTGAATGACTACCTTTTTGTTTATGTCCATCAGTACAAAGTCAAAATACACTATAATTTCAAATCTGAAGTGGCATTCACTGTAGGCATAGAAAATACGAAAAATAATGAATACCCACACTGAAGAGTGGATGTGGATGTGTAGACTGGTTCTCATAACAGGTTTTCGATCAGTATGTCCATTTAGAAAGTAAAGGTGTCTGCAATCAAGTCTTATATCAGGGGCAAGATCCCTAAAGAACATTTCTATGAACCAGTGTTTATTTCTTCCTTGCACCTATAGAACTTTCCCCAGGAGTAGAATTAAGACTTCTCCCTGTAAAATGAATGGTGCTTGACTAGGATGTACAATCCTAGTAAAAGTCTTTAATTAGTGTAGAACTGTTACATTATGTAAGTTCCTTGTTCTATAAATTGTTATTTAATGGTTCTTTAAAGAACCATCCATTAAAAGCTTCTTTAGGTATTCAAAAAGTGGTTCTTCCATGGCATTGCCCTAAAGAACCCTTTTTGGCACCTTTTAAGAGAATGATTCTTATTATAGGCTAGTTAAGTTTGTCAAGGTGGTTTATATTATATTATATTATATTATACTATATTATATTATATTATACTATATTATATTATATTATATTATATTATATTATATTATATTATATTAATATAAGAACTGCACAGTTCCTAATCCCGCTGTCACACCACGTCCACAACTTTAGCTCCCGAAACAAATTTATTTAATCGTCTGTGAAATGTCCAATGCTTGAGAGCCACTTGATGGCCTGCACAAATCACCAAAATGACATTTTGGCAATTCTAAATAAGACATTAGCAATGGAGAAACGACTGTGTGCCCCATGCCTCCGCGATGCAAAGCATCAACCTCTAGATGTGCCAGTTCATCCTAATGTCCCCATTAGCCCACCTCAGCATGTCTGGGACAGGGAGTGATGAGAATAGGATGAGCCAGTATTGTCTCCTTGGCAGCTAGAAGGCTGGCGTGAGAAATACTGCTCCGGGTTTAGGAGATATGAGGTGAGGTGGCATATTTTAAGATAAACTCTTCAAGAATAAGAATGAGGTTGCTTTATATAGAATCTAATATATGACTCACAATTAATGGGTTACAATTCAGTCCAAATCTCGATTGGAAGCATGTGTTTCGAGACCACCCTTTGTTTTATCAGCGCTAGCTTATTAATTTCAGTACCTCAGAAGGCTCGTGAGAAACAGCCTCCTGAGAATTGCAGTCTCTAAGCGATTTAATTATTAGTACAAAGCTAATAAGTCGTTTGCTGTGTGTTTTCCCCCCCACCATCATAATCCTGGATATTATTATCTGCTCTTGCCAAAGCTGTTGCAAGCACTAGCCATTTTCTTATTTGTGGTTTGTCGTGACACAACTACTGATTTATTGATATTGCAACGAAATAAAACTGTTGTCAGATATGTGTGGGAAGTGAACAAATGCTCAATTTTCAAATTCTGGGGAACATCCCAGCGAACTCCCACAAACCTTTGTTATAATGGTAATGTGACCATCTGGCCCTGGACACTTTCTCAGTCATTATGCTGTAAATGTCAGCCAGTGAAATACTGCCCCCTGTGTATGGCTCGGCATACTGCATAGCTTACGACCCACAGCAGGCCTGTTACGGCCAAAAGAAAAAAAAAAACCCTCCACCAAGGCCAAAAAAACAAGGCACTGCATTTAACTAACGTCACTTTGGAGAGGAGAATGTCTTACTCTTGTAAATGCACTGCCTCTCAATGCACAAGTCAGAAACAGACAGTGCTAGAAGGCGGTGTACTCTTCCGCGGGATACGAATGTGTGGACACTAACCCAACTCCCACTTGAGCCTTAGAACTGTTGGAATGCTTTCTGTATTACAAGTCCTGAATTAATGGAAACAATATATTTTTTCCTTCATGAGTTGAACGGACTACTTCTTTAATACTTGAGGTATATCTCACCTCAATCATCCATGAGGTTAAACATGTGGACAGCTGGCGGCCTGGTGGTTAGGGGGTTGTGCCTGCAGTCAGAAAGTTGTGGGATTGAATCCCAGGACTGCTAGTGGCCCCACTGAGGTACCCTTGAGCAAGGTACTGTCCTCACACACTGCTCCCCAGGTCCCCTCGCCATTGGTGGCAGCCCACTGCTTCACTTGGTGAATGGGTTAAATGCACAGAAAGAATTTCACACTGTTCCCACTACAGTGAACACTACAGTGTGAACAGTGTGAAATTCTTTCTATGCATTTAACCCATCCACCAAGTGAAGCCGTGGTGTGTTCACGCGTGACTGTGAGGGTCCACTTTACTTCAAAGCCAGTGGAGACAAAAATGTGCACAAGGACCAGGAGCACACAGCTGGGATTGTTTACTATAGGTAACATCCAAGCGTGCCCTAAGATAATTGTGAATGTTTTGTAGCTAAAGCGACGCTGCACTGGTGTTGACGTGGGTTTCATCATCCTCCCCCTCGTGCAGCTGAGCCTGGCGGAGGACGTGGCAGGATAAGCCGTTTGCGTTCCTCGCCGTGCTTTGATCCGGAGATCATTTAAAGTCAAAGCAACTCTGCATATGTTAACTCAAAGCACAGCCTCTGAGTGACATCTTGCAAAATTAACCAAGCGTACCAGTTGTAAAACTGCTGAAATCCAGCTCAAAAATGGTGCAGTCCTCAGAATGTTCCTCCGGGATTTGCATCGCATCAACTCAGCCCAGGCCTTCTAAGTCATTCGCATACTTGCACTGTGATGAAGACCACTTAGTCAGGAAATGGCCTTCACTTAGTTTTAATCGCAGTCTTGAGCTTCAGCCTTAAAGATGCCAAAAAGAGTTATTTGCTCAATGACCTTTAAATGAGTTGTTGTGAAGTTTTAAGAAGTGATGCAAAGGTCCAAGGAAGAACGCATAAGTTCTGGCATACGACCTGTACATTACGTCAGACTTGTTTCTTTCATGACTTTTCTCCATGATGATTCATTCAGGCAGTTCTGGAATGACATACCTGTTGATGAAGCTATTTTTTTGTTTTGTTTTTCTGACACACTTGCGTTATACATGTTACAATTCAGACCAGTCTTACGACCCACAGTTCACAACTGCAATGCATAAACAGCAGTAAATCTGAATAAATATTTAAAATCAGCAACAAAAACACCCTAAAGAACAACGAATGAATTAAGCAGGCACTCCATTTTTAATCATTATCACTAGAGCAACACCTGCACAACACATTTTGTAATAGCAATGTGTGCTTAGGCAGCTGTCCAGTGGCTAAAACACAAATGGCCACTTCTATCAGTTAATTCATTCATATACATAAACATTGGCTAGATCTGTACTTTTCCTCAATGTTTAATTCCTTTATTATTTCCTTTTACTCCTGAAATGTAATTCTGAGGAAAAGACAACTGGTTGAATCTGTCAGTTGTGTAGTGTCTGTGAAATGCGATGAACAGTCAGGCGTACTTGATGAGTGTTTGCTCGATCAGAGCACCCTTGTTGAGTAAAGATTTCTCCCTCATGGCACCTGGCACCTTGCATTTGCATATTGAATGTGTCTTTCCCTCTCTTGCACTCCCGCTCTGTGTGTTGTTATTCCCCCTGTGTGTGCATTGCCCTTTTACACTTCAGTTAACCACCTTCCCTCGTTGGCTGAAAGAGCTATTTTCTGCTGTTGAGCATATTTTTATGCTTCCAGGGCATTACATAATAACTTACTGCACTATATTTCCTATTAAGCTGAATCTATTTTTTTCACATTCATTAGTTCAACATCACGATGGAAATATATTGGGTTAGGATCTAACAGGCATCC
>JBBIGA010000040.1:18393910-18410081 GCA_037576975.1 Alestes dentex | reverse complement strand
CGCTCGGCGAGCGCGGGGGCTGCTGTGAGCGCGTGGTCATCAACGTGTCCGGCCTGCGCTTCGAGACGCGGCTGCAGACGCTCGCGCAGTTCCCGGACACGCTGCTGGGGGACCCGGCCAAGCGCATGCGATACTTCGACCCGCTGCGCAACGAGTACTTCTTCGACCGCAACCGGCCCAGCTTCGACGCCATCCTCTACTTCTACCAGTCCGGAGGGCGCCTCAAACGGCCCGCCAACGTGCCCCTGGACGTCTTCTCCGAGGAGGTCAAGTTCTACGAGCTCGGCGACGAGGCCATGCTCAAGTTCCGCGAGGACGAGGGCTTCGTGAAGGACGAGGAGAAACCGCTGCCCGAGGACGAGTTCAAGCGCCAGGTCTGGCTCCTCTTCGAGTACCCAGAGAGCTCGAGCCCGGCGCGCGGCATCGCCGTGGTCTCCGTGCTCGTCATCGTCATCTCCATCGTCATATTCTGCCTCGAGACGCTGCCCGAGTTCCGCGACGAGCGCGACGCGCCCGGTGCTGCAGGTGCGCACGTGGCCACGCACGGAGTGAACGGCACGCGCGCACACGGCGCCGCGGCTGCCGAGGCTGCGGCCTTCACGCCCTTCAACGACCCGTTCTTCGTGGTAGAGACTGTGTGCATAGTGTGGTTCTCCTTCGAGATTGCCGTGCGCTTCTTCGCCAGCCCCAGCAAGACGGCCTTCTTCAAGAACATCATGAACTCCATCGACATCGTGTCCATCCTGCCTTACTTCATCACGCTGGGCACAGATCTGGCACAGCAGCACCCTCAGCAAGTGCAGCAGGGCAACGGGCAGCACGCCATGAGCTTTGCCATCCTGCGGATCATCCGCCTGGTGCGTGTCTTCCGCATCTTCAAGCTGTCCCGCCACTCCAAAGGCCTGCAGATACTTGGTCACACGTTGCGTGCCAGCATGCGCGAATTGGCACTGCTTATTTTCTTCCTGGTGATCGGTGTGGTGCTCTTCTCTAGCGCTGTGTACTTTGCGGAGGCCGATGAGCCAACGTCGCAGTTCACAAGCATACCAGACGCCTTCTGGTGGGCAGTGGTCACAATGACCACGGTGGGCTATGGTGACATGAAGCCCATCACGGTGGGGGGCAAGATTGTGGGCTCGTTGTGTGCCATTGCTGGCGTGCTGACCATTGCGCTGCCTGTACCTGTCATCGTGTCCAACTTCAACTACTTCTACCATCGTGAGACAGACAACGAGGACCAGTCACCGGCCGTGGAGTACCCACCTCCTGGCTGCCCCTACTTCCCGGACTTCCTGAGGAAATTCAAGGGCTCGCCGTCTGGGTCCTCACTGGGGGACAAGGCGGCCGAGTACATGGAGATGGAGGAGGGGGTCACGGAGTCACTATGCGGGGTGGACAAACGTAGCCCCAGCAGGGGCAACGGCACGGACACAGGCAGGAAAAACAGCACCAATTCCAGAAGCCTACAGACAGACGTATGATTAAGAATGGCAAAGTTGGTGAGCTTGTGAAGGGTTTAGTGTGAAGAAGATTGCACAACTTATTACTGATGAGCAGCACACGTGCACGCCATGCAGATTTTTGGACATGCACACTTGCACACATGCATAAACATGCATACAAACCCCCCCCCACACACCATGCACACATACATGCATGCATGCACACAAATAGACACACTAGCTCTTACATACATGCACGCACGCACACACACCTAGGCACACACACACATCCATGCATGGGCACACATAGACATGCGTACATGTATGCACTCATACACACAGGGACGCATGCAAACACACACACACACACACACACCAAAGGCACACATGCACGCACGCAAACAAACACACACACACACACACACGCACGCAAACAAACACACACACAGACAAATGCACGCGCATTTCTTATGGACCTGAGCTGAAACATTTTTGCAACGTGGCTACTTTTTGTAGAGATACACACCCTGTAATCAGACAACAGGCAACGCAAAAATCACCAGCTTTACGTGACATGGAGGTGTGAGTACAGGCCCACCTGTAGACTGTAGACTGAACTGAACAAAACCCGGTTCAAGGAGCGCAAAACGAGTATTTTTGCATAGGCACTTTATGAGTTACATTCGTCAGTAATTGTAGGAAGAGGAAGCGAGCTGTTATCGTAATGCTATTATGCAATAACGTTGAAATCATTTGCACTATCATTGAAATATGTTCCAGTCTCCCACTTTCAACCAGAGAGTCAGACACGGACCTGAGAGAGAGAGAGAGAGAGAGAGTGAGTGAGTGAGAGAGAGAAAGAGAGAGAGCAGTAGAAAGAGGAGAGAGTTTTCAATAACTACTTAGTAACTTTTCTTTGAATAAGCGCATAGTTGCTATAGAAGTGAATGAGCAGTTTGTCATATCTTGTTACCTTCTGTTCTGTCAGTGCGTTTATTAAGACGGCAGCATGTTGCTCTTCTTGAGGCCCCTCTACTGAGACCATCTACTAAGAGCATGGAAAACTCATCATGCCAGTATGAGCTGCTCCTAACAATGCCTAGTTCGGCCCCGATTGGTAAAAGTGTTACATGAATGAGCGTTACACAAATCAGTCATCAAGCCATTTCTAACATCAACACCATTTCTGTTTGTCCCCCATTCAAATCTACTGGGATTTACATGTCAGATCACCCGCTGTGGCATGACTAAGGTTTATTTCCAAAGTGTAGATGCCCTCCTCCGCTGTCACACCCACCCCTTTGCGCCTGGAGAGCCAAGCCAGAAAGCCGGTTCTGCATTGGATCACAAAAGTCCACAAAAAGTCTCTTGACGCCATGGCTAAATGGACTCTCCTGCCTTTGGAGTACCTGCTGTGTTTTTAAGGGGAATGCTTCATGCAACTTATTTACTCTCGGTCCCTTTAACCACACTGACAATGCATCCCTTTACAAGGACGCTGGCAGGAGACCCACATCAAAGCAGGAAAAATGAACTGGCTCACCAACTGGTCCTGTGGTGGACTTTTATGCACAAAAAAGCAAAACAACAAAAACCCCACATGCCTCCGCTTTGGATGGGCAAATGGCCTTCATGAAATGTGTAAGGACCACGCCTAGCCTGAGCAGAACACTATGCGAGGTAAGCATTTAAATTCACCTTTATTCTGATCAAACGCCAACTAGATTGAGAGGACGAAGATAATCTGCGAGGTTTTATGTTCCTCAGTTGTTCTTGCGTTGACAGTGTAGTTCCAGGAAAAACCTTTGGAGCCATTATGTGGAAGTTTTTCAACTTTAAAAAGGTTCTTCGCAAAGCAAACATGAGTCATCTGTGGCACAGCTCCAAACAACTCTTTCTGTTTATTTTGAAGAGATCCAGATTGTACTTTAGGTCAGTAATTACACTCTTAAAATTAAGGGTAAAAAGGGGTTTTGGAGTTATTTTCCTGTAGAAGAACCACTTTTGATTCACTCAAGAAGATTACAGTGGGTGATCCTTCAGTCCTTTAAATGAGATGTGTAAGTTTAATGAACTTCCAGATGATGTAAAGGTTCTGTAACAGATTATTCCTGGAACTCTATACCCAAGCCATAAACCATTTAGACTCCCTTAATGTCTATATATTTATGAATATATAGACATAAGTGCTTTTTAAGCAGTGTGGACATGAAAAATGTTTCTTTGAAGTAAATATACTGGAAATTCTGATGCATCCAGATGTCGACATATGTGCAAAAATGTTGACAGTGTTGTTGGCGATGGCTCCTTGGTCTGGCTGATGCATGCATGAAGTGAAATGGTGTTTGGAAATGAAAAATGTGTGGCTGATTTTACTTTATCAGTGTTTGGGCAGTAACTGCACAAGGCATAAATTACATACTGAATGAAAAGTCACTAAAATACTGATAGAAGTAAAAGCAGGTATGAAAGACACCTTGAATACAAGTATCTTTTCCAGAAACTCCTCAAGCTCTGAGATTTTTGTCGAACTGCAGTGAAAAGTCTAAGTACATCCAACATCTGGAGTTTGTTAGTAGCTGTTGTTCTCGTTTTTGGGATTTTTGGGGTCTAAAATAAAATGCTGAAAGTGTGAGATGCGAAGAACAGCAAAGCAGTCCGGCTGAACCAAAGGAACAAAAAGGAATTAAAAAATAGAAATTAGAATGCACTTAATGCATTGGGACCAAGAAAAAGAAACACTTTCTTGTAAAGATGCTTGAGCAGAAGTAAGTATGCTATCTGAAAATACCAAAAATGAAGTAGAAATTCATTACATTTGACCAGTTCCCATCCACCTCTGCACATCATAAACCCACAGAGACCAAAGATCCTAAACGCTCCCTTTGCACCTTTGTGCCAGCAAAGCCGTCAGCTAAACGCTGAAGTTTCTAGATGAAGCGAGTGTGAGACTGCTTTCGCTGCTGTGGACAGTGTCCTTGCCTGGTTGCCATGACAACAGAAACCTTCCCGCCTCGTTAAATGCTCTGCTCCTCCTGTTTAGACGGTCCAGTCTCCCTCTCGCCGCTCGGTCGCAGGATAATTCCACCTTAAACTGGAGTAAACCTAGATTTTGTCATCAATAAGGGCACGAACATTCTGCGCATCTCACTGGAAGCTCTGCTGCTCTTTCTCATTACAGGTTCTCCGATTCAGAACTCCTAAGGGAAATAGTAGACTTGTGTCAAAACACGCTGTCTAATGAGTGTTATTAAAGTCCTCCGTCTCTGTTCAGAACCCAAAACGTCTCTAGAAAACTGTGGTCAGAGTTGATTAATAATTCATGGATATGATAATTAACAGGCATTTCCCAACATGCCTGAATGTTTAACCCTGAACCTGAAGCAAAAACCACAAGGGCCTTTGGCACACATGGACAGCTGCCTTTACACAGCAGAGGCACTGTCTCAGGTTACAGGGGCTATCCATTTACGCATTTGGTTGATCCACTGGTGATTGGAATTATATAATGTAATCAGATCACACAGGTAATGTCCTCCTCTTGTTAATCCAGTGGCTTTACTTGAAAGGAGATATTGTTTCCTTTAAAACCACTGTTTAACAGCAATAGCTCGATACTTTGAAAACGTGCTGCTCTACCAGGAACCTCACACGCTCACAGCGTGACTAAAACGATACCTGTAGCTGCCATACATGATATACTATATTTACAATGTCTTCGCTCTGGTTAAAGTCACATAGCTCAGACTCAGAAAAAAAAAACGATAAGTTGTGTTTGACCTGGTATAGCGTCTTTAATGACTTGTTTGGAAGTGCATTAGTGAATTATTTAGAAGATTCAACTTTATAATCCATACTGGCAGAAATTAGATGATCATTTGGTCATTACTGAATGAAAGTGTCAAATAGAGCATGTTTTGAAGACTGATTCCAGAACGATTGCTTGATTAAATAAATATTTTTTAAAATGGACTTACTCAATGAATATTCAGTGAATAATGTGTATGATGATAAAGCAATTGTTAACCTCTCTTAGTCACCACTCTCACAATAAGAAACCTGCGCCTGAAGGGATATACCTTAATCTGCGTGCTTTTTCCGTAGTTTTTGTGGGCTGAAACAATCATTTTATATTTTTTAAAAAACTATTTTGTCCATTCAGTGATTCATTAATGTTTTCAGAATGACCAGAGTGGGTTAAAGACCTAATTTGAAGATGACAGCTGTTCCTCGATGGGGTCATTCCTGCATGAGCAAGTTGCGGGAGCATTTTCAAAACAAAGGATAAAGTAGCCACATACATGTGCAAGTTTGACTTGGCCTTCTAAAGAAAGTTAGCATCCAAGTGTAGATTCTGAAGAAAATTCAGTAAATTGTATATTTTAGTTCATGCAGGTGTTCTGACTTCAGGCGACTTTCTCAGGAAGCACACTGTTAGTGATTTGCTCAGAATTAACTATCGTCGCCCTTACAAACAGCACTAAGGCCAGTGTTACATTACAAATGCTAGACACTGGAATCAGCCATGTATGTTCAAGGTTATTTTATTGTCATTAGCAGCTGTATACATGTACATAGTGGAATGAGACATTTCTCCATGGGCCACGGTGCAACATACAGCAACATTTAATATTTAACAGTGCAGGTTATGACAAACAGTAGGCAACAGACAAACAATAGACAACTGGAACAGTGGTGTATGATGACGGATTGATGAGTATTGCCCATAAATATGATTATTGCACAGGAGGCAGTTAGCAGCTTTGACCAAAGTGCAAGAAAGGACAGAACATTACAATAAATAGACAATGGAGTAAAGTGACAGTAGTGAGAATAGGATGTGAATCTGAGACAGTACAGTAAGTAGACCATACAGAAGTGGGAAAGGTATGTAAGCCATTACAGGATGTATAATATAATACTGCACCATTCAAACGTTTCACAAGATTGTGTGAGGAAGATGTAAACCTTCCAGAATGATAAAAGAATATAAACATGCATACTGCATACTATTTAAACATACATTATTATTGCACAGCGTCATATGTTGTTGCACTGGAAACATATTCTTATTGCACAGGGGACAGTTAGCAGCATAGAAACCACACCGAGTAGTGTAAAATGGGGTTTCTATGCTGCATGTTCTGTTCATTAAAAGTATTTAGCCAGTATTTAAATAGACCGTTTTAGTTGCATTAACTGCTAATGCATACTGTCTTATTAACAACTCTTCCTGTAAACATTTCGTATGAAAAGGTATCGTCAGCCCATCCTGGAAACCTATTCAGACTATCTTGTCTGCCTTTAAAATGTAAATTAAGTTGCCGTTTTTCCCTGACATTTCGAGGGAAAGTCTGTAACAACTAGAAAGGTGTTATTTTATATTTATTAACATTATTGTATTAAAACAAGTATGAATGATATGAAAAAGCAACAGTTAGGCTGATTAACCGATCAGTTGACAAATAATTCACATGAATAATCAAAATATTTGCATTTTTGTGACACTGAGCCTTTTTAAAGGCTCCTTTTGCATTTTTCGTTCCAGAAATCTTTGAAAGGTCTGAATAATGACAGTCCTAATTGCAGATATGGAATAGGTCTGATGTACTGGTGTTGATATTATAACTGACTAATTATAAACCATGCATGCAGGGTGTTTTAAGGTGTATAGGTATTCTGTGCAGCATCATTTTATGTAATTCTGTGTGACAAAAGCCTTCTAGCAGGCAACGTTCCACTGGAGTGGTCTTTATTTCCCAAAGACGTTGTTCCAGTGCTGCCATAGGCTGTAATGACAAATGTTGTTTGGATCAGTTTGTGTTTATGAGGGGTGAAATGACGGCGTAATGGCAGAACAGGTTAAATGTTCGCATCGTTCTACTCAGAGGTTATGAGGCTTGCCTTCAACTCCACTGAATCTTCCTTAAGCTCCTGGGGGGCTTGGCCAATGACTTGCTCTGGCCTTCATCAGATTTTAGCGTTAATCGCGCACATTCAGCGAGGCCTTTGTTGACGAGCATGAAAACAAGAAGGCCTACTTAATCGAATTGGCAAAATGGCTGCCAAAATAACAGAATAGCATGGCCCTTGCTTCTCCTTGTTTCTTTTTTCTCTGTTTCTCTCTCTCTCTCTTGGGCTGCTTTAATGTGCAGTGAGTAAGGCGAGTCCTCCAGGGCTCGGGTGTATCCATCCATCTGTGAGCAGCCTGCCTCGGCTCTGCACACAGCCATGAGTCATGCATCAGCTCGCTGGACTACAAAGACCATGAGTCCCCACATATGCACTCAAAATGAGTCCAAACTGTTAATGTGATGGCTGGACTAGACAGACCTCGCAAGCTGGGCAGGAAGTGGTTAAACTGTCTGCGTTGCAAATCTTTAAGTCAGATTTTGACAGATTTGTACCTCTCTGTGTATAACCCCTTGCTAATGCCTTTAGGTGTACTCAAAGTAATCCACTTTCTCCTCAGTTCCTCTTAAGCCATTCATATTGGGCTCCTAAATCCTTTTTTTTTTGGGGATCTGTAATTTCATTCCATTGTGTCGGTTGAGCACGTGGACTGCTTAGCTGGTGCTTTCACCTCTCACTTTGGAGCTCTATCGTTTTCATTTAGACCTAAGAGATCATAAAAAGGGCAGGACATAACCTCACCAACTTCAGGTCTTCTGCTGATATGTAGAAGTTCTATGAGAAACTCAGTACTTGAGGATTGTTGGGACTTATTTTGGAATTTTTTTTGCTTGGCTACTTTTACTGTTATTTCTTTTAATGATCTTTAGGTGCTTTTACTTCAGTTCTTCAGTAGTTTAAGCTTAATATCACGAATTCTGCGCTGTCCAACATACATGAAGGAAAACATCTTTAGAACGTTATGCAGCAGTTTTAGAGATGCAGGTATTAAAACGTATTTGTTGAACTGGTCTATTGAGTCTGCTGGAGAAGTTTTTCCTCTCCTTTGCTCCCTCTCTTGCTGACAGAACAGGCTCTTAATTAGATAGATCTGGGCCCAATGTATTTCTCATTCACACGCAGATTCAATAAAACTCCTCATTTAAGAGCAGTACACAAAATCAGGGCTGATAATCTCATTGAAGCCTATGGATTTGTGTTTGCATTGAAATCAGTACAGTCACCATACCGTTATCTCTAATGGAAACAAAAGTGTGGTGCAGTTTGGTCATTTATTTTTACCCCATTTTGTCATTTTCACATTGAAACAAATGGAAAACAGTTGGAAATGTCGACTCGAACCTGCTAGTGCTGAATATAAATGAATGCAAGTGCTAATGCAGCTAACTGTGTAATTAGAATACAAATGAACGGAAGTGCAAATGCAACTAATTGTGTAATTAATTACGTCAATTGTATAAACCATATAGTAAAAGGCATTAAAAACATTCAAGAGTTAACATCTTTTTCCAGGGGTCGACATCTCCATTACAACCAAATGTAACTGTGAAAAATATTGTAGGTGACGGTGTTTACCAAGTCTTTTCTGAAATAAAGTTTAGAAGCGCCATGAAAGATTGAACAGTTAATGGAGCTGCTGGCGGCAGAGACTGCCTCTCCTGGTGCTAGCGCAAACCAAATGTGCTGTGATCGAATGCATGAGCCTGCGTGGTTAGGCTTACCCACGCTCTGTTTCCCCGAAAAGCAGAGTTAAAATAATCTGAACTATTAAAGCGGATGTTCAAAATGATACTCTTCCATCATGCAATGATATGTGCAGGACTATAATTTGTGGAAGCTCCATTAGATGTGGGCATTTGTGGTGTTTGTAGCAAAAAATGTGTAATGTGGTAACATACAAACACTCTCTGAGACCGCTTTTCGTTTCCTTAAGACCTTTTTTGTTTTTTGTTTTTTTTTTCTCAGATAAGTGGGCCCCCTGGTTGATTTAAGCTGGGGACTTAGCACAGGCTTTTACAGTTTCAAAACTTAAGTGTATCGTTACTCTTATTATTCTTCTTATTATCTCATTTTTCAACATATCTATAGATTTTCTGTTTTTCTCCAGTCATTTTTTGTCATTTAGGCTCACAATATTTGATATCAGATTCAGATCAGATGACTCGAAAGTCGGTGCTGTACCTCCTGCATTGTAGCTCACACATGGAGAATTATCATGTTTTTAGTTACTATGATCTAATTTAGCAGCCTATTTAGACTGTTAGCTAATGTTATCTGCTGACCAGGCCACCCTACTCATGTAGTAGTTGCTAAAAAGTGCTAAAATAAGTCATTTCGATATATGGCATGGTGGTTCTGTTAGTTACAGTCATTGGGAGAATGGTAAACATCAAGAGCTAAGCTCATACATGCAACAAGTTTGCTATTTTTTAACATTTTGATTGTCCTACTTTTTCAGCATACCCAAACGTGGATTATTGTTACGGCAACGCAAATAAATGTGAGCCAACGTGACTTTACTCTTACTGGAAACTGGACTTAGTCACTGGAAATCTGAGCACTCACGTAAATAAGTCTGATTTATGAAACAAATGTGATTTACCATGAAGTGAGCCTTAACCATTAGGCCGATACTCTAAGACTAGAGTCAAACTTTCAAATAAGAGAAGCCAAAGTGAGCATCTAAATCATGTGCAAAACACTCTACTTCCCCACAAGAAAAAATATGTCGCCAACGTCATCATATAATGTAATTGTGTGCTGTTTCAGCCTAGATTTGTTCCAAGACTGGATTTAACTCCTTCTTTTTTTCCCATCCAGTATCCAACTCTGCATTTTCAGCTCATATCAGGCCGATACCGAGACCTGGTGTCCCTAGTAACACATGTTGATCAGAGGCGTAAAGCTGCTGACCTAACCTTTTCGGGGAAATGTTAGGAGATTTATTAACAGAATGTAAATGGAAAATCCTACATGTAGCTCCTGTAAACACCTTTAGGCACCCTTTACCCTTTAAGCAACTCCTGCAGAGCTCTGACAGCAATAGAGGTGCTATTAATAAAGCCACACGATCCCATCGCTCATACACAAACACACATGCTGCTGCACCACGATCGAGTAGGTGCTCATAATATTGTCAAGGAACAAAACGTATATGTTTCTCTTTTACAGGGATACTCCCGAGAAACATTAAGATGTAAGAGACGTACATGTAATATGTGTTTCTAGCCAAATACAGTTTGTGGCCACTGTCCCTGATTGATCTTTTTCCATCATGCAAAAGTCATGTTTCTAGAATGAAAGATCCTCATAACACTGACTCATGTGCACATATCTGGGTTAGCATTTGAACTGGGGAGGGGGTGTGAGCCAACGTAATGTGGCGCCTCTCCAACAGAAAGCAATCATCGTTGCTCTTTTCAGAGCATTAATTAGTTGATATGCGTGCTGTCTACTGGGGCTGTATGATATACCAGTGCAGCCTCCGTGCTTAAGGCCCTATTAAATTATCACTAGCGTACTGCTAATAGGGAAATAAACAACCAAATGGGTTATGTATTTGTTTTTATGGCTTCTGTGTATCTTATGGTTTTGTTCTTGCTGTCTTGTGCAACCTATTCCATCCTGAACTTACGAAACTGTTGTTGCAGTTCATGGTGGTTCATTATGAGATGATCTGATGTCTGAATAGCCGTGGGACTCTATTCTGAACTAGAGGTGCAGGCATCAGAGTGGTACCGGGATGGTTCAATTTTGATTTTTTGAGGGGGTGTTGGTGAAGGAGCCTTGATTTAGATTTAAATGCCCCATCAGTGTGCATCAGAATGAGCTGAATGACCGATTAATATATTCTATTAAATAGTCATTAGTGTTTCCAATGTATTGGAATGACATTTCATTAATTTAATTGAATTTAGTTATTTTTGGTTACGTACGTTTTTGAGTGCTGCAGCATCTACAGAAGATGCAGCATCTTTACTTTCTGTGGTTATAGAAGCTTATGAAGAAATCTCACAACTCTTGCAATTACTCTTGTTACTGCGTTTTTAAAACTTTGCAACACCACTTTTGCTTAGGCTTATTGCTTATAAAGCTTTTATTGCCAATTTTTGACCAATTTTCTCCTTAATCTACACGTTCCCACTAGATCTCCTCCTATACACGATACTAACACCCTGAAGGAGGGTAAAGTGCCACAACATTATTGAACAGCTGCTAATGTATCGCTGAACAGCTTAAATACGCTTAGAGAATGACGCTAACTGCCAATATTTTACATCAGCTAACAGCGCTGGCTGGCATTCTGCTGGGTGGTGGGGGATAAGGAGAGGCCAGTTGTGCTCACTTGGACTCTGGGCCACATGTGGCTGCAGCATTGTGGGGATTGAACTCTTAATCTCCCGGTAATAGTGCAAATTCTTACCCAGAGCTTGTTTCACTTTGAATAACCATTGAAGAGTAAATAACTCAGTTTATAACCTGAACAATTAGCTGGATAACCTTAAGCAAACAGCTAGTGAGCTCCTTTATCTTATTTTTTTTTTTCTTTTTTGAATGACATGTATGCCAGTTCTTTACTAAACGTAAAGCTGTTGCATACATTTCTCAGAATTTATCATCTGGTTATTCTTTCTTCAAGGTATTTTTATGTCTCAGATAGTGTTCTAGTAGTCAACTTCATTACTCTTATGTGAGTCATTTTTATTAATACTTTTATGTGCATTCAAGGAAGTATTTAACAGTAGCGGTACTGTTGTTTTATGGGGATTTCAGTTCTTTCTCCACCCCTCATTAAAACCTCTTTCTTGAGTGATTTATGTAGCCCGGAGTGCAAATAGCCTCTGGAAAAGGGTGTTGGACATTAGCTTATCTGCATTCTTTCCAGTTGTATGCCAAGTCTGTGCGAAAAAGCCTGAGATACTGCTAAACAAATTGGCTTGAAGGATCACTGGTCTTGCTGTTACCAGCAGAGATCTGTTAGGCCTAGACAGCAATTGGTGTGTGAAAGCAGTGGTCGGAGCTGAGGATTTGTGCAGGGTCAGTGTGTTTGGTTTGGACAGAGCCCAGTGGTTTCACTTGGACAGCCCCGCATTCTTTGGCGGAAATAGTCGGGAAGTGACAGAATTCAGGAAAAGACATTTTTCAGTGACTGATTTAGAAGTCTGTACAGTAGGTTCTTTTAGCCTTCGGCCAAACTGGCAAATTTTACACACTCATATTTTCCTGGGGTATGGTCTGAGCTCTTTTACAGCTGGGGGCCTGTATCGACACTAAAGAGAGGCTGTAAGTCAGTCCGTTGTTAAGAGTACTGACAATGTGTGTGACAGCAGCCTTTTCAACAAGACAAGAGCACTCCAGGAACAGTAACACTTTTTATTGTCAGGTATCTGGCAGCATCTCCCATTACACCACTTTAAAATACCATATTCTGATTAAATTGCTGCATATTGCAAATGGGCTAAGCCTTTTTTGGATCTTGCAAAGGCCGTGATTCAACTCCACAGGGCCTTCATCACACACACACACACATCCACACACACACACACACAAACACACACACACACACACACACACACAATTACATTTTTATTGTAATTCGCATAGTGCTGGGTAGTAACAGACTGTAATCTAAATTATGTGATTGCAAACATTACACTTAAAATCAGAATATGATCATTTAAGGACACTTATGTTATTAGAATCAGTAATCCAAGTAACATCAGTAATAATAGTAATATTAAATGATGATTTTTTACTGACTATGCATTTTTATTTAGGCAATAGAGAGAGTATTTTTGGTAGATAAAACCATGACTGTTATTTAATGGAAATCTGTTCGAGTACCACTGGTTATGTTTCGTTGATTTAGTTGATTTTTCAAACAAAAATAAGATTTTTGTATAAATAAACAGGTACATAAAACATTTTATTTTTAATACCTAATGTGTGAGATTCATACAAAAATTGTGCAGCAGTGTGTTACTTATTTCCACAGAAAATCAACAATACATACAATTTGACGAGGGGCACCCAAATTTTAGCGTATGACTGGCTAGCAGTGTTACAAAAAACAGTTAGGTCAGAATATCGTTTCATTTATTGTTTTAATTATTATTTTTCTACATTGGCTATTTCTTCGGCCAAAAATACTTCCATCTGCATAGAAGGAAGCAGCCAGACTAATGCTGATATGCTAAACACAGAGTGCAGTTATTAGATATACAGACTGGTTACAAATGAAAGGAAAAACATGAATACATGATTTGAAAAGCGTAATGAGTGCAGATGCTTCGAGACAGGTGTACTGCATGATGCAATTAAGCAATTAACATCCCACCATGCACTGTTGCGTGTATAAAAAGGCTGAGTAGGCCCAGTTCACCATGACTTTAGATCAAGATGGCAAGAGGAAAAGAACTGACTTCATGAATATAAGAAGGTCCGTTATAGCAGCCTGAATGCTTGACCTCTACAGTGAGAAGGTCCAGTGGCTCTGTTATGCTATGGGGGCATGTGGCCAGCATGATTAGGATCCAGTTGTACCCTTAGAGCAAACCCAAAGTTATTCTGATTGATAACCTTTATACTACGATGAAATATTTCTATCCTGATGAACGTCCAGGATGACAGTGCAGCCGAATGATTTCGTCTTTGCAGTCATCAGATCTCAATGGGACCGAAGTGTTAAACAGTACTCTTCACCACCATCATCACACCATCAATTTAGGGAACATCATTTAGAAGAATGCAGTTCCAGAGACTTGTTGAAACTTGTTTTTGTTTAATTTCTCAGGCATTTGTAATGACACAGCACAGTGTTGCTGATCCAATTAGACTGTGTGGTCAGAATGATCTGTTGTATGAGAAGCATCTTCATAAAATCAATCTCTTCATTTTTACTTCATTGCGTGTGCTTATGAACAGCCACTATTACTGATGACGAAATTGGATTACAGGGTTGTATCTTCAGTTAAAAACCTAAAAGTGGACAGAATATATTGAACCTTTTCAGTTACACACTGGTTACATTTTAGTCATGTAATGTTGCATTACATGATCATTTAAGCTAATAGTGCAAAAAGTCACAGCTTTGATTAAATCTCTGTTTCACCGACTTCAACTCAGAAAGGCCTGAGTTGATCACGTTTGTTGGAATAATGTCAAAATGTGCTGGACAGGAGGTTCTCCAGAATCATGGTTGGAAACTATTGTTTTATACAATTGAATATTAAAAAGTTGAGCAGAGGCAGATACTTCAAGTGCGTACTGCAGTTAGAACTGAACCTTCCTGTTTCAGTCTCAGCCAAAGCCTTGATCATGTTCTCCATGTTGGTTCAACATTCTGTCCAGAGTGGTGGTTTATAAGAAGTAATGCTAATGTTACTGTCCTTTTTGTAACTACGTCTGCTTGCTGTGTCTTGGGGTACAAAGTACCAATTTCAGCCACAGTAGCAGCTTTTTTAGTCGTAACTTCTCATTTCTCGTTAGACTTCTAGAATCTAGAATATAATAATTTGCATCTTGCTTTCAAGAGAGCTGTTCGGGTAGCTAAGGTCTTACAGTGTCTCTTCAGAGTCAAAAAAAGAAAAACTTTGCTCGTTCTGTTCATTTATCCAACAGCCTGTGGCCAGCAGGTGGCCCTTCCAATCTTTTGGGCCCATGTATTTGCATGGTTTGTGTTATAGTAAATATCGCCACTGAAATTGAACAAGCACTGATATCTCGTACTGTGTCACGCCCATTGAGTGATTCAATGCAAAGCTTGGGAACGTGAGCAAAAAAAGAACGCTAATGCAGTTAATGTTCATATATCTGTCAGCTGACAACTGAGTATTGTGTTGTGTTTGGGGAGCACATTAAGGCTGTAAGAATACCACGGCTTGCTTCACTCTAATGTTTTGTAAATACGTTGTAATGTCTTGCAAAATGTGAAAATCCTCTCAAACCCAATTCCAAGGTGTTGCTGTGTATCCAGGGTCATAATTTAGTAAAGACTAAATTCGTTTCGCCCTTTTTGCAGTGTGGGCATGTACTTGCTGTCATAACTCACATCTGAATGTGTTCCATTTATTGTCTTGTCCTTCTGGTGGGTGTGATCTTTAGTGAGGGCTTGTCACACACACATGCCCACAAATATACACTCCTCAAGGGTCTCCTAACACACCCTCGGGCCAGGCCTGGCTAGAAGAGGTCAGGGTGATGCTGAGCAGTTGCGTCTTGTTGCTTTGTGTGGACGTGTGTGACACGCGGTGGCCGCAGGCAGGGGCCGTTGTTGCTGGTTCTGGTTGGCCTGACCCCTCTGATGAGAGCCGCGACCCAGGCCACACCATGGTGGGACGCTCCCTGAGACCCTGCCACCCTGCTGGAGGGTCAGCGCATCACAGCCGTCTGTCTGGTCGGCACGCATCAAATGCAGTGAAGGGCAGGAGACATGCGGCTGCGTTTGCGCTTTCGCCTCAGCCTGCAGGGGAAACACACCCAGCGCTCTGTAACAGCTTCCCAAATGAGCAACACAAGCTCCTGGAGCTCTTTGTGTAATGTGTCCTTATACACGTCCTTACCCAAGTCTGTACCCGTGTTCTAACACTTGGTTTTCAATGTCATTACAATACAGTTCTGAAGTCACTTGTAACTTTGTTTTAAGCTTTATTTGTGAAAGGTTAAAAATGCATCTTTCTATCCCCAGTACATACAATATGCTGGAAACACAGAGGTCATACACCACCATTCACTCTCCAGTACATGCACGCTTACAGGTAGGCTTTCAGCACTTTAGCTCCACCCACTCTCGATACGGTTATAAAGAGTGTTTTCAC
>JBBIGA010000040.1:18363790-18376579 GCA_037576975.1 Alestes dentex | reverse complement strand
TGTTGGACCATATGGTTTGAAAAGGAAGTCATTTCGTCTCTGCTGTGTGCTGTGCTGAATATGGCTGAGATGACTATAAAACTCTACCTTATTTGAATGGACTTGTATGTCATACTAGTGCTAAGAATCTCAAGACACACAGCCTGTAGAGTACTTCACACACTTTCCTCTGTTTGTTCAGAATGTCATTTTTTTTTTTCTCTTCTGGCAGATTCTGGCCTCTTCCAGGGAGATTTAATGCGTAATGAAATATCAAACCGCATGCTGTACAACACTGGAGGTTGTCTGCTTCATAACAGCCACTCGAAATCTACCACTGGGAAGCCAGCTGTAGCGTGTCCCTCCTCAGATTTGTTTGCAGAAGTTTAGTGGCTGTACTATACCAAGGTGGGTAGAGAAGCAAAAACCCGTACTCAAGTAAAAGTACTGTTGCAAAATAATGACTCAAGTAGAAGTGACTTCATAGAAAGTACAGGGGGTCCTCGAGCTACACCAGTCTTGACATACAACGTTTCAAGTTTACAACGCGCACTCCCACTCCCACTCAGGTTACACCGTCTCGTACTTATGGACTAGATGGGCGAACTAGTTTGGTTGGGGGCAGCGGAAGAATACGCAGTAACGCGGCATGTGCGTGAGGGTGTTTTCCTTTTCCTTTTTCTGTGGCTTAGTTGTGTTTTTATTATTTTACAACTATGTATTAGGCAGCCACTGAGCAGTCAGTTCTTGAAATCAAAACATAGAAAATAGGAAAGTGGTCCAGGATACGGATATAGCGACTTTGACAAGGGCCAAATTGTGATGGTTAGATGACTGGATCAGGGCACCTCCAAAATGGCAGGTCTTCATCCCAGTATGCAGTGATTAGTATGGATAAAAAGTGGGCAGCGGCTTCTTCCAAAAGGCTAATGCATCCTGCCACACTGTTGAAATTGTTCAGGAATGCTTTGAGGAACATGACAAGGTCCCAAGATCTCAGTCTGATTGCATCTGTGGGATGTGCTGGACAAACTAATTCCGATCCATGGAGGCCCCACCTTGCAGCTTACAGGAATTAAAGGATCAACTGTTAATGTCTTGGTGCCAGACACCACGGCACATATATACTGTATACTGAGCCACCCCTCATTCCCATATTTTGATTCCAAAGAGCCAGACTTCTGTATTTTAATGTAGTCTTGAGGAACAGTTCTCCAGACTTTCTGAAGGACTTTCAAAGATGTCTCATTTTCAGTCCAGTACCTGTATCAGACCAGTTTCAGAGGAATTTTGTTTGCTTGATAAGGCACACAGTGTTCAATGTGTGACATTTGCTCCAATGTCTTTAATTGAATATACTCAACATGCCTTATACATTTATAAGACAGGCATAAAGTAGTATTTTTGCACCAACAAGGTAATTCAAAGCAAAATATAAAGAAATGAGGGGTGGCTCAAGACTTTTGCACAGTACTCTAGTCTGCCTTTATGCAACTTCCAGGGTGACTAGTTCTGTGAACTGTGACCCAGTGAACTGTCTCTGTTTACCATCTGATAGAACCCCATTAGTCTGACTGACGGTCATTGATGTATGTAGGACCTCCAGAAGGCTTAGAGTGGCATTTTCCTTCGCAGAATTGGTCCCACCTGTTGGAAATCAAAATGCGATTGATTGATTCTGTGAGCTCCTAATTAAGGAATCTGACACGTCATTAATCCAAAATGTTAGAACTTCAGTCCAGTGCCTGAAGGCCTAACCAGTGGACAGTTTACCTAGATACTACAGAGACTACAGAGACTGAATAACTTTCCTCTTGGTAAAGAATTTAACCCTAGAAAGATTAATCAGTGGTTCTCAAAGTAGCTGCCCATTTTTGTTTCCCTAACTCTGGTACGCCTGACCCAGCACACAGTGAGCTTGTTAATTAGCTATTGAGTTTAATCAAATGTGCCAGTTGAGGGAAACACAAAAATCTGCATGAAATAAGGCCCCGGGGACTTGTGTTGGGAAACACTGAGATAAATGAAATTATAGTTGTAAACCTCTAAAATATAGCGTTTGCCAACAAACCGTCAGCGAATCGCCAATATCGCTAGATTTGTTAGGCCATATTGTGTTGAAAATTGTGCTAATAAACCTAAGTGGGAACATTAAAGCAGTCCAGGTGCACAACCAACAGAACAAAGTTAAAATAAACACAAAAAAGAAAACAATAAACACATTTGAAAAATAGGGCACAGTAAAATCATATGTACACTTAGTGTGACAAACCACTGAGTGAAAAGTAGACTAGGTTCCTCACAGACATACTTAACTGCATAAAATTGTAATCATGTGGAAATGATCATAGAACTGCAACTCCATCCAAATCATACAAATGACCAAGTAAATACTAGGTAATTACGACTCATAAATATGACCAGTAACTAGCTATTAACCATGTCTGATCATGTTAAACTTAAAGTAGTGGGTGTAGGAATGGGTTATTGTGCACTGTGGCTCTTTGTCTTGCATGGTAAAAAGCCAGCCCTGTTTCTCATGGCTGTTGGGGGGGACGTAATTGGCATTAGCTGCGGACCGTCTGGCGCATTAGAGCTGCTTCAGTCTGATTGGGATGAAGGTCATCAACAGCATAAAAACCAGCACAGGAAGAGAGATGGCAATGGGCATAGAGATGACTGCTGAGATCAGTCGTGTAGCAGATGCGTCCGTGTGATCGATGAGGCCAAACGTGTGCCATAAATCTCCGCCATGCCGAAATGAAGTGCCGAGCACAACTGACACACTTACTGCTCTGCTTTAGCTCCATGACAGCTCACCACCATCCCCGGTCACATATTGGCATTTGGCTAAATCACAAGCAGGTTGGCAAGGGCTCAGTTTCAGACATGTTGGCATTTAAGGCTAGTTTGATTGAACTCTTTGGAGAATATCTCATCAGACTCATGATCTCAGGCATTCGCTAGACTGGACCACAGAAGAGACGTATTGCGATATGGCCAAGTCGTACATCAAGCAGGATTGATTGCTTGCATTGATCCGTCTCACAGACATGCAGTAAACATTCACAGAGGCTATGAACATAGACGTAAATATCCATAAACAGTAAGGACACCCATGTCTGTTCACGGTACTCCTAACGTAATCAGTTATTCGATCTGTTATATGAGTTATTAGAGTTTCATGCTTGTCAAAAAACCTTAGGTCTGTGCAATGACTTTCATAGTTGCGAGGTTCGTTCCAAGGTTTGGAATCACTTTTTAACAATATAAAACCAAATTAGTTGAAGATACGCGTACAGAATTGTTCTACTTTATAACTCAAATTTCAAAGCATTTGTAGGAAACTGTAAAAAAAAAAAATGAAGGAATTTTAGATGCATCCTGAATGATGAACAAAGTTGGAATTTTGCGATGAATGAGAAATAAAGAGAGAATGAAGTTACGTTAAAATGTATATACACATGATTTGTCAGACAAACTTTAAGAAATGGTAGTATATAAAAACATCATGTTTGTATTGTGCAGTACATTCTTATGGAATATTACAATATTACAGTATATTATGTTATAGTATAGTAATTTGAAAATTATGCCTGTGTGAACATTTCATGGCTAATGGGCAAATAGATATAGCCCACAATTGCTTGTAATAACATTTAATTACATTATTTACAAATTACAATATTTTGTATCATAATATCATACAATATTATTTGAATTGATACTGTTACTGTCAGTACATTTTTTGGCATTTTTTCCACAACGTTGTCATGTCCAGTTCCCTCGAGCGCTGGGAGGGTGAAAGCTAGCACATGCGTCCTTCCTTGCATGTTTTTTGCCTCTAGTGAAACAACATTGGACGTGTTTGGGAGAGAGCCCGTTCTGTTATACCAGCTCATAGACCCCAAGTAATATTGTGCTGAGCGGAGGGGGAGAGCGAGTCCAGTTGTGTTGTCTTGGACTCCTGGCTGAGGAGGCCCTGGCTTCCAGTCTCTTGATGATCGGGCCAACACATACAGACAGCTGTGCAACTTTGGCGCTCCCCGTAAAACAAATATTTTAGTCATGTGTTATTACTAAATAATTATCATTATTTTTTTAATGATAAAATTAATTTTAGAGGGAGTTCTAATAATGTGGGAACGGGTGGCTGGGCAGGGACTGCCTGGAAAATATGACTAGGGGTCAGGACAGTTTACAGTATTTGTCTAAAGATGCTCACAATCAGTTCCAATAGCATAAATTCACGCAAATATGTGGTCGCAGTAAAAAGTCCCGAAGTATTGAGTATACAACAAATGAATAACTGAAGCGGCCAGTGATATCCTTATTTGGCACTATGTAGCCTCACACGTCGCTGTGCATTCCTTTCTCATGTTGTGAGCTTGGCATGGTAGAAAAACTCATGCGTCACGAAATTCTGATGAAAGCTTTGCAGAGGAGCGTGGTAGTTTAACCCATACCGGATTGGAGTCCAGACCAGTGACAGCAGATGGAGCTTGCAGGTCAGGAAACACTGCTGAAACAAAAGCCTTGTGCGTTCAAAGTGTATGTATTATATAATGTCCATATACATTATAGAATTAGATAGTGTCCATATACATTATAGAATTTGATAATGTCCATATACATTATAGAATTTGATAATGTCCATATACATTATAGATTTATATAACGTACATATACATTATCGAATTATATAATGTAGCTACATATATGTTATGTAATGTATATATTACATGTACACAATATGTGCATCTGTATCTATGCTTATATTTATTTCTACAAATCTTCTTCTTTCTCTTTCGGCTTTACCCTTCAGGGGTCGCCACAGCGAATCGAATATTTATTTCTACAAATGGGTCTCTATATATCTATACCAACAATTGGCTCCATATTTATGGGAATGCTTGGTAAAGATTAAAAAGCCTTTGTGGTTAATTATGCCAATCTTACATCAAAAATATGAGAACAGAACTAACATTTAATTTAAAAAAATTGTTAAAAAATAGTCTTTTAACAAAACCACATGTTGAAATTATTGATAAGAAAAAAGTTCTTAACATCTGCGTTGGTTAAGACAACTTATTTTTGTTGGTCTGTTTGTCATGAAACTCGGACGATGTAAAGTGTAGTTGGCGTTTTTAAGTGATGGGTAAAAAAGGTTATGAGATTTTGATATGACAGAAACGATCATATCAAAATGAAGTGTTTCTGCCTCGAGTCTTGCTTGGCAAGGACGCTGGCCTGTTGCCCCTCGAAGGGTAGCCTGATATTACACCAGTCACACCTCTTGCTTTTTATTTCTTGCCCTTAATTTCAAGTCATTAAAGTTCCTTGGAGCAATGCCACTAACAAGGATTTTTAATGTCATTTTTAAATGCTGACCTTTGGGTCACCTTACTGCCACAAGAACGTGTTTGAGAATTCTGCCTTTAGCGTTTGGCTAAAAATGGAGTTTAATCACCTCATAAAAACCAGATGCACATTTAAAAGTCCAGCCTTCAGCGGAACTTTGGGCTCCCAAGCCTAAACTAATGTGTTTTCCTTTTTGCTTGAAATAGGGTCAAAATGTGATAGCAGTCTGGAGAGGAGAACATCAGTGTGATTGCTTTCACAGTGCCTGTAAACATTTGGGGCACCTTAATTTTCCCCAATCAATCATTGTGTCTTTTAAGGTGCCAGGAACAGTTTTGGAGCGATGTCATAGAAAAAGTATTTTGGGTTCCCTAAAGAATAGGCATTGGTATCAGGCCGATACTGGCCCAGGAGATGCTGGACTGGATCTCGGAGGGGGGATCCAATGCGGTCTCCTGTCAGTGCCACTGGCCTGAAACTGCTCTGCAGCCAGACCCTCTCATATGTGCGGCGTCATGTGAATACTACATTGGTAACCAGTCAGTCGCAGGAGCATGAGAGTACTGGAGAATGCTAATTTCAGTGGTAAAAGTTCCGTCAGTCAGATGCAGAATTTGCAACACGTCAGTTTAACGCCACAAACTTAATTAAGCATTTGGAAAACACCAACTGGAGCAACACCAGGAATGTCTGCAGTGTCTACAAAGAAGAGCAGACCTCCGAAGACCGCCATAAAGTGATCATTGCTGGAATCAGTACAAAGGGGTGAGAGGCTCCCCTCCAAACAGCAGCAGTTGAAATCAGGTCTGGAGAAACTAGTTCATTTTATTGTCCAGGGCAACCAACACCTTTCGGTGGTAAAAATTAGAAGGTTTACTTAACAGAGCACTTTAAGCCTCATTACATATTTGCCAATCATAGAATGGAAAGGCCATCCCTCATATGCACAACAAAGTTTCTGGTTTGCTGTCCAAACTCTTGGAGAATGTATACTTGGATAGTTTCACAACACACATCTGGAGCTCACAGACGAGTCCAGGGTCCTTGTTGAGTCTGACTGTGTGTTGGATTGACACAGATTTTACAGTGTTGCCTGTCTGAGAGGTTCATAATCAGCTGTTATTATGGACCTTTCTTTGGATGGTGAGCTGTATTGGCTTTTTGTCAGCTGTATCATTTGATTTTGAGTCCAAATACTTCAATTTTGGGCTCATCTGACCATAACATCTTTTTCTGCTTGGCCTTAACATCTTCAAGGCCAAGGTGTTTTGGCAAAACTCAGTCCAGACTTAATGTGGCCTTTCTTTAGGAGTGTCTTTTTCCTTGCAAACCTCCCATACAAAGCCACCTTTGTGAAGCACTTGTGAAATTGTTGTCACATGCAAAGAATGACCACTCTTTTCCATGAATTCCTGTAGGTGCCATAGGCCCTGGTAGTTTCTCTGACCAGTTCCTCCTCACTCTTCCATTAGGTTTGGCCTGATGGCCTGATCTGGGAAGGGTCCTCTTAGGACCAAGTGCTTTCCAAATGCTCCTAGGGGTTGATAAAGCCTTTGAATGTTTTCTGTATCCATCTCCTGACTTGTGCCTGTCCACAACTTTATTCATGAGACCTTTTGACAGTACCTTGCCATCCATAGTTGATTGCTTTCAGTTGCACTACCAAGTACTGGACTGCTCCAGAAATGCCTGTTTTTATACTGAATGAATCAAAACAATTTCAGCTGATCACAGGTTGGTCTGTGCAGTGGAGAAGGTGATTAGTTACACCTGATTGAGTAAAAAAAGTACTTTCTGGAGGGGGTGATCCTTTATCCAGTTCAGTGATTTAGTCAGATCTTTCATTTGGATGTTATAAGTTAAGTAGATACAGTGAGAAAAAAATAGTTTTTGTGTGTGCCTTCATTTCAAGCTGTAAAGCAACAAAATGTGAATATTTTAAAAGGTGTGATTCTTTTCTAGGCCCACTGCAGAATCTTACATCCAAACCAAGGTGGATATTTATAACACTCAACTATATTTTGACGTTTGTCCTAAAAAATATTTTGACGTATTTCTTTTCCAGACTTTTGTTAAAGCACATATTGAAACCCTTTGTCCCAGTGGGGGTTTAAACACCTTTGTGCTGGCAAGCGCTGATAAAATCTGTGAGTTTTAGTGCTATTCTCAAGGCTGCACTTTTCTCAGTTTTCTGCAAAAAGTCTAAACAACTGTCTATTTAATCTGTTTGAAATTATTTTAAACCTCTACAGAAAACCATACTTTACAAAACTAGTTGTCCCCAAACTTTTGAAAGTGAAAAACGCTTTGAAAATGTAATGCAGTTTCACGGTAGTTATTTTTGCAGTTTGATGTTAAATACTCTCTGAATATTTCAGCTATGATTTCTCATGTGATTTCGTAGTAATTTTAGCTAAAATGTTAATGCCCCTCAATTAATTTCCATCTGCTACTGTGCCATCGAATGCCAGCCGCAGATGTTTCTTACTCTCAGTACTGTGATGCACTTTGATTCAGTGATGTTTGACATAATAAGTAAAAGATGGCCCCTGTTGCACACCATAATTGTGGCGTCTATCCTTAATTCAAACATTTTTTCCAGGTTGAAAAAAAGGGTTTGGATTAAGATTATGATTGTTTCGGTTGAGATTATGGCTGTTCTAAAAGGATATCCTTTTAAAAAATAAAATACGTACTACTGCTTTGCAGCAATGTAACAGAACAACAACTTTTGGTTCCCTAAAGACCCTTTTCTTTAATGCCTGGTTCTTTAAAGAGGTGAGAACCATTCAAGAACCTTTATTTTCTAATCCTGCAAAAGTCAACCATCGAATTTATTTAAGTATTTTTAATTTTTTCCAACATTTAAAGCCACTGATCTTATTTTGCTTTGGGTGGTTTAGGGGGAGATGCTTCAAAATTGCAAACATAGGTTTACAAGGTTACAGAATTTTCACATTGTGATTTTAATGCCACTTTAACAAAAGTGAGGCTTTAACACACAATAGTAGGATACAATATAATGATATACATTTTGGGAAAAAATCTCCATATTTTTTTTTTCCAGATTTAATGGAACATAGTAATGCTTAACTGTTTCTGTTCATCATAGTATTTCACACGATGTAAACCTGCGCCTGGATTTTTCAAATTATGCAAAAATGTTTTGTCCCAACAGGGACTATGTATATGCACAGATCTTCAGAATCAGCAGGTCTTATGGGGTTTTCTGCCAAAAGTGACCAATGGAAAGACAACCAGTGAACTGGCGACAGGGTCATGGGCACCCGAGGCTCAGTCATGCGCATGAGGAGCAAAGGCTAGCCCATCTGGTCCGAAACTGAGAAGAGCTACTGTAGCACAAATTGCTGAAAAGTTCATACTGGTGAAAGAAAGCTGTGCATTGTGTTCAGATCTACACAATATTAGGCAGGCAATACATTTTTTGTCAGACAGTACATTTTTGTGCTTTTTGTCATTTTATGGTGTTGTTAACACTGTTTCAAATTTTAATAACAAACAAACTAATAGAAATGTTCCAAAATCACTCTGTTAACTTCCTTGAAGTTACACTGAAAGTTAAGAAAAGTTTTGTCCTTCTCCTGTAAAGTTCTGATAATCAGGATTCAGATAATCAGATAGTCAGAGAATTCAGATAATGTGACAGTGTGTTTAAATACGGTATATACAAAATGCAGTTCACAAAACATTCACAAAAACTGTCACATTTTCTCTGTGCATATACATCTTTCATTTGGTGGAATGATCACGTAACACGACAAAAATAGGGCTGGGCATGTTAGCACATTATCGTGTTGACGTGTTATTTACTTAACGACGACAATTATTTTATCGCGTGTTAACCCAGCTTTTTTTTTGTTTGTATCAAATTTATTTAAGTATTTTTAATTTTTTCCAACATTTAAAGCCACTGATCATATTTTGCTTTGGGTGGTTTAGGGGGAGATGCTTCAAAATTGCAAACATAGGTTTACAAGGTTACAGAATTTTCACATTGTGATTTTAATGCCACTTTAACAAAAGTGAGGCTTTTTTTTTTTTTTTAATTCCTTTTATTTTGAAAGTTTGTTGCTTTTTGTGCTGGTGTGTGCGCGCAGCACACAGTGCTATACATCTTGGCTGGTTTTCGCAGGCATCTGCCATGCCATTACTTTTGTCCAAATTATATAGACAAAAGTAATGGGACGCCTGACCATCACACCAACAGACTTTAATGAAGCTGCATTCAGATACATAGACCTATATGGAGTCGTTCCGTTTTTGCAGTTGCTGTAATGCTCTGGACTAGATCAAACGTGAACGCCCTGCAGTGCCAAATAGCTTTGGTTTTATATTTGATTTGATTACATTAATGTTTAAATTGAGATTTACAAGAATTATTTTAACTGCATCTGTGTAGAACACTGCTGTTAAAAAGCTCCTTATTTGTTTAAAGTGTTTGCAAACCAAATATTATGGTCCTTTTGTTTATACAGAAGTACTTTAAAAATAAAAGTCCGCAATACACTACTTTCAGTTAATTATTTGATTTTGCGTACAACAATGTGATTAATTGCAGAAAACCATGCAATTGTAATCACTGCCGAGCATTAGTTAACAGTGAAGTAGAAAAATGCTTGATTTCCTCCAAAATACAGAGATAGGAGGCCAATAGGAGGCAGCCATATTTTTGAGTCAAGTCAAGTTTATTTATATAGCACATTATCCTACACACATCATTCAGTGCGTGTGGAACAGAATAAAACATAAAATAAATATAGCAGATATTTCAAAGAAGGTTGAGGAGACTATTGCAGTTTCTTGCAGCTTTTTAAAGCTACAGTTGGTGCAGATCTGATACCGATGGGCAGTTGAGGAGATTCCTTTTTTAATCAAAAATGATACAGAGTGCTTTGAACAGTTGTTGCAGCAGCACATGGTCTCTGAGGGCTCAGAGTGTGGGGTTAGAGAATGGTGAAGGTAGACATCATTGGACATCATGAAGACTGCTGATGTTTATATAAGTTCCATCAAGTGTGTCCAATAAAACGGACACCCCTGTCAATAATGCTATACATATGACTCCTGTGCTCTTGCTGCTTAAATGTCACATTTTCAGATGTCATTGTGGCTAAAGGCTGCAGACAAGTCTCTGCACTGTGATGTGGGACTGATACAGTAGGAGTATTATTTATAATTGCCAATGGTTTGCTGTCAAAGACAGGGCTCTCAGAGGAGACAGTGAGTGTGTCTTCTGTAGGATTTCAATAATTGTTTGGCAGAGCATGGCAGTTCGAGTTGCCGCCTTCAATGTTTCTGAGAGATCTGCGGTGCGCCGCTGCCTTTATGCGCTATCGATCAGCTCTTCAGAGTTCCCACAGTGCTGGAACTGCTGGAAAAGTCAGTGAATTTCAATCTCTCGGCCTGAAGTTATCATTAATTATAGTAAAACCATCCATTACGTGTGTTCATTTTCTTACAAATCTGTTTGATGTCAACAAATTATTCTTTCAATATTATTTTTTTATTATTACATTTTATTAAAGCAGGGCACCACAGTGGCGCAGTGGGTAGAGCTGTTGCCTCACACCTCCAGGGTAGGGGGTTTGAACCCGGTTCCTGGCCTTGTGTGTGTGGAGTTTGCAAGTTCTCCTCATTTAGTGGCATTTGGCAGACGGCCCTATCCAGAGCGACTTGCAGTCATTAGTTACAGGGACAGTCGCCCTGGAGCAACTGAGAGTTAAGTGTCTGACTCAAGGACACAATGGTAGAAAGTGGGGGGTTTGAACATCAGGTCATCAGGTTCACAGACAAGTGTCTTACCCATTAGGCTACTACCACCCTCATGGTGGCGTGGCTTTCCTTCGGGGTCTCCGGTTTCTCCCACAATCCAAAGACATGTCTGTCAGCTGAACTGGGGATTTTAAATTGACCGTAGGTGTGAGTGAATAGTGTGTGTGTGTGTGTGTATGTGTGCCCAGCAGTGGGCTGGCGCCCCACCCAGGGTGAGTCCCTGCCTTGCACCTGTGATCTGCTCCGGGTCCCTAATAAGGATTAATAAGGGTCACAGACAATGAATGAATAAATGACAGTTATACTCTGTGCTGTAATTGTCTAAAGAACCATCCATAGCAAGTTTTTAGAGATCCAATAAACCCTCTTTTGCAACTTTTGCTTTCTTCGTTCATTCCACATTTTCTAGTTGTTGAGACAAACATGAACTACGGCTTAAGAAGCCAGTCTCAGCACTTGTATTTTGAAGAATATTGAAGTAAAGGTTTTAAAGAAGTTTCAACATTTTGTTTTCGAAAGCCTGCGTTGTGTGGATCCATTCCCAGGTGCTGTGTACAGTACAAATGAATGTGTGGAGTTGCTGTACTCTTGGCCTGGATGCGTTTGTACCTTGCTGCCATGGCGGAGGAGGGCTTCTCCGCTTTAATGATGTTCCGTTGCTGTGGCCCTAGCAAAGCGGGATGCGGTTAATCGGCGATGACGGTCTGCCGGAGAGTCGGATGACTCAGGGGCACATCGGGCACATGTGCCTCCAAAGCGCATCCTCCTCTCTGTCTGTCCCAATCAGGAACACGACGGAGGATTCTGCCGCACCTCTCCACCGCCAAATATTATACTACTCTACACCCCTCGCCATAAGGCCTGCAGATAGACAATCAGAGAGAGAAACAGAGAGAGAGAGACAGAGAGAGAGAGAGATGATGGCAGCCACGTGGGCAGTCAAGTGTGTCTGATAAGGATGCATCACTGAGAATTCAGAATAGATCAGCAATGATGAATGATGTGGTTATTTGTGGCATTTTGGAATGAGCTTGTCTGAGTGTGTGTATAAAGGCCTTCTGCTAAATGTTCTCTCCTAAGCCGACGGCTGAGAAACAACGTGGATGTTACTTTTATGGAATATTTTCCATGGTGCACTTACACATTGTATGTAAATATTTTGTGATTTTTGTTCATTTTTTAAGAGTAGTAGAAGACAAATGGCTTTACTTCTGTTCTACCCGTCTAGCTCAGTGTGATGTCACACAATTACACAGTTAACCCCTTAAATACTGTTTTATCACACCAACTAGTCACTACAGTTTAGTTAGATGCGTTGTTCAGAAATACTGTGAGGCTAAAATGTCATTTCAGGGGCTCCTCAAGTTACGACGGAGATCCGTTCCTTCGACAGTGATGTAACCCAAATTTTGGTGTCGAACACACCCTAGCCAAAGTTAATAACCTATCCTAACACGGTTGTAAAATCTATAAACACATCTAAGAAAAAAATGACAAAAATGAGTTTTAAAAAAATCATTCAGAAGCCATGAGAAAGGCCAAAAAGTCACCAAAAAAGCAACACAAACGTAACACTTGCACTTAGATAAGTGTCCTCCCTCACTCATACGGCACATTACTGCATATTCTAGGTATTCTGGGTATTCTGGGTATTCT
>JBBIGA010000040.1:18351159-18361551 GCA_037576975.1 Alestes dentex | reverse complement strand
TACGGCGCAAGAAATGTAATATTCATTTCTGTAGGGCTACAAATGCAGTAAAGCGAATCAAATGCAGAGATTTTTTTGCGCACAGCATTGCCTAAATATTCTGCTCTCCTGGAGTAAAATTAATTCATCCTTAAAAGTTGGTTGGAAATTTCAGGAAATTTGAACATTTCTCAGATTCTAATTGGATTCTGAGGTCTTTGTATATTTAGAATATTTAAGTGTGACAGTAAGTTAAACTTACCTAACAGTAAGAAGGTCCTGGGTTCGGTTCCCTCCCGGGGCGGCCGAGGGTCCTCTCTTTGTGGTGTTTGTTTGTTGGGATGTGCTCCATCACCCCCCGTGCTCCTGGTTATGAAAAGATAATGGACAGAGTGTGTTGTATCATGTCCTGACAATTTTCAGATGATAGTTGAGGCTGCCATTCTCATTTTCAGTTTTTTTCAAATTTCAGAACCAATACATTTTTGCAAGATTGTGTACCTTGCCATTAGCATCCAGACCACTTCACAGTCTAAACTGTTTTTGGCTATGGTATAAATAAATGCCTATGGCATTTTTTTGTGTATATATGTATATATATTTTTTTTTCTTCATACTTTCCTCCCCTGAACATAACTTTTTGATACACTATACTAACATTCCTGTGCATTTAACTGACATAGGACTCAACAAAATACCCCAGGTAAAACAAAAAGCCTCACCATGGCAGGAAACTCTGTCTAGCTGCTGACGCACAGTAGTTTTAAAGTAGTCTTATGGGCCTACTATAGTTTTAGCTACAGTTACAATAGTAACCTTTTATTCACGTAATTTAATATGTGTGCTGCAGTGTTACTTGTAATATGTCTACTCACATTTCAGCTAATTAATGACTTTGTATTTGAGAGGACAAAATGTGCACAGGATTAGATTATTGGCATTGGAATAGTTTTGTTCACCACACGATGCAATAAGGACTTTTGAAAATGCCACTCAGAAAAAAGGCTTTATTGCCCTACCCACAAATAGCAGCTGTTGCTCGGTTTGTCGAGCTCTGAGGAATACTCCAAAACTCCCTTTCAAAAGTGAAACAAGACAGAGGAAGATTTAAAGTTTTAAAAGTTTTAATTGAGGTCCGTGTTAAGCCCTTTTTACCTGTGCTCTCTTTACAGCGCCGTGCGTCTTAACCACTTGAGACCGACCTATCAGTGAGTGGATCTCTAAAACAAAGGACCTGTTACAACCACCTGTTGGCGTCGGCACGAGAGTGGACCCAGCTCCAAGGAACCAAAAAAAGACCCGATGATGTCGTCTCGGAGTGACCACTGCTGGACCGCAAAGGGGAGTGTGTACACTGCTTGCTCTCCCATCACCAGTAAGACAGGAAGTCCACCTTCAGCCCAGGCATCAATCACTTTTTAAGTCTCGCCCCTTATGAATGCCTTAAAAGACACAGTACACTACATCTCTGCGCAGAGGGATACAGAGTAGGAGACTTCTAAAAAAAAAAAAAAATAAAAAGCTTGACTTTTTTTTACCTTTATTTTTTTTCTTTATGTGTGAACCTGTGTCTTGTATGAAACAGATGTGAATATTTTAATATAATAGAGAAATATTTGTTTGGTTGTTATATGGACACTTGATTCCCTTGGGTGGGCTTGGTGAGAGATCTGTGAAGCGGGTATAAGGCCGTGCTCTCTGTGTGCAGTGTCTAGTTTTTGTCTCCTCCTTCTGTTTCCGCCTAAACCGTGGGCTCGAAGGCCGAAAGCTGGCAAGCAGGCTGCCTGATGTCAGCTTGGAGTCGTCCCAGGGTCTTTTATTAGCAGCGTTTTCATACAGGATCAAAACCCATACCACTCCCCACGCCATCGGACTCAGTTTCGTGCCACTGCTGTTAGAGGCAGCACTCACATCTCTACAAAATCCTTAGGAGGTTATGTAAACTCTTGTGCTGGTCCAGTTTTTAAAAAACAAGTTGTTTAGAGTTTGTGTTGAGTGTCCCACATCAGTATGTATTGCTAGTGTTGCTAGCTGCCAATTAATCTTTTAAAAAAATAGCAAACAAAAAGACAAGGAGTTACAGAGTTTCCTCAGGAAGACGATGACAGGGCTCGATGTTTAGAGGATGAAGGAGTGTGCTGCCAGGTGCCATAAAAAGTTTAATTGGGCTTCAGACGTGTTTATTCTTTGACCTTGGCCGAACATTCAGAAGACGTTCGCGTGTACACATGACAAATAACTCTTTTGCATCGTCATATGCAAACTTATTCCATGCTGTTATTCCTGCTTTTAAATATCGCTCAGTGAACCTAATCAACAAGGGTGTGAACCATTGGCCTGGCAACAATTACCATATCAATATCAGTACAATTTGGTATTACATGAAGGGATGGATGACCCAGCTGTCTAGCCCATTAATCAGCATTTAGCACGTAAGGTCAGAAGAAGCACGCAAACCAATCTGTTTAAAGTCGGAGTAAGATTCCACATTTGTAAATTATAGCAGTGACAGGTTGCAGCCTCAGAAACTGATGCAGCCTCACAAGCTCATAGTTTTGGTACTCTGCAAAAAACACACGATGGATCAGTTCTGCATCAATAAAATATATTGACACAATTTTATCTTTCAGTTTACAAACATCTTGGCGTAATGTATTTTATTTGTTTGGAAATGACATTCACACATTAATCAACTAAATTCAGTGCACTTCTAAAACATAAAGGGTCCCAAAAAATGGCTCTTTTTTAATATACAGTGCTAAGACAGAATTTTAATTGATGTGGAAACTTTACATTATGTGGTTAGTTCTTCGTTCTTTAAAGCCCCGGGGAGCCTAAAACCATGGTTTCTGTCTAATTAGTCTTGCTCTTGTGGACACCCACATGGCTTTAACAAGAGTCTGCATTCAGGGACGCAGGAACGTGTCTTGAGTTGAGTGTGCTGAAATTTGTAGTCGGACATATGATTTACACTGTGATGTCGTACAAAGTAGTACAGTAAAGCTGAGGGACATCAAACTGCTGACGCACACATTTGATCCTTCTGGACGAACTTTACTCAAATGAGCCAAGTAGCGACCAAACAGACTCTTGATATGGGGCATGGTAACCAAATTGTCACTTAAATGGTGCAAGGGCACTGTTGACAAAATAAACAAGCACGCAGTAAGCAAACAGGCTAAAATGATTTGAAGTTTGAACTTCTATATTAAATGTTGCAACCTGAAGTCTTGAGTGCTGCAGCCCCCTCAAAATGCTTATGTCCCTTCATGCATTCCCTGCAGTTTCACTCTTTCAAAGTTAGAGAAAAGTAAGATTTGTCTGTTCCCTTTGTTCGACCGTTCGTCCTTCCAGCCATCCAGCAGTAAAGGAAAAGACTTGAAGGGTGTAATCACACTAGGCCATGTACTGTGCCTGAGCACGATTTGCCCCCTCCCCACCCGCTGGCCTGCACTCACATTGCACTTAATGTTCCGGACCTGGGCACGCTTATGTCATCACATTACTCACTGCTTTCGCAGTTTTGTCCAGTGATTCGCACATTCAGATACTGGACCAAGTTTTTTTAGAGCTTCTTTGATATCCATAAGCACGAAGAAAGCTTCCATTTGAACCAAATATCCCAAAATTCTTGAGTGTTGAGTCCAGTTTTTCCTATATTCTCTCATATGTCCATTTTTCAGCAAACAGTGCATCTCTGCCATAGACCAAAGTCATCACTTCGCCACTGTGTTAAACGGGAAAGTTTCACTCGAGTTCTGTGTCTGGTCATGGCTAGTATCACATGAGTTGTGTATCATACCCAAGCATGCTTGAGGAAGTGGGCCTGTTCTGAGACAAGCTAACTGGACTTTGGGGGTCAAACAGTTTCGGGCACGTTACACACCATGTCCTGTGAGTACACCTTTTTAGTGAGAGACAACAAATTCTACATCACTTGCATATGCAGTGTCTGTTTCACTCAAGTCACGTGCTCGCTTGCTGGTGTTTTAGTCAAGTCTTATTCTGTTCCTGTCTTGTATTTTCCATTCAGACTTGGATGTTTAATGTAACATGTGATTTTAGTTTCATGTCAAAAGAGTTTTTATTCTACACTCCCTGGGACTTTAAACTTTAAGAAGTGTCTTCATACTCACGCAGCAAGAATATTCATTGATCTATTGGAAGCCTCTTGAGGGACCCAGTTTTTTTTATCTCCTATGGCATCGCCCCAGTCCTTTGCAATTTGCCACTTATTTATGAGTGTTTGCTTAATTCAAACTTCATTGGCTTGTTCACCGCCATGCTAAACTAGGCCTCCAGGCAGTGGCAGTGGATATGAAGAGAAATTCCTTCGAAGCGATCTGCCACTGGTCTTGGTTTGTGTTTAGTACTGTCACTTCTCACCGTCGTTGCTGACTGAACTGCCTGCTTTATTCACCAACCTATCCTGGCTGGTAAAAAAAATAAATAAATAAAGGAAGGAAGAGTTTGATTGTGGGCATAGAAGGCTGCGGAATCAAGGCCAGTGCTTCAGCATCCAGTGTAGTTGCCGAGCGCTTCCGAACAGTTTAGGCTCAAATTTAATCTGCGCTTTTACAACCCCATGCTGCAAACGGTGCCCTCACAGCCACGACAGCAAATTACAGTATCACACAGTGACAGCGCGGCAATAATCCCCCACCCCCACCCCCACCGACACTCACAAAAACACACACAGCGCCTGCAAAATTGCATCCTCACTTCGCAAACTCTTTCTGTACGGAGGAGAGAGGCAAAGCTGCTTGTGAATATTTTGGAGAAGAAAAAAAATACTTCCACGGTACTCTCTCTTTCTCTCTCTCTCTCTCTCTCTCTCTCTCTTTCTCTCTCTCTTGCTTTGCTTATCTAACACATTCGACCATGCATGCAGGCATGTGCGCAAGCAATCTTGCATTCACTCTCTCTCTCCCTCCCTCACGCTCCTCTCCTCTCTCTCTCTCTCTCTCTCTCTCTCTCTCTCTGTCTCTCTCTGCCACAGCCGCACCTGCTGGAATCAGCTCAGAATAGAGATAAGCCTGTCAGAGACGTTACGTAAAAGGGATGCTGTGGAGTTTTCTTAAGTGAAATATTTGAAATTATAGCTTATATCTAAAAGAATGAAGCAGCTGCTTTGTTTGTCATGGAAAAAAAAAAAGCATTCAATTCATCTGTATGCAAAGTACTACGGAGGTGTATTATCTATTTTTTTAAATCTAGCCTTGACTCTTATATAACCAAAGTTGAATTGAAATTCCGTTCTATGTTGGGAGGGACTCGCTCTCTCTCTCGCGCTCTCTCTCTCTCTCTCTCTCTCTCTCTCTCTCTCTCTCTCTCTCTCTCTCTTTCTTTGGAGATATAGACCTAGCGAGGGTAGACGTACATTAAACGGAACACATGTACATAAAGCAGATGTCTATTTTAACGTGTCCTGTTAAGGAGATCACTTGCATCGCTTGGGGAAGTTCTACTTTTTTGACTGTTAGGCGTCTCCAGCCCCTTAAACCCCATGTTCTCGTCATCTTCGTGTCTTCAGGCTCTGTGATCCCACCGTCCGTCTGATCTCTGGTGGCTAGTTCTTTCAAAACCCAGAACTCTCTCTCTCTCTCATTCCCATTCTCGCTCTCTTCTTCCTTTGTGTCTTTTTTTTTTTTTCTTCTTTTTTATCTATCAATAGCTGACCAGGCTTCTCTAGCAAAGAGGTCCAGCAGAACTTTCCATCTACCTGATTATGAGAAGTCCAGGTGGATCAATGCTGGCGAGCTGGACACAGGGCAACGTGTCACGTCACATGTCGTAGACGCGCATGTGACACAAACATGTAAATATGTGCTAGCAAGATAATGATGTCACCATGGCACGTTGCTCTGGGCTCCCCCCCGCAGCGGACTGGGACCGTTTTTAACACCCGATAGCCCACAATGCAATGCGCATGACTCGTCGTACATCCAGTCAAGAGCCAAGAATTCCCATCGAACCACAAAAGGGAGGGGGCGGTCTGCGTTACCATGGACACTCGACCAGCACCGGCTGGTTGGCTAGTTTTTCAAGGAAGAATAAGAGCCGCTTGGAGAACAGTGGAGAATTACTTGATGAGGCGAAATCAATGCTGGTCACATACAGCGCATTTTCTGATTGATTTGATCAGTCAACAGCTTTGTTCAGATACAGCTTCCCTTGGTCAGCTGATGTATGGGCCTGTTACTTCTGCTAAATGATTTTGTCCAATAAATAAACACAGGGGTAAACCAAAGCTTCCTGTAGAAGCTTGCACAGATGATACAACACACAGCACCTCCAGCACAGAGAGTCACATCTCATTCTCAACTCTCTGTCAGCCTGTTTCTCAACCATAATCACCTCGGGCTGTAGTCCAGAAACACATGGTGCCTCTGTTACGGACGTTAAAAATAGCCCCTATAAACTCCTGAATTAGAAAGTAATAATCAGCGAAAACCTCTTAGATAGCAAAGTTAGACTGAATTTATATTGACTTGATGTTGGGCATTGGTGACGAATTTGCATTGATCTTACTCATTGTACTCAGTATCGGAAAATCAGCCCTGTGACACCCTGATCCAAGGCTGATTCACCAGCACACACCGGCAACATTCTCTGATCTAATATCAGCTCTCATGCCAATTCAGTGTTAAAAGCATTGTAAATTCTGTCCAAAATGTACAAAATATTACGCACCTTACCTTTGGAGACATCCAAGGAGAGCTGGTCCCATACAGTTTAGATGGACATTTTCACCCTCCTTTCACGTCAAGTCAAGTAGGTTTTTATTGTCATTTCAACCATTTACAAGACCATGGAGCAACACAATAGAACACCACAAGACCCGAAAAAAACACAAGACAACAAACCACCACACAAGACAACATCAAAAGAAGCTACAAAACTTTGGACTGACTGAAAAAAGTTGGTAGAATTGGGTGCTATATTTTGTAAATGTTGAACCGAATCTAGTATGCTTTCAATGTTGAAACAGCACTGATCAAGCATAGAGTAAACACTGTTTAAAACATCAGTGCTGACATTAGCCAATGACTAATGGCTATTGAGTCAACATCAGCTCAGTGTTTAACATGGTTAATTTTCTAACATTGAATCAATGGCCGATAGATCAAATATCAAGGCTACATCAGATCAACATCCTTATAATCAAAGCTTGCTGTCTGGCAGGGTTCCTACACTCTTGAAAACACAAGATTCCTAAATGGTTCCTGGATTCCTGGAATGATTCTTATCTGTAATAGCAATTAAATTGTAAAGTGGAATTGGTAAAGAGGTCCCATAAGCTTGCATGAGACAGAGCAGTCCACAAGAGATGGTAATGCTTGGCCGCTCACTGCTCCTTCTCTCCATGGTAACAGAAGCCAAGCCTACAAAGCTGCACGCTGGAAAAGCTCTCTTTCAGTCGGCTGATTATTTTACCCCCTCTATCGTATCATATCCGCCATCGCTGGCCCTTGTATGAACAATTGCAGTTGGAACTTGAGGTAGCTCAGTCATTCTCCTCAGAAGTTGTAGTAGAGAATTAGCGCAAGAACTGAGGTCTAAAACTTTTGTTAATCTAGTATTTTTATCATTAAGATCTCAGACAAAGTGCAGCAACACATTAAAATAACTAATGCAAGTAAAATTTGCTGGTCGGCATCGATGTGGACCTCCACTGACGTCCTATGCATCACACTCTTTGTCTGGTGTTTCTGTGTGTTGTGTCATCTCCCGAGCCTCGTCACGAACACGGAGTCTGGAAGAGGCTGAGATGCACTTGGTGCGCCACGCCACCGGGAAGTGTATAATATCATTAACCAGACGTTTCTTCATGTGGGTTTAGGACAGCCTTGCCTTTTCTTTATGCATGATGCTTTGTTTTTTGGAAACGTGCATCCCAGTTGAAAATACGTGTTTGTGTTACCCTTTGTTTATTTTTAGGTGCTGCTCTGGTATATTTGGGACCCTCGATTTTTTTTTTCTTCTTTTGTTCACTTTTATGTTGAGTTTTATTTTCCTTTTTTTTTTTTGGTAAACCTCATCAATCGACCTTCTGAGTTTTTCTACATTCTTATCATTTTGTAGGCAGCAATATGAGATGTGATGGAAAATGGAATTATGTGCAATGTTTAAATAAAAAAAAACATAATATATTAAATAAAAAAGCAAAGAAGGTGCATTTTTTTTTTTTTGTCTTTCTTCAGGCAAATAGTTTTCTGAAATCCTATAATAGCTAACCATGGGTTTTGCCAGTTTTGCAAGTTAGTACTACAAGACCAGAAGGTTTCATTGTAGAAGCAGACATACTGCATGACTGCAAACCTGTACATTTAACACTGTACAAATTCAGTCATTTTCACATTCTTTAAAAACAAGCCTTTTTACAATATATAGAAATAACAGCTGCTGTTCTCGTTGTGAATATTTTATGACAAACTGAAATTTTGAAAAAGCAAACTTTTCAAGCATAATGTCTTACATGTAACCATTACACTGAAGAGTTGTCTGCTATTGAAGGTACTTTTTATTGGATATACTTTATTGGACAAGTTTTTCTTATAACAGCAATGGCATGTTAACATATTGTATATAGTGCAATATATACGTGTATTTTCTGAGGCTTGGTAAGAAGTCTCAGTTTAGACAGAGATTGGTGTGTGTGTGTGTGTGTGTGTGAGAGAGAGAGAGAAAGAGAGAGAGAGAGAGAGGGAGAGAGCACATCACAAGCAGTTGGGTGCCCGTGTGTGGTGACACATTATTGTGTTCTGAGGACAATGGGTCCCTCCATGATGGGACATTTTGTCCAGTGGGGGCTTACTTTTGACACCTGATCTGCTGGTTACTCACATAAGCTTGAGTTTAAATATTTAAAACGGACGCATGCAGCAATTACTGGACCTTTGGACATTTTCCAGATGCCGCAGCCAACTTCCACTGAAGAACAAAGCTCTCTCTCTCTCTCTCTCTCTCTCTCTCTCTCTCTCTCTCTCTCTCTGTGTCTTTCTTTCTGTCTTTCTCTCTCTCTTTCTCTCTCTCTCTCTCTTTCTTACCCTTTCTTTTTCTCTCTCTCTCCTCCTCCATACTTAGTCTTTTTCTTTCTCCTCTTTCTGTCATTTTCTTTCAATCTTTCTCTCTTTCCTCATGTGCTCTCAGTTTTTGCTCTTTCACTGTCTATCTCTTTGTCTCTCTTTCGCTCTTCCTCCCCTTTTATCTGTCTTTCATCTTGTCCTTCTCTGTCATGTATTCTTTCGTTCCTCTTTCTGCTCTCCTTTTTATGCATTGGTTTTCTTTCTCTTTGCAGATTGTTTGAAGGTATAGAAACACACACACACGCACACACACTCCCTGAGTAGACTATAAAGACTATAAACAGATTCATACATCTGCATGAAAAATGAAAACACTCCTGCATGCTGATGGCGTCCTCACCCCCCACCACTTCTTCACCCCATCCCTGCGCACCAAAATAAAGAAACATTAATTAAGCTTCTCGTCTTCTGACATTGTTTGACTTTAGTGAAGAAGACACCAGTGGACAGAGGACGCGAGTCAACAGGTAATGAGGCACAGGTGACCTTTTTTCTTTTAATTATGGATCTCCCTTGTCCCTCCAGGCTTCTTTATTTACTGTAAACTGCTGAAGTTGGCATGAAAAGAGACAGCCTTGTCTTTGTGTGTTTGCGCTCCACCTTGAAGGTCAGTGCCTGTGGACTCTGCTAGTAGTCCACAGGGTGTAAATCAGCGTCAGGTGCTGCTATTTATACGCCAGCGCCCGTCAGAACTGTCTGTATAAGTGGGTGAACTTGCCAAAGGACCAGGAACCCTCCACGAGATTTCCTTCCTCGCGCCGGCCACTGGGTAGCACCACTTTAGGAATGTGCGTTTAAGGCAGAATTGGCATTCAAATGAATTTATAAGGCTTTATTTTCCTTCTATGTGCTCTTAGAAACACTACAGAGACCCTTCAGTAGTACAAGATTCAAGAGTCTTGATTTGTCACATACACAGTTATACAAGTACAACGCACCCCAAATCACACCTAAGGCTGTGCAAAATTTCAAAATAGATAAAATAGTCTTAAGATTACTTAAAGAGATAGGAAAAAGATAGTAATAAGAAATAGACAAAAAATAAAATAAGTGTAATAAAACAAACATATATAGAGAAACAAAAAAAAAACAGTGCATGCGTGAGGTAGATGAGAAGTGAAATTTCCATTTTGGAGAAAATGTACATCTGAAATGAGCATATTGTGCAAATAGACATATTGTGCAAAATAGACATCTGAATGTATACTGTACATGTCCAATGGTATTTATTTGCATGATAAAGTACACAGTGCCATATTTTGATGATTAGGGCACATAAATAGATGGGTATAGATATGGAATATAGAATATACTATGTATATAT
>JBBIGA010000040.1:18320307-18337645 GCA_037576975.1 Alestes dentex | reverse complement strand
TGTGTGTGTGTGTGTGTGTGTGTGTGTGTGTGTGTGTGTGTGTGTGTGTGAATAAAACACAGAGGTGACTCAATGAGTCAGCAAACAGTCTGGAAATCTGTCAGGTTGTGGCTTTGCTGATTTTCCCCCCATCTCAGTCAGATATTGAGAGGAGGAAGGCATCAGAAGCAACTGAGGCAGAGCTGACGACAGCTTGGGGAGTGACAAACTCATTGCCTAAACACTGCAGCATTCGTACAGGACAGAAAAGGACCAACTTTTGAGCAGAAAAGACCTCTCAATAACAAACAGCACGTCCTAGATTCAGTTATGGGTGGCTTAGTAAGCCTAGTCCTTTTTTCATATTGTCCATACATCATATGAGGTGATCAAAGGACTCCATGCTTTTTATATTGCATCAAAACCTTTGGCCTCTGAAGTGGTAACTTTACTTGAGATGGTAAGTAATTTTGGACTATATCTATTTGAACAAATCTTCATACAGTAAAGAGCATCTGACATTTTCAAATGATGTAAAACTAGTAAAAAGTGATCTACTGTGCCCTCACGAAAAAAGAGAAATATTTTATAGTGAAATCCTCTGCTTTTTATTATCATCAGTGTTCCACTCAGTCATAACCTTGAACCCTGTGTAAAATTAGAGGAGACTAGATTTACGCAATCAAAATTGGCAAGCTTTCAGTGCAATTATTTCTCATTCTATGGTATTTTCAATCATGGCCTCTTCAAACTGCCTTGCAATAATGAGCTCCGCCAAGCAGAAATTACAATTTAATTTAACTATTAAGAAAATTCAAGGATAGCATAATTTAGCCAATATCCTCTTGAAGACTGTAGCTAGGCAAAAAAAAATATGAGATGTGAAAAGATCTAAACAGTAAATGTTTGTACCGCTGTTGTCATATCAAAACCTTGTATCTCCATTTTTAGATCATTTGAAAATACCAGCCACCCTTGGTCGGAATGGTCCAAAACCACTTGGAGTAAAATCTCATTATATTGGTGTACACTAAATGTAAGATTTTTTTCCTATAAAACAACCTTTAGGAGAAACAAAGGTTTGTCAACTCTTGCATAACATTATTGTATTCATTACTATACATTGAGTGAAAATTTAATGAGTAGTAAATGGTTGATAATCACTTGGAGTTTAATCTCATTTTAATGGTGTACACTGAAAAACATTTGTTCATGTTTTCGTAACCTTTCGAAGAAACAAAGGTTTGTCAACCCTTGCGTAACATCATCTTATTCATTCCTTGGAACAAAAAGGACACTTCAGAACAACAAAGTGGACATTCACGTTTCTGAGACTTCTCAGGCCTCTGAGTGTCTCTACTTTTTCAGGCTTCTCAGCTTCTCACATCCAAAGATACAGTCAAAGAAAACAGCCACTGTAACCTTTCCCGAGAAATCAGAAGTGACATGCCTGAATGACTAACAGTACAGTGGCACTGATCTAAGTGGGCATGAAGTGCTGGAAGAACAAGTGATGTCACACACAAACAAGAATGGCTGGACCTGGTCTACCCTTCGATTTACAGTGTTTTCGTCTGACGACAAGAGTTTCACTTTGAAATTGAGTGGATCAAGTGTGACTGCTGTTGCGCTTAATCTCAAATGGAGCTAAAATACTCATTTCTGTGTCATCTTCCATTCTCATCATCACCCATATCATCTTCATCTTCTTAGCTGGTGCTACACCACAATGTATAGCTAATATACAAAAGATATCTGATTATAGTGTATATTGTCTGGTCACTAGCTGATTGGGCGACCTGTGAGAACAGATAAGTGTTCCACTCTACCTGTATGAATGAAAGCTTGTGGTTTTGGAGTCTCCGTGTTGGCAATTTGGCAAGGGTGCCACTTAATTTGAATGCTTTTTCAGTTTTAATCTCCCTTTAATTCCTCAAAGGTTTTGGTAGCGAAAAATGGTGTAATTTGGAATAATTTCGTCATTTGGAGCTCAATGAACCAAGACGGTGTCAGCAGTGTGTTATAAGCTTTCAATGATGCTATATCTAGGTAGAAGAGGAAATATTTTAGCATGATTTGAAATTCCACATTTCTGGACTGTGGGGGAAAAAAACAGAGAACCTGGCAGAAACCCACACAGGCACCAGGAGAAAATACAAGCTCTACACAGAGAGGACCTTCGGCTGCCACCGCTGGGAACTGAGCCTGGGAGATTGTTCCTGTAAGAGAACAGTCCTACCCAGTGTGCCACCGTGCTGCCCTGTGAGCCTTCAGTGATTTGAATTTCCATCCATTATCTCAGCCTCCTTTTTTAGCCAGTGTCTCAGGGGGAGCTGAAGGTGGTCAGAGAGAAAGAGGTGAAGAAACACACTGGATAGTTCCCCAGTCTCTTGGAGATGGACTCCTGAATAATTTCACTCCGATAAAATTATTGTTGTCTTGTTGCTGAAAAATGTCTTTTACTCTTTGATAGTTTAACTACAATTTAGTGCAGCAACATAACAATAATGCTGCTAATGAAATCTAAGGCCTGACCGTTTTGTCTGCTTGACTGATGATATTGGCTGATAGCCTGTGTTTTTTTTTTAATATTCTTGGTGATAGCATTCGTAATAGCATGCTGATATATGTATTTACTTATTCGTTCGTTCATTCATATATTGTTACTTTTTTGGCCATAACATTACAGGGATCTGAACTCACAACCACCTGACAATGCAGCAAAACGTCAGATGGTTGTGCCACTAGGGGAACTTACTTTTAAAATATAAGAAAGCAAACCTGAACACAAAAAACCAGGATGGTTGGAATGCGAAAAACATACAATATCCGAACATAACTCAAGCAAAGAACACAGAAAATTACAACATTACTATTATTATTATTATTATTTCAATTTAGAGAACTATAGACAAATAGTACAAGTCAGAGGTAGAGGGTTATGGGTAGTTCTAACCCTACTACTACCACATTTAAGATCTAACATCTAAAGTTTGTATTATACTTTCAATTATATAACTGATTTTCCCAGTTAATTTCCCTAAATTTTCATCTTCATCAGGGCACAATATCTAATTTCATTGGTTTAAGGTAAAGAAGAGCTTATATTGCAGTAGGGCTGATGATCTGATCTCTATCTGTTAGGTAACTCCGTCTCAGATGTACCTCCATTGTCAGGAAGTCCCTGAGACTAAGCCTCAGCAGGAGCCTTCAGAGAAACTCTCTCTCTGACTGTGCAGGACCATGTGTGTGTGTGTGTGTGCGTGTGTGTGTGTGTGTTAGGTGGAGAGAAGCACAGCGAGCTTTGGCACAGGAGGCAGATGGCGAGCCGTCTTGTACCCATTGCTCTCCCCTCGGGCAGCTGCCAGGAAGGCTAACAGAGATGCCAACTGTTCCACCACGAACACCACAACTGAGCTTGCTGAACCACACACACACACACACACACACACACACACACACACACACACACACAAACACACAGACACACACACACACACACATACATACATACATACATACAGTAAGGAAGTCACGACAGCTGTGAAATTCAAATTCTATTTATGTATCGGCTGCTTTTTCATGACAACAATATTTGAGCTTCGGTCACATGGAGTGGCCAGTGGGGCTTGCGCTATTCATACAGAGACCCAGAGAGCCAATAAAAGCTCACTGTAAGTAACTGCCCCCCATTTACACTGATTTTTGCTTTTTTTTAGTCAGAAATATCTTACTACCTACATTCATAATACACTGTGATCTGTGGTTTCCTATGAAGCATTTAAGCAACATATAAAGCTTATTTTTTCAGAGCATTTTTTATTTTTACTAAATAGCAAAAAACTAATTGTTCATTCATAAATTCTAATATTTGCTAACAAAAATATATGCTGCCTCACCACACACATCCTTAGTTGGTAGCATACTTTGGAACAAAATAATGCATGAAATAAAATAATTTTACAAATGAATATGTTTACATACACACATACAAATCTATACACTTACACACACACACACACACACACACACACACACACACCAATGAACCCTTTCATCATCACATACAACTGGGTGCAACTATTCACGCAAGGCAATTCAAAACCTTACTTCTAGCTGCAGAAAGCTCCATCCTAACCATATCATAAATAGGCAATTCATGCAGGGACAACCAGACCTGAACTTATAATCTTTTTTTCTGCCTTTGCCCGAAATAGAATCTTACATTGTTTCTCACTGGGCTGTAAATGCGAATCATCATTAAGAAGAAATAGCACTGGGTTGAAGAAGAATGCCCTCATCCCATAAGTTTTTAGAGAATGAAGGTCACTTTCTTCCACAATGGAGAACGCTTTGGAAAATCCTAAAATATAGGTTTTCACTGAGCTCACATTCAGGACTTTGTGCCTGCTTAGCATGAAATTTTGAAACTATCTATGCTGACCTGTGACAGAACTTAAAATTATTCAGATTAGTATTTTTCAATGCCGTATAATTGCTTTTCCAAGCCACCTCCCAATCAAAAGAGTCAAAAATATCTATTTCCTACAACATTTTAGGGTGACCAACACCAATTTAAATGGCCATCAGAACAAGTTTAGGTAAAGACATCATTAAGTAGGGCCTTATTCTGGTTATTTGACAAAACGACACATGTACATGTATTTGTGAAATCAATTAAAGGATCAAAATGGACCATCAAGTAGTATTATTACTTTTGAAGAAATTAGCAATCAGATATTTCTACATGAAATGTCTTGTCACAACTCTGTAACTAAGTACGCTGTAAACTCAGAGTGCAAACTGTATACTTCTGCACATTCATTACACAGGGTGACACAGAAAAACGGGAACTTTTGAGGTGCATAGTGGCAGCCATGTACAGCTGGCAGCACTACGGAGGGGGGACTCTGGGCTGTAAACAATCACGCCATTCAGTAATAATAGAGGAGTGGAACGGTAGACAGCGTGCTTTCGGGATAAAAATGTTTTACAAAACTGACGATAGTTTGGAAGTTCCCGTTTATATATATATACATATATATACATATATATATATATTTATATACAGTTACGGCTGGGGCTTTTGTTTTGGACTTTTATTTTGAAACTATAGGTGCATGTTTGTGTCTTAGGTCACTGTGTCAGCTGCCATGTGTTTAGATTAAGTGATTGGGGTTTTTGATTGGTTTGTGTCCAAGTGTGTTTAGTATTTAAGTTCTTTGAGTTCACACACCATTCCCTCACACACCCACACTTGTGGTCAATTTAAAATCCCCAGGTCACCTGACACACCTCTTTGGACTGTGGGAGAAACCTGAGACCCCTGAGGAAACTCATGCCACTGAGAATATGTATATATATACATATTAGTGTGTGTGTTAATAAAGTTCTCAGTCCTTAGAATTGCGGGAACATCCAACAGATGAGAACAGTTAAAATATAGAGCGTGAACAATGCTGTATCAAACCATGAGGCTCGCTCGCACTAGCAGTGCTCAGTGTGCGTGTGACATATGTTTTTACACAATGTACCATCACTTCTGACAGGTCTTCCCCTAAGAGTATGTAGATGTACAAAAACAGTTACTTTTTGAGTCACTGACTTTTCAGGGGCAGAGGCAGACTGATAAAAGAATGAGCTTTTGCATTTGACCTTGCAGTGGGCAAGTTAGAGAACTGCCCCGAATTTGAAATAATCCTGACATCTGCTCAAACAATTCAGCTGTCACTGCTGTCTCTTATCATTTCAACATTTTGTTGATTTCTGATCACTACGTGTTTGCTAATTCTTATCTAATCAAATGTTCCATCCTGGCAGATTGTCTTGCTTTGTTCAAAACACGCTGGAGTGCCTGTAGTCCTGCTGATTAGTGTTACTGGGGAATGTGACACAGTGATTGCCAACAACATCCGTGATTTCAATTCAGTACAAATCGTGCGATGTTTGTCGTCTTTATATGTCTGGCAAGTAGTAATTCCAAAGTGAGTTCATTCATTCATCCATTATCCTTAACCAGGGTAGCTGGGGGTGCTGGAGCTTATCCCAGCAATTAACTGGGAAAGGTTCCCATTTCAGAACCCAAAGTGAATCACCTTTTATTATTTGTCAAACCCAGAGCTCTGTCAGCAAGTCCTGTTTGACTTGAACTCATACTAACGCAGTAGCAAATGTACTAATAGACATGGTATTATTGTTGATCCTGAGTGTTGCATAGCATTGTACATCGGAGTTATGACATTTTCTTCATGATAGCACTACCCAACAGACTGGACAACTGGAAAAGGCAGCAGAAAAGACTAGGCTGAATATCAGCAGGAACAATTTTGATCCGATCCTGCAACAAATCTAGCCTGAAGAACTACACACTCACTTGGTGTGATGTCATGCCTACTTTTAGATGCTTATCTTACAAGAGGCGCTTCAATCAATACAATTCATTTTGAACCTTAGCAGTTTTTTACAGTTTTTCTCGATCGCGTTCATGCAGTTTTTGCATCAGGAATGTCCTTCCCACCACTCAGTTCTCAAATCAGTTAAAGCCTTTCTTATAACACAGACTCACTGGCACAAAAACCACAAAAATAATCAAAACCTCCTTTACATGTGTCAAAGCAAACAAACTCAATCAATCACTTCAGCACTGTGACCAGGGAATAAAACCCTTTCTCCAGTACTTTTGGGCTTAAATCAAATCTTTACGGCCTTTATGAAGAGTACTGCAAAAATGTAAAGTAGAGTAAAAAAAAAAACTGTTATAAACCCATAACTTTGATTCAGAAAATAGACAAACATATATTTATGGTATTGTCCAGTAAATTCACAATACATGTATATGTCTTTATGCATGTATAAATCCAAAATCTAAAACTACAAAGTACAAAATATGAAAAATAACAAATAATCTCTATATCCGTACCTGTCAGTACTGGTGTCTAAGCCTTATGCCTGTATTCTCAAATGGAACGTTGTACAGTTGTTTTCTGGAAACATGTCTTTTCCAAACTCTGATTTTAGTGGAGAGACTCACCGAGACTCACCAGAAAATGCCATTGTCCTCCATGCCCGTATTACAGATGCCACTGTGGACCACATCACTTGAGGCTGCACCCACCAACCAGCTTCAGTCAGGTTTAGGCCTTGGGTGATAACATGGTCCTCAGTTGGCACCCTTATTATATTAGGCACTCTGGTACCTCTTCACTCCTCTCCTTCTACCCCTGCCCCTCTTCCCCGTCCTCAGTGTGCTCCTCTCCTCCTCGCTATACCACTCATTCAGACATCATGCCCACTCACAAAGCCTCGTTCTTGTATCTGCATGACACTGCCTTCCTGCTTCATCTTCAGCGCCATGCACTGTGTGAAGCCTGGCCATCATATATGCTTGTGTGTAATTACGGCAGTGCCATGACATGCAAGATTGAAAACATGGCATGTTCAATTGGAGTGCAATTCAAAGCTAACACTGACAGTGTGTGACCAGCTTCGCTCTTTCATGTGTACCTGAAAAGAAGTTTAAAATGATTTGATTGAAAGCACTAATTAAATGCAGGATAGTATTAATGTGAGTGAGAGATCTGTAATTCTGACTGACAAAAGAACAAGCTGGTTTGATGAGGTGGGCCAGTGTAGGCTCAAAATGTCCGGGACAATTTTTTGTCCCAGTCCAGCCCTGATCATGATCATAGTTTATTTAAATAATAATTCCCAGCCTCTCTTTATCCTTTTTTTTTATTAAACAGCCTTATTTAGCTACTGTTCTTGTAAGACTGATCAGTGTAAATGACTTTTGTTCTGATTGGCTGCTGCTTATTGTGCTTAAAATCAAAAAGCAATATATACGTTTTTCAGGACGTCACGAAAAGAGTGAATTTAAAATAGGGTGTCAGTATCAAAACACACTCAATAACAAATCGCCACAAAGCATCCTGGGGTACAAGTAATCCAGGCTGAATAGTGCTTACGTTGCTCTTGTTGGGTCCGTTGTCGGATAGAGTCACACATGCTGCAAACAGATGGCACATTTGTCCTTAAAGACACTTTTTCCACTCTTGTCATTAACCTGAATTAATGATATTTGGCCTAAACAACTATCCCTGGCTCATCCTTGCTATTCCTCTCTCGCGCTCTCTCTCTCGCTCTCTCTCTCGCTCTCTCTCTCGCTCTCTCTCTCGCTCTCTCTCTCGCTCTGTCTGTCTCTCTCTCTGTCTCTCTCTCTGTCTCTCTCTCTCTCTCTCTGACTCTGTATTCTAGGGAGTCCTGCTCTCTGGTCCAAACAGATGCTTCTTCTAAATTGTGGCACAAAGTTATTGACTGACATCTGGACCGAACCTCACTTGATCTACCTGATGAGTTTTATGACCAAAGTGAGGGCGATTGTAAGACTGTATCACTACATAGCAGCTACTGTGCTGAAGAGAGTGGAAAGAATTTTAGATGACGGTCTGTCACGGTTCTAACAAAGTGTTGTCAGGCCAAATCTGAAAAATGAAAAGGAAAAAACATCCAGCCATTTTGGATCAAACAAGTAGCAATGGCGAAAGGAATTACACCGCTTACTATAAATCACTGTCTTGCTTGAAATGCAGCTTTTTCCAAATGTGATTTTGGCCTTTCAGGATTTGGAAACGTGATTCTCATCAAAGCCAATCCATCTTTAAACTTCAATAGAACCATTTTAACAGCAAATAGAGCGTAGCGTAAGAGAGCATCATTCATTCAGACTTGAACTACTTTGACCTCTCGAACACAAAGATATGAATAAAAGCAATAATGTAGTACTTTTGTATTACTTCTCACTTGCGGCATCGCAACCACGGTGCTTTTTACTACTTCTCACTCGCAGCTGAACATGTTCTGTCGAAAGTGTGGATTTGAAACTTGTGTTCATGTAAAGAAGATATGTCATTTTTTTTATTTCAGTTGGATTAAACTGCTTGCCAGAACAGTTAATGCTCTTGTTGTGCTTCTGACAGTTCATGACATTAAAAAAAAATAATAATAATAACATAATGGTAACGGCAATAATGTAATTACACTTCAACAGTATAATAACTCTAGACTTCTGAGGGTTAAGGAATGAATTTACTCTTTACGCTTTCCGGTGGACGTCTGCAGGCAGATTATTTCTGATAAAATCATGCACCTCTTTTGTCAGTTTGCCAGACAGTCGGCCCTTCATTAATAATGCCTGGCAACGGCGCTCTCCGTCAGCCTTGTTTCTGAGCTGCTCATGTAGGCGACTCTGTCGGCCCCTCTCAATACGTCAACCTTGATGGAGATCAATAGTCCCGGACAAAGGAGTCAAAACTAATGAAATTCTCATCAAATCACTCAGGGCCCCTTATTTTTTCCAAACCTTCTCCGGATGAGGGTCTTGCTGGACGTCGTCCATATTGTTTTTTTATTGGACTTTTGGCACATTATGCTCTGTGGATCCAGAGAGCCAGAAATCCCTCACTCCTCTCAGCCACCTGCCCAAGCAGATGAGCGCCCCGGCAACCGTTTCGTAACCACACACTCATGGCTCGACTGCGGAGGGGGTTTGTAGGCGATGGACTCTTCGGCTGGGTCTGAGTAATCAGCCAGCCAGCAGCAGAGGTGTGCGCTGACCTTCTGCTGCACTGCTGAATGGTGATAAATGCACTCGCTACAGGATGATTTATGATCTGAGCACCATATATAATTGATTCAAGTGAACTAATTAGCATTTTTGAAAGCCTGTTGCAGAGTATCACATCTCTCGCCGCGCTGTTAAGCTGACGGCACCCTCCAGCCATGAGTAAGGGTTTGTGTTCCTACCTACAAGCATTTAGAACTTTCTTACAAACTCCGTTCACAGGATCGTAAAGCATTATAGTTGGAGAGTGAACCGCCTTTTCTTCATCATTTTCCATAGGAAATCCCACTGCCTCCAAAAGAGTTATGCAACTCATAATTTATGGGAGGAAGTTGCACAGACCAGTCAACTAATATATGCATTAGCTGGCGCTTTGGGCAACTGTCAGCTAGTCAGGGGGCATTGCTTGAATTTAGAAATGAAATATGGTAGCAGCAGAAGTTAGAAAGTTTTTTTTTTTTTTTTTTTTTCTGCCAAAAACTAACGTACTTTGTTAGTCTGGAAATACTTCATAAGAGCTGAAACCAGTTCTACTGTCAACTGCAGGCTGAGTGGGCCTAGTTGAAATACAGCAACATACATGCTATGCAGAGCCACTTCATAATGAAGCATCTGTCACAAGCTGGTAGTTGCTAGTAACAAGATGGACAAAAAAGCAGACAACAGCAAAAATTTCTCTGCGGTGCACAGAAAAAAACCCCCCACTTTGGTTATGTATAAACAGCTTGAAGTGAAACATCTGCCACTTTCTAATAAAAGCTGATATAAATCTGATTTCAAATGTGTTATTTTGTCACAGCATCATTGTTTTAACTACAGGAAAGAAATGCCCCATGTATTCCATGTATTATATGATTCCATCCCAATTTTTTATATATTCAAAACAAGTCAATTTACGGTCTTTACAGTCTTCCCTCCAGTTTTCTTCCCTCCACATGGTCATTTGTGCCAGACCTCTTCACTCCGCCGCTGTTTCCTCTCAGGTCTCAGCGAAGCTTGACAGGAAGGGTTTAGCCTGCGGCTCTACTTATACAGGGTGAGCTCCACAGTGCAGTGGTCACTGCTTCCAGGCCCCTGTCGCATCTCTCCTGTAGCACAAGACCCCCAGAGAGAAACACCACAGAACAGGTTCTGCTTTCACAGCTCATCCACACCGTCTCACTGGGACACACACCTACACTTTGATTTTCTCTTACATCGCCTGTCAAAAGTTTAGAGACACCATGGCTTGGGTTGCCACCATGATGGTCTTTTTTGTGTTTCAGTTAAACAGTTAATTCTGTATTTGTGATGAATAGTTTCTGCTATATTTGTATGTTCAATGACTGGCGTATGTGCATGTAACTGCATTAAAAATTACAGCCAAATTTCAATAGTCAGGTACTGTCATTGTTTTACTGTATTTTACTGTAATGGACACGTTTGCAAAATTACAATAAAATGTGAAACTAGAATTTCAAGCTGTAAATTAAAGTCATAGTTCACAGACTCATCAAAACAGTCTGTGGTGCATGTGATTTAATGTAAATGTTCCCCCTGTTTTTTGTTTTTTTTTTTTTTTTTTTTTTACAGTGCATTGTTCTCACTCACACCTTTGGCCATCAGGATCACTGAATTTGGAAAAATATGTTTAAATGTTTCTACAGGGGTATCAGAGGTGTCTTAGAGTTGAAAGCCTTCTAAAGATGTTCCTATGCATCATCCCCCACTACTCTGTTCGAGCTAGTGAAAATATGGAGCTGTCTCTGACTTCTAAAATTCAGTACAAAAGCATTTTGCTCACAGGTTTGAACTCCACGGTTGGTTAGTCGACTTGGGATTTCTTTGCACAGCATGAGAACTTGAGAACAGACCGAAATCTCAACCAAAACCATGCCTAGCAGTTCACGGTGTTTTCAATTCAAATTATTTTCTCTGGTGAAAATTTTCTCCAAGTTATTTTCTCTATTTTCTCCAAGTTCTTTGCATCACAGCTACTACTGTGCCCCAAAACAGCTAATACTATTCTATGCCAAAACAGCTAATATTGCCACCAATGGATGGAAGTGGATGGCCACATTAGCATTCCTTTGCTATATAGGCATGCCTGGTTGAGCCATTTCTTTATAGAAGATGAAAGGCAAGGCGTCCCCAAACTTTTACGCAGCAGTAACTTATGGAGAAGTACTTAATAGTGGAAAATTACATGCTATATGAAGCACCAATACGTTTTTAACAGAAAGCACTTGTCAAGATCTTGAATATTCCATCCAGCAAAAAAGAATATAATCTTATGTAATGATCACAGACGTTGCCTGGATGTTGGGCGATTGTTTTGGATAACGTTAGAAGAGAGTGCATGCTCTCTGGGATCCCTCCCACACTGCTGGCTCCTTCACAGCTATGCAACGCCCACTATAACCACCTCGCTCACTCTTTCTTTCTGTGTGTGTGTGTTTGCATGTGTGTGTGTGTGTGTGTGTGTGTGTGTGTGTGTGTGTGTGTGTTGAAATGACACCTGTGAAAGCAGCACTACAAACAGTGTCTCCCAGCCTGAGTCACTTGGCACCAACTGCCAGTCAGTTTCTGCACAAGCAAGTGATCATGACTCAGCTAGCTAAGCTAGGTGGCAAAGTGAAATGACCAACAGGGAATCAAGTGTAATACTTCTGCTTAAAAGCCATAACGGCTCGACTCACGACATGAGTCGCTGCAACCAGCAGCTTGTGAGGCCAATCATTTCGACAGCTGATGAACTGTTGATAGTTGGAGCATCTGTTATTAGCGCTGAAGGTGCTACGCATCTCTTATCTAAGACTCTTCAGCTCAAGTATGGTGAAATCAATTATGGATGACTCACAACCAACACAACAATACATCAGACTGCACTGCATTATTCAAGTCCACACCAGTGTGCTGTGGCAAAAAAAAACAACCCAAAATGTCTCGAAGAGGTTAACTCTCCCAGAGAGTCCACACAGCGTCATAGTCTGCTGTGCGTGAAGCAAACTAGGGAAAGTATGAAGAGCGCAATGGAAAAATGTATGTAGCCTAAGGCTAATAAAGATTCCAGAACAATACAATTACACTTGACTGACCATTTGTGCAGGGATTAGGCTAAGAAGTATGAACACTGAATGGCCTAATTAGTTACATTATAGTTACTGCCTGACAGAGGGGTGATATACTGTAAAAGCTTACTTATAAATGAAGCCTTATTGTTTCTGCTGAAACTGTAATACTATCACTGTCTGAACAAAACCTCATATCTCTGTCATTTTACCAAAAAAAAGGAAAAAGCAATCTTAACATTCAATGTTGGTTAATAAAATTAGATTTTATTCTCAGTATTCTCAGAATTACTACTGGTCCATTTATCAAGAAATGAAATTTTGACACACTGTAAGGGGTCACACGTCTAAATTTCTATTTTAAAAAAATGACATATGGTTCAATATGCATTTGTCTCTACCAATGGAAGATAGCTGATTATTGCATAATACCAAAATCTCTTGTGTGTGTAAAGCTAAATCCCAGCAATGTAGTTCACTGAAAAATAAATACATTTTCAGTTTTAATGCATCTATCCACCTAATCAGCCAAAAAGCAGTTTATTATTCCCTTCCACTTACATTCAAGTGCCACACAGTGCAGGACAGCCATTCAAAACAGAGATAATTTGCTAGCTGGTTTAAATTCTAAGAAATAAAATGAGGTTGGACAATGATAAGTAAAATAAACTTTGGTACACAAAACCACACAATCACAATGTCAAAAGTGGACCTCAGGGGGGAAAAGAAAAGAAAAAATGGCCATTGTTCCTTGAAATGGTGCTAGTGTGCATTTGTGCAACAACAATACAAGCAATAGAGCGCCACTTCATGAAGTGGAAGGAGGAGAAGCCAATTTGTGGATGGAGCCGTAATGAGAAGCAGTCCTTACCGTCAATGCCAAGAGAGACTGAGAGAAAGAGCGAGATGGGGAGTGTAAATTAGATTGCATGTCACTCAGAAGTTATCTTTATAAGCAGGATCTCCAGTAACTTCAAGAATTCCAAGTTGTCCCAGGCTCGTTTGTCACTGAAGACATAAGTAGATAACTCACAGAGTGAGTGCCATGACAGCACATATACACACTTGCCAGATCCCCACTTACATACATAATCAAACACACACATGCATGCATGGATGACTAACACACAGCATAAAACGCCAGTAAAGGTTCTTTCCCTTTGTAGGTGGTACAGCTTTGTTTACACACTGAAATTAGTAATCAAGCCACAGGACACTTGTAATTGACGAACTTTATATCACTGTGTATCACAATCTTTACAACTATTGGCACTTTTCCTTGGTGTCCACTTACAATCCCATTTGGCAACCCCCGTTTGGCAAAACACAACAGTCCTCGACATCTGCAGAAACTTCATTACAAAAAATTCGGGTCTGCCAAAAGAGCGCAACAGTGTTCCTCGAGTCAACCTCATTTACTCCTCGAATATCACTTTTCACATCTGTACACACTGCAGAAATCTCTTAATTGTCCAGTTTGCAAAACAGATGTTTGTGAAAGGCCACATGTCAGTACTGGAAGCAATGCTAGAAAAGAGACAGAAGAAGCCATGGGTGAAATAAAATAAGGTCAAAAAAGAAAATGTAATTTTGTCCCAAGGAAGCAAAAGTCATAGAAGCATGTCTAAGCAGTATCAGACAGAGGCAGAGTCATGTTCTCCCTATATTTCTGATTGGTTTCTTGTTCATTTTTATCTGTAAATAAAGAAAACGTTGTTTAGTTTAACAGATAGAAATAACACCAGGTAATAGGAGGTAAAACAGCAGCTACATTCCTGCTTAGCTTGACACAATTTATTATATTACTGATACTAACTACACTGAAAAAAGGGTGGTATCAAATAAACAATAAGACTACACTTTTTTTGTTGGAATGGCTGCTTTTTGTTATCCTACTTTTTTATTGTTTTTTCATTATTCTATTTATCATTCTATCTATTTCAGAATTATATCTATTTTAATGATTTTATTTATGAATGAGCTAAAGGAAATCTATCTCTGTCTGTCTGTCTGTCTGTCTGTCTGTCTGTCTGTCTGTCTATCTATCTGTCTATCTATCTATCGATATATGAACAGTTATAACACACAGAAATTGCTACTAGTAAACCAATTAAACCATTAAAACATTCATAAACCCTCAGGTCTTATTGTCAAGTTTTAAATATCTACACAGTGTGTGAAACTCTTCTCAGCATTTACCTCATTCACCCGAGTAAAGCAGTGGGTACCTTGCTCAAGGGTACCTCAGTGATGGTACTAGCAGTCCTATGTTTTGAACCCACAACCTTCTGATCACAGGGACAACTCCCTATATACATCATTTTTGTACAGTTTTTGTTGTTGTTTCATTCTTTTTCAGTTAAAGTACACACAACTGTTATGATATTACTTTGGTTACCACTAGGGGTTTAAGATACATTTTCTCTCACCAGTCAGTTGAGCTCCTGCTCATTTGATTTTTTTTTTTATTTATCAGGAAATTCCTAAGTGTCACAACTACTACAATCTTATACTAGTACAGCTTTTTCCTTTCATATACTTGAGGGTATTTCAATGCAGACTCTTTTTAGACACATTCACTCACGCAAGGTGTAAAATACAGGGGTTTGTGGGGGTTCTGGGACCACCTGTTTCGACATAACAGACATAGTGTCTATTGGAAAAAGACTCACATGCAACTTCAGAAAAACATTACTTTAACCTGCTTTAATCTGGAAATGTAGAATTGATGTCTTGTTTTTTAGAGCTGCGACTTTGGTCTGCGTCAGTGTGGCGCTGCCGTAAACTGATCCACCCATTTAAACACCAGCTGTCCGATCATAGTTTCAAAATTGTAATCAGGCATGAACATAACTTCAGGCCTTACTCAGCAACGAAGGGTACTTTTGACACAGTAATTTTAAACGCATAGTAACCTTCACCATCATAATAATGGATTATTTTTACTTACGTGTCATCACGAGGTTTAAAGTGTGGAAAAACAGAAAACAATGTTCTAGAACATTTTATATTTAAATCCTTTAAATTTTATTTGTATCCTGTTCAATTATGTGGTGTTGTCCTATTTGGATGCAGGTGGATGCTCATTGTGGTATCACCTTATGAATGGCGATGGTATGTACATTCACTCTACCTGAAGACTCCGTAACTCTTTCCTGATCATTGCAAATCCTTCATAAAATATTTACTCAGCATGTAAGTTCAGCAGTGAGAGCAGAACAGGTCATGTTTGAGTCTACGCTCATGTCTTCAAAGCCTTTTGCACTGAAACAAGCCTCTTGAAGTATTTCACGCCTGTCACCGACCTATGATGAACAGATCTATCCAGAATTGAAAGATTAAGGCCAGAAATCTACTTTTCTTTTCAATATCTTTTGTCTAGTTACAGGCATTGTTATTCCCCAGCAGCATTATCAATGGCATAGACCTGCATCAGAATCAGAAAACTTTATTGATCCTGGAGGAAACTGCTTATGTTACAACTGCACAGACACACAAAGACAAGAACAATATAACATATAGCATAGGTCAAAATAAAAATGAAACTAAACCCAAAATACTCAGGAGACATTTAGCACTACATACACTATGCTATATACACAAAATGCTGTAAGAGAGGTGGCTATAAATACTATAGATAAATAAATAAAATTTCTGCTGAAGTTTACTAGTTATCAATAACAGTGGTATGGAGCTTGGAGCTCTGTGCCAAGTCTGTTATTAATGAGGTGCTAAATCATGGTTTATAGTGGGTTTGCCACAATGAAGTGTTATAAAGTCTCTATTTGTCTTCACTAACCAGACTGTGCAGGAAGTGAGTGACCAGCTGAGCATAGAAATGCATAGCATTACTGTGGTTGGAGACCACTGCTCTAGTCTCATTTAGGCAGCTTCATTCAGACATTTGCCAGATAGGAAAGACAACATTTCTCTTCACCAGTGCCCATTGTGCCTGTATGAACAGAGGCTTTAAAGCTCAGTGCATGGTTTTGTGCATCAGAACTCATTCATCTGCTGCAGAAAGCGTGAAACTATTACAGCTGTACCAGGATCGACCCGAACTGCAAAATCAACTCTCTGTAATTCGGACTTTCACACATGAACACACTGTTTCACTGCAATGAAAGGTAAGGTCAGATCCAGCAAGGCACAAAGAACAATGGTGTATTTTTATGACAACCCAAATGGCTGCTGGTCTTTATTATGTTACCAACGTGTTGTATTTTATTACTGAAATAGTACACATTTGAATTCATGTGTACATACAGCTGTAAACTAAAGTTTGATCAACCCCAATCAACTTAAATGCTTGGATGATTTTCTGAGTGAAAGTAAGTGAACACGACCGATAACAAAATAAACAAGTGCGCACTTTCAATTTATTTAGTTAGTTTTACTTAACAGAAAACAGAAAAAGTTGCAGTATGTTAAAGAGAAACAGTAATTGTTCATTAAAATATGCAGAAGTGTTTTCTCTGTAGAGGTCACATACACTATATGGACAAAAGTATTGGGACATACCTGTTTTTCAGGGTTTGGGCAAGGCCACTTACTTCCAGGACAATCCTGATATTTCAGCAAACCAAGACATTTTGGACAACACCATGGTTCCTACTTTGTGGACACAGTTTGGGGAAGAACCTTTTCTATTCCAGCATGACTGTGTCCCAGAGCACAAAGCGAGCTCCAT
>JBBIGA010000040.1:18307311-18320207 GCA_037576975.1 Alestes dentex | reverse complement strand
CTCTCTCTCTCTCTCTCTCTCTCTCTCTCTCTCTCTCTCTCTCTCTCTCTCTCTCTCTCTCTCTCTCTCTCTCGCCAGGAAGGCAGCTGGAATGTTGCACTGTTTGAAACACTACACATTTCATGCGACATTTAAATACAATTAGGCTTACACTTGTTCAATTATGATAAACAGAAAACTAGTGGTAAGCTGCTGCGATTACAGAACTGTGTGTGTGTGTATGTGTGGAGGAATCTTGAAATAAAAAAGGAGGGAAAATTAACAGTGTTGCATGTCTGAATGTAAATTCTCTAGTACAAAACTAGATGTACCGCAATGCGGGGTGTAATGTGACCACAGCAATAGTCAAGAGAATAAGCGGTAATCAGCGGGGTCCAAGCAGAACATGCAAACTGGCCCAGGTAGCAAGAGGGTGAATGATTTGACCAGGTTAAAGAGGACAATTACATTTTTTGTAAATATTACACAAGGGTTTAAAATTAAATTAACTTTGAAGATTGTCCAAACCATGTCAGAGGAACTGAGGAAAAGATGTCACAGCTCATAGCGGATTTGTTTGGGCAAATAGCATCTATATGCCATTATAAATGAGTCTACAAAATTTCATTAAGATTGGCCATTCACACAGGCATGTACTGGCTGCTGAATTTTAATTGAATTTTATTTTGTTGAGTGAGCCAAAAGGAACGAAAGGGAAGCAAATGTAGCCAAGTAAACATACCAAATTTCTAAAGTGGTATAGCAGTTAAATGTTTTTTTAGCTGTTGAAATGTGTCATTTGCAGCTCCCTCTTTGGTGCTAGTCCACAAATGAGTCACAATGAACAAGAGTTATGTGCCTTCTAAAGGCCAACTTGCTCTACAAATTTCATTTTCTATTTCAAGATGGTTGTCAAGGTATTGAGCAAAAAGTGCTTTGTGCCTACCCCAGTGCAAGGGAATGCTAGCACTAAGGGACAATCCCACATAGGGACAAAAACCTCTTATTCTGTATCAGCCATGTGGGACTACAATCTTTTTCCTCCACCAGGCATTTCAGGATGCTGAACAATCTCTTCACATTCTCCCCTCCGCCCCAAAAAAGTCTGGACTATAACCCCACCTACCCGAGTTCAACACTAGTGCTGCTATCCTTTTTCGCACTGTGGATCCATACTACAAACACACACTTATGCACACATGACACATATTACATATATATCATATATATGTCACAAGCTGCATAATACATGTTACCCACCACAAAGACGATAAAATTCCAAAACTGCTGATCAGTGTTTTCATGCTTGTTTTTTTTTACACAGAATTTCAATCTATGGATCCTGTATATATGGCAGAATTGACAATAAATAAAAGTTTTTTTTTTTTTTGCTAATTGGTATATAAATATAAACAAAGATAGGGTTATTTAAAATGGCAGGTTAGCCTGTTTTCTCTGATTTTCATTTTTTTACTCACATACTCAGCATCTTTGTCTAAAAAAAAAATCAAACACACACTCGCTCTGGCATGGTCACATGGGTTGGACGTCCCTGGACACTCACATGCTTCGGGGGCCAGGGGAGACACTGCCTGTCACCAGCTCACTAAGGATTTCACAACACTCCTGTTTTCCTCCACTGTCTCCATAAGAACCACAGCAATCCTCACAGGTCAATAAGGTAAGGGCTGGAACAAACAAGCTTGCACATACATAGGCATATAAAACACACACCTGGTATCCTCTCACCCACAAACTCAAATGCTGCCACACAGCAACTCAGATAGCCTGTGTTTTATGATCGGTAGCAATGAGGGCACCGAAGTTAAGTCTCCTGCCTAAAACAAGTCAATGGGGACTCTCAGCTGTACTGTGGCATGGCATGGCATGGCCTGCGCTGTGGCATGGCATGGCAGATATTCTTCCTGTGAAGGTGAGCAAGAGGAACAGACTGCATGACCCTTTATCTATTATCCTCTCATTGCAGACACTGCCATAAACCCACCTGTTAAGGCATGGCACTTATCACAGGGCCTAAAGCCAACAGGGTTCAGGGCCTTACAAAGACACCGCAACCAGAAACCCTCATGGAAATGTTGGGCGTGGTGTAGAGTCAAGATTATCTTTATTCATTCATGGATTAAAATATCTCTCTCACGTAATTAGTGTCATATGGGACCCATTGTAGAAAAATCATATAAAATAATATGGTTGCCTCCATTCAACAATCCTAAAAGGGTCACTGATTGTTATTAGTATTATTGTGGGCAATGAAATTTAAAAAAAAAAAAATGCGGCCTTACCATAAAGCAAATTAAAATGTTTCCACATTATACATTGCTTTGTAATATGCTCACAATTTGGCTGTGTCTCACACTCAATTTTAATCCAAATTAAAATGTTAAAAATCATGTCTATATGCAATATTTTACAGTGCTTCGAGCATATCTCAGCCAAACAGATTTTTTAAATCTGTACCTTCCTATCCAATTGACTGGCTGCAGACTGGACTGTGGCGCTACGTGTCAAAGAATAAAAAATGTAAAAGAAAACAAACAAAAAACAAAAAACAGTCCAGGCAGAAAGAATCCAAGGGGCATCTCAGAATCAGAATCAGAAAACTTTATTTATCCCGGAGAAATTGTTTATGTGGTGACTGCCACATCACACAGACACAGAGAGACACAAGGCACCAGAGTAATGTAAAATAAATAAGTAAGATAAAGTACTATAATAAAATAAATAAATCGCCCTACATGTAGTAAGTCCCAAAGCATTTGGCATGGAATAGATATGCTGTGTGAATCTACAGCTTTGGCTGAATGTAAATCAGACCCAACTTGGCCAGTTCTTTTTTATGACCTGTTGGTGGTGTTATTGTTCTTAAGACCCCAAAAGAAAATAATAATGAGCTTCTAGTCATTTGTTAAAGCAAGTAAAATGACGTGGGGTCCAAAAAGGAAACCTAATTGTGTTACCTTTTATCTTTAGGAGTCAAAATGAGGTTTTAAGAATCAATATCTCTTCTGCGTAATTAGGATCGTATGGGACCCAGTGCAGAAAAATCATATAAAATAATACGGTTGCCCCAGTCCCTGATTACTGTAGTTTAATACAGGATATTGGTTCTCCAAGCAATTTTCAGAGACAACCAGACAACACTCCATATTTGCTTCAAGCCAACGTGCAAAACTGCTTTTAGGGTACTGCAGATTACAGCATGGGATGCAGTAAAGATGCTCTGAAGGGCCAGATAATGCTTTGTGGTGTGAACTATTGGCTGAAGTGTTTCATTATCATAGACACCCATGAGTCATGGTGTACAATTGTGTAGGTCGTGATATAAGGGGTCCAGTAAAGACATTAGTGGGCCTAGTATCCAAGTGTTCCCTGCACCATGGGCTTCAGGGTTACTGTTCCACCTGCACTGTTGGTAGTTATGCCACTGCTGTGCTCTCTTCCATAAACATCCCACACTCCCCTCCAAATAAGCCCTCATCTGCAATGCTCGCTCTCAGAGTCAAACTCCGCTGGTGCTGTTTCAGCATGACAGGTTTGAGCAGTGAGCTAGCGACGGTCTTGCATAAGCAGGACGTGACTGAGTCTCACCTCCACCCCGGAGCCCCGCGGGTGGGGTACTAGGACAAGCCGGAGAGTGTGTGCATGTGAGAGCTTTACCGTGATATGCCTGCCTGTACAAAACAATCAAGATGGCAGATGTGCCACTGTGAATTAGCGTGCAAATGTTAGCTAACACTAATCTCCTCGCGCAGTCATCCTTAACGCTCCCTTTAGACCCCCTAATGTTTTCTGATATGAGCCAAGCGTGTTTCTAGAGATAACGCTAACAGCTCCTCAAGCGGATTTAAGCTAACGCTAAGTGCTAAAGGCCAGTCACTCAAGGTTGATCCCTGAACTGCTGAAGGTGAAGAGAGCAGTCAGGTCAAACTGTAGTTAATGTGGCAAGTTTTACTTCAGTGTGAGAATTCACTTTGAATGAAGATCTAGGATAGGTAGGACATTAAAGCCTTATTCAGCCTCACACACTGTTCTCTTCACTTATAATGGCTATCAAGTGAGTGTGGGACTTTCTAGGCAGACGACAGCATCTCTGTTTCTTCTTCTCATATTTGTGCTTGTGCGAAGTATTTTTATCCAATTTTCTCCCAAATTGAGTTAAGGCCAATTCCACCTGTTAGCTAGGTTTCCCCAAAAAGTGCAAATAAGTATTTTTGGACTAGCAGCATGCTGTGTGATGGAGGAAAAGGAACAACCATCCCACCCACCCAGAGATACCAATCCTCTCTTGGATCGGCCTCGCTCCTTGCCTCAGTTGGCTGTGGAATAGCCAGGGAATCAAACGCACAATCCCAGGGAATCAAACGCACAATCCCCTGATGATAAGGCCAACACAGTCAGGCCACTTGAGAGCCTGGGCATCTTATCTATTAATATAAAAACAAACTTTTAAAATATTTTAAAACAGATGCATGCAAAGGCCTATACATTTACCAGCCAGTGACCCATACATGCATTATGACTGGTCTTGGACAAAATTCCAATGTTAGTGGTGCTTCACAGTTCAGTTCAGGCCCGGGGCTAATGTGGGTTTGGTAAACTGGCCTTTTGAATTCAAGGGGCCTGTCTTCTTAAACCTTGGCCTCTGTTATGCTTAAATTATGGCACTGGATATTGTCCAGGATTCACACACTTCAGATTTTAACTAGCTGTAGCAAGGCATCTGGACATTTTAATGTACTATTTGATTTCTTTTTTTAATTATTTGTGCAGGTGATTTTCAGTAGAAGCATCCAATTTCCAGGACAGTTTCTGGCCATAAAGTGTCACACACCGCTTCTGAAATATGCTACGTACTACAAACTATTCTTCTTTTTACTTAGTAGGTCTACAGCAACAACATTTCAAGTAAGTGTGAAGCTACAACAGCTTATTTGCGTTAAGATGACAAACACCCTGCTAGCATCTTGTATCTTTAATGCAGATGACATGGCAACTTCTGTATTTTAATGTGCCCCACATACACCGATCAGCTACAACATTAAAACAACTGACAGGTGAAGTGAACAACATCTTGTTACAGTGGCATCTGTCAAGGGATGGGAAATAGTAGGCCTCAAGTGAACAGTCAGTCTTAGAAGTTAAAGTGTAGGAAGTAGGAAAACTGGCCAGGTGTAAGGATCTGAGTAACTCTGACAGGTACCAAATTGTGACAGCTAGACAACTGGGTCAGAGGATCTTCAAAACAGCAGGTCTTATGCAGTGTTCACAGTCTTCTGTGGTTAGTACCTACCAAAAATGGTCCAAGGAAGGACAGTCTGTGAACTGATGACAGGGTCATGGGTGCCCAAGGCTCACTGATGTGTGTGGGGAGTGAAGTTAGCCCAGGCTTACCCATGTCCACTCCTGAAGGTGACTACAAAGGGCAGGTGAACATTAGAGCTGGACTACAGAGCAATGGAAGAAGGTGGCCTGATCTGATTACTCACTTTCTTTTATATCATATGGGTAACTGGTGCTTTAGCTGGGGAAAAGATGAAACTAGGATGCTCTACGGGAAAAAGGCAAGGCGGCATAGGAAGTGTGATGCTCTGGACAGGGTTCTCCTGGAAAACCTCACGTTGTTGCAGACCAAGTACCCCTTTATGGCAATGGTATTCCTTAATAGCAGTGGCCATTTTCAGCAACATCATGTGTCCTGCCACACTACAAAATGTATTCAGAAATGGTTTGAGGAACAGGACAAGGAATCCAAGGACCTCACTTGTCTTCCAAAATTCCCAGACCTCAGTCGAGCATGTGATGTGCAAACCAATTCAATGCGTGGAGGCCCCATCGGATAATTGACAGGATTTCAAGGATCTGCTGCTAAGATCTTAGTGCCAGATACGTCAGCACACCTTCAGAAGTCTCGTGGAATGCATGCCCCTGTGGATCAGAGCTGTTTTATTATTATATTAGGCAGGTGATTTTAATGCTATTGCTAAATGGTGCATGGGCAGATTTCTTTATAGTGGTAGTGACAAGAAGCAGTGATGTCTACACTGAAAGTTTTCACTGAATACTGTTTTTCCTAATACTGTTTTTCCAACATCATATATGTGCGTGCGTGTGTGTGTGTGTGTGTGTGTGTGTGTGTGTGTTTTGGGGAAAACCTAAATAAATGTAAAATGTGTCATGCATCAAGAAGAATATTCATCCATTTTTTGCAAAACATTTCTGTGAGAAAGTGTTTAAAGGCATTAAATGCTCTGGTTCCTATCGCTGAATAATTCTGTCTGTAAATTGGAGCCCTATGCACCAAACAACTTTGAATGACTTTATGTCTTAGTGATATAATCCTGCAGAAATGTTGAAAATTTTCCCATTCCCAGATCCAGCTAGGCTATTTGTCTTATGCTTTATTTTCCCTGCAGGACATTTTGGATGCCAATGTGTGCGCAAGAGTGTGTGTGTTAAGAGCTTTCTTTTCTTTTTCTATTTAGTGGCTCCAATGGCCTTCTCCCACATGTCATCTTTTGCCGAGACACTGCAGTGGGAGAGATTTGTGGTGGACCTGCTCCTCTGGTATTGTGCCTTAAATGACTTTTATGTGCTAATGACTCCATTTAATGAAACCTTGTAAAATTCCACATGCAGTGCCATGGAGGAAGTCTAAATTAGGGGCTTTAAAGATTTCAAACACAGAGAGGGTTGAAGCTGTAGCTTTGCCTGCTTTGCGATGTCCCCCCTGTTCCCTCCACCCCCCACCCTCCACCCTGCTTTTAACGCTTCATTTAGACTGCATGGCGTTTCCATATAAATCATAGATCTAATAAACAGTGAATAAGCACAATGATTAAAATGCACATAATTACGCAGATGCTTTCTCGGGTCTGTGAATCAAGGCTGTGAGGCCTCAGAACACTTCACCCTTTTGTTTTGGGTTTAATTTGCCACTTTTACTAGTGCAGATGAGTCGATGCACTATTAAACCACAACAACATTCATTGTATGTAACTGCCATAAAAGATGAAAGCTGGAAATAGATAACAGGAGAGGCTAGCTTTGTAGTTCTCATAAAGCAGGCTTTGTACCTCTGCAGTCTTGGAGAAGTTGTCAATGTTTTAACAAGTAGTTTTGAGAACAGAGGTTGGGAGAGTGTAGGTTAAACACTTGTTTGACACTCTAAACGTTATAGGTTCTGTATGATGGACAATTATAATTTTCCTACTTCACTGAAGCAAAAGTGCTTGATGCGTGTAAACATTGCTAGCTAAACAAATATCTCACTCTCGAATCCATGTTGTCCACAAATGTAAATGAAATACTTTAGAATGCATTACTTTTGTGATGTTGCAAAAAAAAAAAAAAAAAGCAACACATTTTCATACAGCCACCTATTCTGCCTGCAGCAGCTTAGCCCACCCATTCATGATGAAATGGAGTGTTTCTGCCTGGACAGTTTTTGAATGGGGCTGGGTAGCCAGTCAGAACAGAGACCATTTACATATATGAGTCTTAAAGACACAGTAACAATAGCAGTTGGAAATGAACATCTCTTGGTTAGAATAGCAACATGAAATTGGTCTTTCAAAATTTGAGATCATGTGGTCATATGGAAAAAAAAAAAAAAAAATCAATGGTCTGCCTCAGTGCAGGTTAGTTTAGGATCACCTAATGTGGCTACCGTGGCAGCTGATTCAGTTTCTTCTGTCAGCACAGCATAATCATATGCTCAGAGGGTTATGGGAGGAGGGTTATGGGAGGATGTACTGTAGGATCAGAGGCACCTCGGCAGCTGGGGAACGTCTACAGCATTTAGTGTGCATGACTGAGACAGCATGCTGTGGAGGAGAGCGCAGAGGCGCATCACCATCTCAACCAGCTGAGCACCACTGCCACCTAGTGCAGGCGAGGGAGTGCAACATCAAAGTGGCGAGAATCGATCGAAAATCCTCAGCATGGTTTCCCCCTTGTCAGAATCTCTAATTACATGCTGTATTGCTTGTCGTGAGCTCTACATCAAGTCGCACTGATGCTCGCATTAGTCTTAGTAATGAGTCTCTTCCCCACTGGTGGCGAAGGGCGGCCTGGATGGCATCAGTTTACCCCGGAGAGCTTTAAAGGCAACAAGAAACCCTGGCAGCCCAGACTTCTTCTTCCCTGCCTAATCAAAGCCATTCGTTCTCCACAGACAGCAAGGTCTACAGCCAGCGTCAGGGACTGTTTAGTACGCTCTAGGACAGGAAAGATAAGTCCCAGCTGTCAAAGGGATTCAAGGTTCAAGCGCCAAAGACATCACAACTAATGACACACATCATAAATGCTGCCGGCCAGCGTGACCCCCAGATCTGGAGTGCCCTCTTCGCTCCATCCACACTTCCACACAATCCATTACACATGCACGGGAATCTTACAAACAAGGGTTTAAGAGCCATTAACATCCGTAATGGTGATGAAGTACTTTTTCCTCAGCAGAACGAGCCTCCTCTTAAGTGATGGGAACAATTATGGCCACCTCGCCGAAGACTCCTGCAGAGAGCTGTTCTCTGAGGCGAGCTGCAGGGAGCGGGCTTCAGATTTTCCTATTTGTCCCCGTGAGTTATGTGTCAGGGGTTTGATAAGGAGAAAATTAGATGGAAAAAAAATTTTTTCAGGCCTTTATTACAAGTCCCTTGGTCTCCTCCAGGCGGTGTCTGGTGTCTCCATGCTTGCGCGCCTTGCATTTGATTGGCACCTCCTGCTCTTTCACACAGTCATGCTCTCGCTGCCGCGGCAGAAAAAGACAACAGTTCCGGCAGGCTGCTGCAGCAGAGAGTACGGCAGTGCTTGGATGTGAAGATACACTTCCAGAGTGAGCTATGCTAAAAAAAAAAAGTCCAAGCAGTCCCCAAAGGTCCAGCATTTTTTAAAACTGCTGGAAAGGGCCCATTTACTGAATTTTCCTCACTTTTTAATAAAGACTCAAACCAACCATAGTATGTTTCATAATAACAAACTACGTAATGTTTTTGTGATGTCAGAAAAAATGCATTCGCAAAAATCTAGCAGTCCGCCCATTCATGCCGAAGCTAAATGGAGCCCAGACCGCCTGAATGAGTCACAGGCCAACCAGTCAGAACAGAGATCATTTACATAAATTGGTTTTAAATGGACAGTAACAAAAACAGCCTGCTTAATTTTAAGGGACGAGGAGACGTTGACGATACTGACGTAAAATGAATTATGAATTATGAATATCACCAATATAACTGGATCTCGAGGAAAGTGTGGGAAATGGACTCTTTAATATTGCATATTGCAAGTGTACCATTTTTTTTTTTAATCACAATAAATTCTTAATTACTTCTACGTGTTTGACTGAAAAGATCAGTGTGGCTTCAGTTAGAATCTCGCTTAGGGCCCTCACAAATATTTATTAGCAGCTTCCTTTCCTTTCTTCCAAAAATACACAGCCACTGCACACCTAATCAGATTAATAAACCTGTCAAGCATTTGACTTGGACTTTTTATTTTACTTTGAAATAATATAACTGAAAAGCGATGGCGCTGCCCATTGTAAATTCCATTAGATTTTTATAAATGAACAATGAAGTGTAATAGCTGTTCGCCACTGTGATCTGAAATGCACACTGGGATATGACTTTTTGCGGTTGGTTTCTCCTGCATAACAAAGTGTTGTTTTTCGTAGACTGAGGGACTCACTGAACGCGCTCCGATTTCTGATGGAGAGGTTAAAATGAGTTCCGTTTAGTTTCAACTTTTAACCTCCGAGGACAGTCGAAAATAGGCCTGATGAGGATTAGATCTACAACAACACAAGAATTGGGCCCTAGTGTCAGGAGATTTTATGCTCTGTTAGATTTGTCTCTTAAAAGCCAAAGGTTTCTAAATGGTTCTTAGATTGAACATTAGGTTGTAGGTTAACTGGTGCAGAACCAATTACATTAGCCCTAACTAAACATTTTCAAATGTTGTTCACACTTGCTCCTCTCATTTACACAAATGGTACTTTAAGTGGTTCATGCTCTATAACCCCAAGGCCATAAACATGTCAAAGCAGATGTCATATACTGAGTAGACATGACAGATTATGTCCATAATTTTTTGTGTCAGGTTAGACACTACAATGTAACATGTAACATTACATCATGATATCAAATAATGAAGCAACTGACATCATTCTCTGTGATAGTACTACAACACTGTTACATTAATTGGACATAATCTGCAACAAAACTCGCATATGACCGCATGTATCACCTGTCTTGATACACTATATGGACAAAAGTACTGGGACAAACCTCTTAATTATTAAATTCAGATCGCAGGGCATCTCCTTAACCACCAGGCCACCAGCCGACAGCGGGTTTAAGATATTTACACTATACGGACAAAAGTATTGGGGCACACCTGTTCTTCAGGGTTTGGGCAAGGCCCCTTACTTCGCCATGCCAAGACATTTTGAACAACGCCATGCTTCCAACTTTGTGGACAGTTTTGGGAGGAACCTTTTCTATTCTGTCTGACTGTTCCCCAGTGCAAGAAGTAAAATCCATGAAGACATGGCTGGATGAGTACAATGTGGAAGAACTTGACCTCAACCCCATCCAACACCTTTGGGATGAACTGGAACACAGATTGCGAGTCAGACCTTCACGTCCAACATCAGTGCCTGAACTCATAAATGCTCTACAGAGTGAATGGGCACAAATTCTCAAAACTCCCAAATCTTGTGGAAAGCCTTTCAAGAAGAGTGGAAGCTGTTATAGCTGCAAAGGGGGACCAGCCCCATATGAAAGTCTATGGATTTGCATGCAATGTCATTCAAATCCTGGTTGGTGTAATGGTCAGGTGTCCCAGCATTTTTGGCCATAGTGTATGTTTATGGCTTGATCATGTCAATGTTATGAAGTAGGGTCCAAGTATTAAGTGCTACCTAGTTCTTTAGGGAACCAAAGGTGGCCCGCCATCTTAATTCTTAAGTGTATGGACACGTAGTGTATATAAGGACGTGCATTACACCAAAGAAAATCTGGATAAAATGCACAAGCAGGAGAACAGTCTCGGTTTTTAAAGCAATTTAGTTTATATTGTTTGGTTTACAAAAATTACCGCATACCGTACACAATTTCCTCCCACAAATCGGTATAAACTAAAGTGTGATGTTCATTCAGTGACGATGTACAACTACATGTATTTACAATGCGAGCAATCATATCGACAAAAAAACAAAACAAAACAAACAAAAAAAAACCAACCCACAAACAAGCAGACCATTCTTTCACACTGCACACTACTGGCAGCCACTACAGTTCCAGAGGTAGCTTCCATGGTTAGACGATGCATCCCATTCTTGATTAGATGTATCCTATACAAAATAATTTACAACATACTGAAACACACAGACATATAAACACAACACAACAGACACACACGGATTTAGAATTTGACAGTTACTTTAAATGTTACCTTTCTTTAAGCGTCGGCTGTTGGAGGAGCTTATTTGACTAACATGAGGACATAACTAAAATTCAGCAAGAATGCAAATGTGCTTTAAAAGGCCTGAAGGAAGGTAGTGCCATTATGCATCAAAGCAAAAAGGAACGGAACCATGGAAAGGTTTCGGTTTTCTGAAATTTCTGAACAAGCACGCACACGCATGCACACACACACACACACACACACACACACACACACACACACACAGGTGCATCTGTAGATGCTCGCTTTGTCATTACACTGACTTAGGCCTAAAAAGGCAAGTTTCATAAACATGGACTAGGTCTACACTTGAAGTAACTCCTAATGGCAAAGGTATACTTGAAGCTTAGGCCTAATTTGGGTTCGGGAAGCTGGCCTAAAATTTTTTGATGACTTTCTGACACCTAAATAGCTTAACAGCAACTTCAAAATTAAAGTGAAATACATGTAAATCACTGAAGAATGTGAATACACGTATGCTCTTTGGACCTGTTGGTGCTGCAGAAAATAGGACTCTCTCTCTCTCTCTCTTTCTCTCTCTCTCTCTCTCTATGTATATATAAACAGCTATGGTCCTTGCACCAATATAAAAGTAATCTAGTTCTTTGGGGATACAGAGAGGAAAGGAAATACTATTTCACTTGACATTCATCAAAAGTAGGGTTAATAATCTGGAATTTCTTAAGTGTCCAGCATATTCTCTGGCTGCATAAATCTGCATTAACTTGTGAAATAGTACCACGGTTTTTATTTCTCATTCTTGAATCTGAAAACTGTGTTTTCCATACATCTTTATTAATAATAAAATGAACAGACCATTAGCAATGTCAAACCAGTGACTAATCGAACTGAGGGAGTACTGGAACAGAGCTGAAATCCTACTCTTTGTCCAAATGCTAAAATCAATTTATTCCTCCCGGAGATTTCAGCGGAGGAAGACGAGCGTCTGTTTGAATTCATCTGCAGTTAAACAGACCGAACCGTCTGAAGGAATGGCTGCTGGGCAATGCTAAATATTAGCATTGTTTCCAAAGAACGAGAGGCAGTATCAAAATAGGCTCACTCTTTAAAAAGCTTCAGTTCAACTTTACATTCTCCTTGACTAAAACTCTAACAGATACATGAACGCTGCTACATGGAAGAGGATCCTGTGGTTCTGTCATGCATTGAGGTCAAATGGACAGGGAATGACAACAGTGAAGAACAAAAACAAAAAAACAAAAAAACCAACTGACACCAAAAACAAGAACAACTTCTCATTTGAGAGATGGCACATTTTATCCCTGCTTAATATAAAACATCTTTGCAATATAAAGTCCTCTAGAAGAGCGAGAGGCAGGCACTAGCTGTTAGGTTTGTGTTTGTGTGTGTGTGTGTGTGTGTGTATGTGTGTGTGTGTGTGTGTGTGTGTGTGTGTGTGTGTGTGTGTGTGT
>JBBIGA010000040.1:18233924-18250737 GCA_037576975.1 Alestes dentex | reverse complement strand
GAGTGGAAGCTGTTATAGCTGCAAAGGGGGACCAACTCCATATTAAAGTCTATGTATTTGAATACAATGTCATTAAAATGTCATAGACTAGACCAAAGGGGGCCAGTGATTAGGTGGCAATCGGTAACACCTGTGTCACCAACTTCTGAGAGGAAGCTCACCATTGGTTCCTTGCTCAGGTCTGGGTTCTCGTTTTAAGAGTGCTATACAAGCCCGGCCAGTAATTTGGCAAAGCCCCTCAAGTTTTCACCTGTGCTTCCCTTCTCTTGAGCTTCTCTTGTGTGTGCCAGACCCAAACCCTGGAGGACTGCTGTGGTTCTTTCCGTGGTCTTCCTTACGTCCATCTCTGTTTCTCAAATAAATTAAGTAAGAAGTTAATTTACCCAAATAAATAAGAAGTGAGGTCCTTCCTGCCCACAGCTCAGGGTTCCCCTTCATATCTTCCGTCTCCTTTGTTTACTCATTTTCCTGCCTTTCCTTTGTTAGGAAGTCAATTTGGTTTGTGTTTTCCCTTCTGCTCTCTTAACCTTGAGCCAGTCAGACTTCCCCTGGCAGCTTTTGTTTCTCTTCTGTTTGCCTTCAATCACTCCAACCAGTGGCATAGTAAGTTCACACCGCACCTACGTTACTGAGGTTAGTCTCTCAAATTCTGTTCAGGGTTCAACTGGAGTTTATTATTCTTAACTTCTTGAAACCTTGAACAGTTCTGCATTTGAGTCTTTGGCCCACTTTCAGTTAGGGGCTCAGTTGCTTGAGACCGGTTCAATTCCACCTTCAGAAAGGTATGAATGTCTGAAAAACTACATATGAACACCGTTTAGTCTGCAATTAAACACACAGTTAATCAGTATTTAATAAGAACTGATGATACAAAAAAACATCTTAAGACATAATGTGATAATGATGTAATTCTACTGCCCAACTCAAATTATTTTTTTATGTTGGAATGTGCACTTTTTCATTAGAATGTGCACTGGAATGTTTACTTTTTCAATGGAATTTCTTTTTATCGCAATCCTTTTTTTTTTTAGTAAGTCTCACACTGCCCGGACCACCCTTCAACTAATTCTCAAGCGTCTCAATCAGCAGTATTGTCTGACCAGTATACTGGTCAGAAACTGAAGTTAGCGGTGGGCAATATGCAATAGTCTATTATTTCTGTGGCAAAGTTTGGATCTGGAAGTTGCATTCTGAAATGTTACTTTCACAGCCTAAATACACACAAGCGCATTTGATCTAACAGTGTAAAAAAGAAAGACGAGGCCTGGAATAAACTGTGACGCACACGGGAGTCAGACGAGGGCCCTGAAATGAACGAGTGAAAAAGAGAAAGATGAACTGAGAGCAACTGTTTATTTAACTACGCTCTCAATATAATGTCTCTTTCAGTTCAGTTTAAATAAATTCAGCACAGTCTCTCTCTCTCTCTCTCTGTCTCTCTTTCTCTCTCCACTCACTCTGTCTCTCTCATGTATAAACACACACACAGACATACACACACACTCATATAAGGGCACATGAGAACCGTCTTGGACTCAAGCCACTGTCAAAATGTATTTTTTTTTTTGGACATAACCATTGTATTGGTAACTGTATGGCCAGAGGTCACTGAGGGTCAGACGCAGAGGGCAGGCAGGAAATGCCAGACAAGTGGCACAGCGCACACCCCCACCCCCCACCCCACCACACACACACACACACACAAACACAAACACACATGCGCGCACACGCATATATAAACATATATCTGCTTGTGCAGGAAGGGGAGAGGTGCCACATTAAACAGTGCTTTACTCAAAGAGCTGTTAAGTGAAGACCACCAGTGCTCTACAGCTGCCCCCTGAACAAAACCGTCCACTGTATGCACATACAAGCAAGCACACACAAGCTCGGGTTTTAAAGTTAATCTCCGCAGGAGGCTACCCGCCACTGCGCACGGCACGCGGCACACACACAGGCTCTGGATTATAAACGGGCTCCTCGGGACTGTTTGGACTGTGGGGGACTCCCTGTCTCTGTCCCCAGCAGGCCACACGGCTAAACACTAATCGACGGTCACTCAGCCATGCTCGCTAAAGAGACATTTCCGCCTCAAATGACTGTTATTTTGCACTTTAATGAAGCACTGCAGTCACTGTCACAGGAAAAAAAAAAAAACTGTCTAGAGGCAACCGTTCCCATAGACCTTCAACTCATTCTCAAACGTCCGCATCAGTAAGGCCCGACCAATACACTGGATGGATACCGAGGATAAAGGTGAGCAACATTCAGCCTTATGTTCCTACTCGCTCCCTCCATCCCTGCACACAAGGCAAACCCAGTCCAGACTCTTCTCTTTCGTGGTTCCCTACTGGTGGAATGAGCTGCCTAAACCGACCAGAGCAGCAGAATCCCTCTCTTGAACCTCCTGAAGACTCATCTGTTCAGAGAGCGTCTCCTAATGCAGATTTTAGCACATAGTACTCTCCTCTGGTTCTCACACTGTTCTGAAACTTGAGTGTTTCCTTGTACTGTAAGTCGCTTTGGATACAAGTGTCTACCAACTGAATGTATGGTAATGTAATGAATGTAATATGACAATATTTTCGATATTGTGATCCATTTTGGTATTATGATACAGATTATGCTTAACGTATGGTGGATATTTTCAGTGTTTGAGGATCACCAAGACTGTCTGAATAATAATCCCTCAAGTCAGACTCTATGACAGCAGTTCTAAGTAGCATATTTTGTTTGTCAAAATATTGTGAAATGTATAATGTATTGTGGAAGTATTCTGATATCATTTTTTTCTATATTATCCACCTCTAATTGGGATCCAGCAAATTCAAAGATATCTATAAATTAAATTGACCTCATGGAAAAAATTACATTGGGATAGTTTTTAGTTGTTTTTTTTTTTTTCAGATTTAATTGCTATTAGGGATTTCTTATTTATTATGACTAGGGCTGTACTAAGAAATATTTTCATCGAACATTTCACTGAATATTTGATTGTTGGATGAAAAAGGGATAAGAAATGCTTAAGAGATGTTTTATTTTGATAAGAGAATGAAAGTATTTTTGTTGCTTATTTTAGAGGAGGCTCTTGTTAGCAGTGCAATCCAGCACCAAATCTGTTACAAGCAGTTTCTCATTACAAGATCACTTATGGCCATGCAAGACAAGGTTAAAATGACCAAAGACCTCAATCATTCAAGTAAAACCACCCCTATTCAAGGTATACCGGTTTTCTGTCTGCATCGTGCAGATGCAAGTGACAGCAAGGCATCACACAAACCCAACTAACAGCAAGATCTTGGTTAAGCAAGAAAAGCACCAGAAGGTGTGTTTATGCTTCTGTTGGAGGGTTCAGTTAAAGAGACAATAATCGTGGGTGGAGAGAGATAGCAGATGAGTCACTATGATTACTGTGATTACTAGTTGCTATGAAATAACTGAGTAATATCCACAATAGCTGTATAGTACTCGTAATTTTATCAGATTATTTGATGATTTCATGGAATTAGACTTGAATTAATTTCACCTCACGCATTTCTACAAATATTAGCAATATTTTCAACCTGCTTAGACTATTTTGAAAGAAAAAAAAGCCGGTGGTACCAAAGAGTTCACAGCATGTACAACTGACTAAAGATAAGAAAGAACGTCAGGAGTTAAAGCACTTATTCTCTGCAATACCATGCTTACCTCTTTACAGCACGGCATTTGGTGCATGAATTTTTGGGAAACACTTTATATCATCATTTATATACATTATTTTAAAAAGGGCAAAATGAGAAAAAAAAATCATGTTGCATAAACAATAGAAATGAACTCAACAAACAAGGCCTAACACAGGATACAAGGGTTAAATGAAGAACTTAATACTAAGGGGGACAACTGTAACACCTGGCAACCAAATCTTATCTTTCTATCTACCCATCCATCCATCTTTCTCATTTTGTTCTTCCTCTTCTACCTCAGTAGGACTCTTACAATAAGTTTCCCAACTCTCAGGTTCAAGAGGACAAAACGAGAAAATACAAAGGATGAACAGAAACTGATGCTTGGCGGGAGAGAGTGAGTGAGTAGGGGTGAAAGACTCGGTCAGACAGCTGTATTGTGTCCACCATTCAGATATCTGAGGAGTCTGAGGGGGCTTTGTCACTGTTATAGAGTAAAACATGTCACAGAGAAGAGCAGGAGCGAACCTTCAACAGAAACCCGGGGCCGGAATTCGTACTTTTTATTTTTTTACGCACAGCCCTCGCCATCTACTTTCCATGACCCAAGCACGTGTGTGTGTGTGTGTGTGTGTGTGTGTGTGTGTGTGTGTGTTTGTGTGTGTGTGTCTGAAAGGGTGCCTGTGTTCATGCAGGTAAAAAAAAAAAACCCTGTCTAAAAGTCTAAAATACCCACATTCACTTCTTGGCATTTGTTGGAGCTCAGGATTTATTAGCCAACACTGTTCAATAAGCAACAAAATTCTGTGAAAGCAGCATTGTGCACCTTGAGGTGCCTTCATGGAGGGCAAAATGGCAAAGATGTAACACTCCGATACCTGGTGATATCTTCACAATCCATTATACACATTTGTCACCATTGTCATTTTTCTGAAGTTTGCTAACACACTGAAATAAACAAGATACACCCCCAATTTTTTTTTTTTTACATTTAAATTCAAAAGGTACGAAGGAACAGAAAGAAAAGTCCATCAACTGGTAAAAAAAATTATCAACACAGCAGCATAATGGGCTAACATCCAATCAGGTCCTTGTTTAGGCTTCTATGATCATGATATTTTAGCTGGTTTTCCTTGTAAGTAATTATATTCTTATTAAACTGTTTAAAAAAAAACAAGCGCAAAGTGGGCAAACTGGCTCCTGATGACAGACACAGCTCAAGCTCGACTAAACAAACATACCACAAGATGTACAGCACCAGTCATCTGTTGTTTTTGTAAAACTTCTCATTACATGTATTTCTGCCTTCCTTTATCAGTGAATCTGTTTCAACCTGGTTTTTTCATGAAAGGTAATAACTGTAGAAAATAATTGGGGCAGATTAATTAAGTGTGACAGGCCAACACATCCTTACTGTGCACTTTTGATTTGATAAACCCCTCGTCGTTTAAATGCTCTTTGTTTTTCATTCTAAATCCCTTTTTTAATGAATGCAACCGGTCAGAGCTCTAAAAATGCTACAGATGCCCTCAAAGCACTCAAGAATGTGAATCATGAAGTACGTTATCTCAATAACGAAATACTGTCATATAACCCACAGCCAAATTCCTTACACTGAATCCTCCTCCACGTCAAGTTTTTAACCCACTTAAACTACAGGCTGATTATTCTGTTATTAATCTGAAGACTTATTACTCAGTAATTGCTTAAAATTCTACTGTAATTGCTGAAACAACATGTAAGGTATGTACTTATGAGAGTGCAGAAATAACGTGAAAGGGGTTGGAACCTCTCCTCGATTTCACATTTCTTACAGGGGTCCATAAAGTATCACCACAGCCATGACTAGAAAAGCCGTTCCAGACCCAGCTATTGTTCGAGCCAGCTAGAAATTCTCCGAATCCTAATTCCGGTGACCTTCAGTCCCGTTTCGTATCGCAGCTCGCGTAAGCACTATTAAAAGTGCATTAGTCCAGCCTTGTCGTTTTCCCTTTCAGCCGTGATTCGTGCACAAACAGCCTATTGTGCTCCTGTCTCTTGTGCAAAGCCGTCTAAGCACTGTGTGCAGGCAGGCGCTGGAAAAAGGTGTGGAAAAGCGGAGCGGCCTGTCCCGTCTGGCTGCCCGTCCCCTGCGCCTTGAAGACGGACCAGAATCCGGCGCCTCTGTTTTGTTAACGGGACACAAAGGCACATTCCTGACTCTCAGCACAAAATCACTCAACTGAGCCTGAGACAAGGGCCCGCTAATGGCGTGCAGACAGACAACAGAGGGGGCTGCCCGACCAAAGTTAGGTGAGAGGGAGATGAGCTGGGGTCACAGAGGTCGGGGAAAATAGACTTTGAAGTCATTCTCTTATTTGTAGAAGTCTAGCACTGTCTTTGCTATTGGCCAATACCATAAAGTCTCAGAACACTGTTAACTTGGGGTGGACAACATTACAGTTTGAATCAACAAAATTACGATTGTGGGTAACAGGATTTGGGGCAGCTGGTGGCCTGGTGGTTAGGGAGTTGCCTCTGTGATTAGAAGGTCATAGGTTTGAATCCCAGGACTGCCAATGGCACCACTGAGGTACCCTTTAGCAAGGCACCGTCCCCATACGCTGCTCCCCGAGTGCCACTGTAGGCTATCCACTGCTTCACTCGAGTGAATGGGTTATATGCAGAGGGACTCAAGCCATTTCCTCTGGGACCAATAAAGTGTATAAAAACGTTAAAAATCATTTGTTAGAATACTGAAAATCTACAGAGCTTGAAAAAGCACAAGAATTGTCAGTACACACTGTTCTCTAAATGTGTTGAACTCTCCAATTAAATGGTGTTAGGCCATTTCAGAAAGATGCCTTGGCACTTCCAAGACTTACAGGAAGCACATGCTTGTCTTCACCCCACCCATCTTTGGAAGAAGTAACTGGGAAGGTCCTAGCTTGCAGGTGGAACTGGACAAGACTGAAATGGTGGAGAACATTAAAACCACCTGCCTAATATTGTGCAGGGCCCTCTCGTGCCACAAAAACAGCTGACACGTCCAGGCATGGACTGTGAAGGTGTGCTGTGGTATCTGGCACCAAGACATTACCAGAAGATCCTTTAAATCCCCTAAGTGGCAAGGTGGAGCCTCCATGGATCGTACTAGTTTGTCCAGCACATGCCACAGATGCTGGACTGGAAAGAGATCTGGGGAATGAAAGTGGTCACTGCCATTACGGAATACTGTTGCCATGAAGGGGTGGACTCGATCTACAAGAGTGTTTAGTTAGGTAGTGTGTGTCAAAGAAACATTCTCACATTCACAATGCCAGGACCCAAGAGTTCCCAGCAGATCATCATCTAGAGAATCACACTGCCTCAATGCGCTTCTAAAGGAAAAGTGACTCCTCAGACAAGACGACCTTCTTCAGTTGTTGAAGAATTCCATGGTCCAGTTATGTTACTCCTTTGCCGATTGTAGGGGCTTTCAGGGGTGGACAGGAGTCGGCACTACGATCGGTCTGCAGCTACACTACCGGTCAAAAGTTTTAGAACACCCCAGAGTTTCAAGTTGTTTTTTATTGAAATTCCAACAGTTCAAGTCTAATGAATATCATGAAATGGTACAAAGGACAGTGCTGAACTGCGAGAGGTTCAAAAATGGTAAGGTTACCCAGAAGTGAGAAATAATTCTGTAGCTCCATGCAGTACCTCTGGTATGTGCCCAGTTAGTTGGTTCGTCCTACAGCAAGATAGTGACCCAAAACATAAGTCCAAGCTCTGCCAGAACTACCTCAGAAAAAAGAACAAGATGGTAAGCTGGAAAACATGGATTGTCCAGAAGTCTCCAGACTTAAACCCCATCTAGCTGCTTTAGGATGACCTTGACAGAAGAGTGAAAGCAAAGCAGCCTATAAGTGCCGCTCACTTATGGGAATTTCTGCAACATAGCTGGGAAGAACTTTCTGCAGAATGAACAATGAGACATTGAACCGCTCTAAAACTTTTGACCGGTAGTGTACATACGCGGCAATCTGTAATGCACTGCATGTTTTGACACATTTTGATCACAGCCAGCATAAAAGCTTCCAGTAATCTGTGCTACAGTAGCCTTATCTGTCACTCAAACCCCTAAACCTGCCCATTTTTTCCAGGAACTTCAAAAAACGACTGTCACTTGTTCACTTGCCCAATAGATCCCTCCGTTAACAAGAGCCACTGTAATAAGACAATGTTATAACAACAATGTTATTAACGTGTGTGTGTGTGTGTGTGTGTGTTTTAAAGATAGATAGACAGACAGATAGATACAGAGACAGGTCGACAGACAGACAGATAGATAGATATACTGGTAGGCAGCCAGGCAGGCAGCCAGGCAGACAGACAGACAGACAGAACGATGGAAACAAAAAAAAAAAAAAAAATCAATAAAAATGAAGACACAAGGTTTTTTCCTGAAAACAAAGTTTAACAAATCAATCATTTATTCTGTATTTCCATTTTAAGAACGTAATCATAATAATAATTTACATTAAATTTTAAGTAATGCCATGTATAGCAAAAAAGATAAAAAGTCCAGACTTTTATGGGCTAATGTCATGCAAAGACAACTGTGTTGCAAAATCTCTGCATTCAGTTTATCGTGTACTGTACATACAATGCATACTTTGTTTGAGTTATCAGCTGAGGTAGATCTCACTGGCAATATAATAAGTTATGAGCTGTTTTCACTGGTTGTTCTCGTCTCCTGAACAATAAGCTCAAGGTCAAGGCAAAGAATCTGTTCGTGTTCAGGCTACTGTAGTGCATATTTGCTGCTGAAGCCAGTGCTGTGCCTCAGTGAGCCAGCGAGCTGCCCCGCCTGCAGTGGATCATTAACCTGAGACATTGCGCAACAACCTGTTGAACTGCGCAAACTTTATTAAGCACACAAGCTTCAGACATGCGAGCTGTACTGGTGGAGATAAATGATCAACCAGATTCTTACACCCTTGCTTTCGGTCTGTCTCTTACACACACAAACAGACTTCTTGTATTAATATTACACACAAACAGGTTTGTTGTATTAATATTGACTGTCACACTTTTATACATATTTACATTGACAAATATATGTATTTACACATACACACGAACAGATACAACATGCCATTTTTTTTATTTAACCTTAATCTCAGTGCCCCGCTCCCACACACACACACACACGTTCTCCTACACTTCTTTCTCCTTCACTGCTTCTCTTTCTGTCTCTCTCCCTCTAACAATAATCCACCTCTCTCTCTCACTCACACACACACACGCCCTGTCTTCGCCTTTGTGTGCATGCCATTTCTTAACACTCACTCTTTCTTGCACTCCTATTCCCTTCCCTTGCTTTTCCTCCTTTGTCTTTCTCCAATTCTCCTCTCAGCTTCTCTCCGCTTCTCTCTCTGTCTCTCTCTCTCTCTCTCTCTCTCTCTCTCTCTCTCTGCAGGAATAGACGGAGTGGCGGCAGCGGCAGGCGATTCAGGGGACAGACACACAGAGCTGCCCTACTATTATCAATTACATAAATAAATACCAGAAAAGCAATAAGGCGTGCAGCGCGGGGGAGCCCCAGAGAAACACAGGCCGCCGTGTGCCAGCGCATTTCTCACATCGCAGCAAAGCCTGCCATTCATGCCATGACTGGCACTCCGCTGACTGACAGACGGGCTACTTAGCCAGCAGCGATGCTTCTGTAACATCAGCAGTTTGGCTTTACTTCAACTCTGTTTTACCACACACTCTTAAAAATAAAGGCGCAAGCAGGAATTCTTTATTTGACGCCTTGTAGGAGCCTGTTTTGGTTTCATGTAAAACCTTTCGGAGCATGGCTCTTTAGAGAACCCTTTCGGGAAATGAGATGTGAGTGTGCAAGACTATTTTAAAGAATCACATAATGTAAAGGTTCAAGGAAATACCCTAAGCCTGTTAAAGAGTCTTTATATTATATTATAGTTCTGCGCCCTCACACATCTCATTTACAAGCGCGGTTCTTTAAGAAATTAAAAGAAACCTCCGTGTCGCTCCACTATGCCCTGTAGCCCAATTAGCCTGTGGCCAGTTGCGAAAAAACAGCAAAAGCCCTTATCTTAAGTGGAACGCTTAAGGGATACGCTTAAATTTGCACATTCAAATGTTGGACTTTTCAAAAAAAAAAAAAAAAAAAAAAATCATACAGCCTACTTATGGTTAAGGGAAAATATTAGGCAGTGATACACATGATTTATAATCAAGTGACCACGGGCCTATACGCTGTTCTCCACTATATCTAAATATGTCACGGAAGTTATCAGAAGCATCAGACTAGCAAGTGTTATCAGTCAAAAACAACGTCTCATTCATGTGGCTACAGTCACACTAAACGGTCAATAACCAGCCGGCTGTATTCACAAAACAAATACTCCACTTTTCAAAATCATCATGAAAGCGAAAGGGCAACACAAGTGTTCGGTTCTTTCACAAAGGATAAATTGTGAAAACTGTTATCCATCAGAATCTACCTAATGCTACAGATGTGTCATATAGAGATGAAGCTGTTCCTTAAAAGGGTTTTATTTTTAATTTCTAATTAATACAATACTGATATGAACGGTCTCATTAGAATTAGGTAAGTCTTAGTCCATGGTTTCATACACAATATGAAACATAATGAGGCCTGTGAGGGTACAGAACATGCAGTATTGTTCAGGACCTTGGAAAAGGACTAAAGGAACAATAGTTATGTGGATTTGATCTTACAATTGCAGGTTGACCCATTATACAGTTTATCATCGCCATTTTTTTCAAAGCTTTGTTTGGATTGGAGAAAATCAATTGCACTGTTGCTACTGCTGGTAATTAGCAAATGTAGGTAAATAAGTCATATAGAGGGTAGAATGACATAACTTTGCTTCATATATTTGTAAGGAAAGCAATCTACTTTCCCCTCAGGTCCATTTTAGTCCTTCAGTCCTTTCTCTTCATTTCTCCAAATGTTGGATTTCATTGCGAGATGTTGGTAACATTATTTTAATTTATTTGCAAAACCTCTGATTAGTTAGTTCATCAAAAATGGAAGACCTTCAGGTCCTTTGCTGATAGATAATGCATGAGCCAAGATGTTCTTGGAAAAGATTTCTACTTAAGTCATTACTCCACTGATGTAACAGCACTTTTACTCAAGCATGGTTTCAGGCCACCTGTGTTAGTAACTAGAGGACAGTTCTGGGTTTTGGGTTGGATGACCTGACCTTAACCTTAGAGAATAATGCCAATTTAGATCAATTGCCAATAGACACATTAATCATCCTTACAGGTTTTAAATAAGCACTGATAAGTAAATACCAGCTAAGCCTGCTCTATGAAAAACTCATTAAGGTGGTTAGGTCGTTTGCCAGGTAAATGTCTACGAGTATCAGCTTGACACTGCACAGGGCCTGCGACTGCACGGCTTTTGCATATCACGCAGTGATATCTAAGATGGCCACTGAAACGGCGAGTGTTAACACTCCGGCTTTATTTCTGGCCTTATCACTTCCGCAGACTGGACTTAGCCTGGCGTTGGGTTACACGCTGCTGCTTGGCAAAGATATTTCTAGACCGCCGTCAAGCTGTTTTCAAAATCTGCGGGCTCAGTAAGACCCGCTGCACTGTGGCGGCTCCGCTCGCTCCCAGGACAGGATCGCACCGTTCCAGCACAAAGTGAGGCACCTGATGACGGCAGAAGACAATAAAAAAGCAATGTGGTCTGAGGAGGAAGAGGCTCTGTAATTTACGAGGGCCGCTTTGGCTTTGGATCCGACCGCTGATTTCTTCCCCGAAGCTGTCAGGAGTGAAATGTGTGTGGAAGTGTGGTTCCCCAATCAGATGGGAATGCAGCACACCAGCCGGCCGGGGACAGTGCTCCACTGAGAGACGCTGGGCTGACTGATGCCGCTTTGACTGGATGAGCTCTGCTATATATCTTAACTATCCTTTCCTCCCTACAGGCACTTTTAAAAGGAAGGTGATGAACTTGGTTAGGCCAGCCTCAATGTTCAATTTGCATTGGGAACATACAAGCAGCAACGTGCACTACCAAATGCCACGCATGTTTTATTTCATATTTATTGGTCTTGTGTAACCCTGATACACGGATTTTAAAAAGAGGAATGGAAAAGTCTGACAATCACAGGCTCACAAAACAAAGAAATTTCTTCCTTGGACTGCTGAAGTTCAGCCGCCACTCTGAGAGGTGTTTAATAAAGCAGGAATAGTGTTGCATACTACACCCCCCCCCACCTTCCCCCATGCTCTACTTAGGGAGAGGACTCTTGGGCTGGTTAATGGCCAGAAAATTCACTCGCTCCAGTTCTGTCCAAAGAAAACAATAGTCGTGTCACAAAACTTGACACGGCGAACGCTGCATTGCACTGGCTGCACTTACAGCTGGCCAGGAGAAGGCTTTCAGGATGAAGTGCTTGCTTTTGGAGGAAGAGAGAAATCAAAAACACACATTGGATTCATAATGACAATAATAATAATGATAATCATAATAATAATAATGACTTTCTGGTTGGTATCATCTACTTCGCATGGCCTGTTCCCACAATGGAAGTGTATGAGTGACCATAGTCCCTTAGAGAATGACAAGAATAAAACTTTAAAAAAGAAAAACAGGACTTCTACTGAGGAGCAGCAGTCCTGGAAAAGTTGATGTGGAGGCTACCTTACCATCCACTGCTTTTTCGGGGTACCACCACCACCACCACAACACACGAAAGCAGAATTTATCCCTGTTCTGGTCACCCCCGGTTCTAGTGAGATGAAAGCAGGTTTTATTGTGACTTACAGATAATAGGTGAAGGCGCTGAGTCCAGTAGGGACAGCTCCGAGTCCTCTACCGGAGCAGTCCGCCCCTCCGTCCTCGTCGCAGCGGCACAGAGGCGAGCATGCAGCCGGGGTGGAGCGCCCTTGGCCGGCCGCGCGTGGCGCGCACAGTCCGAGCACCACCAGGAGCAGCCGGGTGGCCACCAGCGAGGGCATCGTCGTCCTTAACGATACAGCAGCTTGGAAACGGACCTTTTTTAAAGTAGGAGGGAAGGGGTTCTCGTTGGGTCACCTCAAATCCCGAGCGGGACTTTATTTGAACCCCCTTGCGGTGTGGCTGGCAGGACTGAGCTCGGAGGGCTGGCGAGGTAACATGCTACCAAACGGCTCTTTGTTTACTGCCTAGGAGGCATTTTGTGTTTTGCCTGAAAGCCGTGCAGCCCAGTGATCTTACCCACGGAGGGAGCAGGGCCGGCGGGCTCTCATGCTGCCCTCAGTCCGCCTCGCTCCGCCGGGCAGCAACCAGCACAGCCAGGCTAAACACCTTTCTAACGCTCCGTCCTCCCCTCTTCCCCAGAACCGGGGCTCCGGAACGCACTGGGATTCCACACGAGAACAGAACAGCCGTCGTCAGCAGCGCTTGCAGCGTCCCTAACCGCCTCGGATCTGTTTTCTGGAGGAAAAACACGGACAGCTCAGCCCAGCTCTCTCGGCCGTGGCTGAATGTATCCTCCCCCTAGTCTCTCCACCACCCACAGTAATACTGCACCACGATACTGACTCAGAGTAATACACCACGATACTGTACCACGATACTGACTCGGATTAACACACCACAATACTCACTTAGATTAATACACCACAATACTGCAGCACGTTACTGACCCAGAATAATACACGATACTGCACCACGATACTGACTCAGATTAATATTCCAGGAAACTGCACCACAATACTGCACCACACTACTGACTCAGAGTAACATACCACGATACTGACTCAGATTATAGCCTCGTCCACACAGACATCCGAATCAGGCGTTTTTTGAGTGTTCGTGGCACCAGATGAGCGCGGACGGAGTGCCGACCATTTTTCTGCTCACTGGAACAAATCGAAGCGTCCACAGGGGCGTTCAGCACCGGCGCCCGGGCGGCTGCACGTTCGGGTGGCTTCCAAAAAAAAAGCTGCATGCAACGTTTTCTTGGCGTCAATTTCTGCCGAAATCCTGACGAACGCGAAGAAAGCGCTGGTACTGCGTTTACATGGCGTTAGGTTGACGTTCTGGAGGACTGAATATGTCCCATGATTCAATTGTTCTGAGAACCGCGACAATCAAGTTTTGAAGGAAAATGTAAAACTACAAAAAACGTAAACAATCTGGAGAGAATAATTACTGCCCCCACAGGTGAACACACGAAACTACACATTGGGCTGCAGGCTGGTGTTAAACAGCGATATTGTGCCATGATACTGACCCAGAGTAATATAACACCATGATGCTGCCTCGAAGTGATGTACCGCAATACTGCACCACAATACTGACTCAGAATAATACACCACAATATTGTGCCATGATACTGACCCAGAGTAATATAACACAATACTGCACCACGATACCGACTCAGAACAATACACCACGATGCTACACCATGATACTGACCCAGAATAATACACCGCAATACTAGACTACAATACAGACTCAGAATAATACACCACAATCCTGCGCCATGACACTGACCCAGAATAATATACCACGATACTGCACGATACTGACCCAGAGTAATCTACCACGATACTGCACCACGCCCCTGCCTCCAAGTAATATACCACAATACTGCACTACGATACTGCCTCAGAGTAATATACCACGATACTGCCTCAGAGTAATACACCACGATATTGCACTACGATACTGACTCAGAGTAATATACCACGATACTGCACTACGATACTGCCTCAGAGTAATACACCACGATACTGCACTACGATACTGCCTCAGAGTATTATACCACGATACTGCACTACGATACTGCCTCAGAGTATTATACCACGACACTGCCTCAGAGTAATGTACTACGATACTGCCTCAGAATAACAAACACAATACTGCATCAGCATAATATACTGTGATACTGCCTCTGCATAATACACCGCAACACCTCCTCAGTATACTACACCATGGACCTGCCGCAGCAAAATACACTGTGTCTCTGCCTCAGCATACTACATGGTGATACTGGCACCACATAATGCACCACAATACTGCCTCAATATAATATACCATGTTTCTGCCTCAGCATACTATACAACAATACTGCCTCAGCATACTACACCATGATACTGACTCAGCATATTACACCACAACACATCCCAGCATAATACAGTGTAATACTGCCTCAGCAGATTACCCCAGTACTGCCTCAGCCTAATATTCTGCAATTCTGCCTCAGTATACTACACTGTGATACGGATATGATTTCATTCATACCTTTGAATAAATGAATCTAAAAGCTAGAACAGATTAATGACATATTCTTCAGTCGTTTCTGGTTTCATAAAATGGCCGGCTATTAATTATTCAACAAGCTGGCTATTAATTATGTTCTATTTAGTTTTTCAATGATCTAGTTTTATATATTTTTTACAGCCTTATATGTTACCTGAAGATACTATTCCACAGTAGCACTCCACGATTCTGACCTGTGGCATTATCGTGCATTACTAGACCATTCCTCTGCAATTCTACTCTGTGATACCCTGAATACCCTGTTGTATACTAGTACCACCTGATAGTATACCATGACATTACCCTATAATATAATACTTCAGTACAGAAGGGAGGCAGTACAGTTAGGTGCATTTGGCAAAGCTAGTTGCCCCTCTCTTCCACCTGAAAAATAACTTTTATGATTTTTTTTTTTCATTCCCCTCCTCATGATGAACAACAAAAAAAATCAATAACCTAAGCCCCCACATGGTTTGACCTACCACCATCAACAAAATGTTGATCACTGTCCACCCATACCTGCTGCCCCCCTAACGTCACTGGAGCACCTGCCCCTCTGCACTGCCCTGAAGAAGTGTGTACCCTGACACGCTTCTTCCTTCTCCCAGTCTTCTTACTTACAGTACAAGCATATGCCACAATACTACCTTGCAACACTAGTCCCCGTTACTAATCTACAGTGCGAGTCCACAATACTAGTCTACAATATTAGTCCACCCTGCTGCCCTGCGTTACCACATTGCTAACTTTTAATAGAAAGTCATAAAACTTCACTGCGATAGTAGAACACAATACCTCCCTGCAATAGTAGACCTCAATGATACCCTACAATACAACTCTACAATACTAGTGCACAATATTTCCCCGCAATAGTAGACCACAGTACTTCCTCGCAATACAAGGCCACAATGCTACCTTACAATACAAGGCCACAATACAACTCGGTAGAAGTAGACCACAATGCTTCCTTGCAATAGTTGACCATAATTCTTCCCTTCAACAGTAGACCACAATACTACCTTGTGTACTGGCCCACAATTCTACCCTGCAATACTAGCCCAATACTACCTGACAAAATTAGTCCACAATACTACACTTTGATACCTGTGATACAAGCCTACACCTCAGTATAGCAGTACTCTGTATAAGACCTGCAACGCCATGCCACAATACTACACTGCTCTTTGTTCCCACTCACATAAATCCCCAGCAGACCAGCCAGTTCAGCAAGTCATGTATGTAATACATGAACTAGGTAACAATTTGTCCACTTTGGGAGTTGTTGTAGCGGCCTGCAGTTTAGAAGAGACTGTGGGCTACGATTAATTTGCAAAATACTAACCTACTAATACCAAAGGTAAAATTCTCTACAGCGTTCTGAAGCTACACTAAAGATAGCTCTCGAGTTTGTCTGCCAGACATGCTGAAATGGTTCAATTTAGTTGCATAATTTTATTTGTACTGTTACAAATCCAAGAAATACACCATAATACGTGACCTAATTTAAGTCTATTTTTCAGTCAACTGTTTTGGCAGCCACAAAAATGTACTTCATCTAATAAAAGATATCAGACATATATTATGTTTGACATGTATTTGTTTTGTTTAAAATGTCTTAGTGTGATAAACCATTGGGAAATACAGTAATGAGTGTGGGCTAGTCAGATTATTTGCCTTCAAAACAAAAGCATTTTAAAAGTTCTTCGTTATTGCTTTATGTTTAAAGGACGTCAATGAGTTTTCTTATAGGCTACATATAAACACACATAAACGCTTGCACGCATTCACACACACACACACACACACACACACACACACACACACACACACACGCACACACACACACACACACACACACACA
>JBBIGA010000040.1:18190296-18204032 GCA_037576975.1 Alestes dentex | reverse complement strand
GTAAACCCCCGCTTATACGTGGCTCAGCAGTCGCAGCTTCAGTCTCTCACAGATTTTTTCTGAGAACCGGAGCTAAGCAGCAGAGGCTCATTCCGTTCAGACGAGGGGGCGTGGCAGACGAGGCCTGGAGAATATCTGCGGAGGATATCTGTGGTTTCCTCGAATGTGCGGGGTTTCTGCGTACCAATATTAGTATCTTCAGAAACTCGACTTCCAGCATGCTTGGTTTCGTGTTCAGTTTGATTAACTTTTGGTGATTCAGGCTTGTCTGGTAGCTGACAAGTCCCAACCCGATCTCACGACTTTTCGTGCAGCCATCACATAAAATCTATTCAAAAACGTGCTGCCATCACGCTTTAGGCCTTTTTTCGTGCTAGGACAACGCTTCACTACCCTGTATTTAATGCGCAGTGCGTAACACCGCCAGTATCAGTGCTAACTGGTGACTATTAGGGTTCGGGCTAGGGTTAGGATTAAGGTTAGAGTTAGAGTTAGGGTTAGGGTTTGGGTTAGGGTTAGAGTTAGAGTTAGAGTTAGGGTTAGGGTTAGGGTTAGGGTTAGAGTTAGAGTTAGAGTTAGAGTTAGGGTTAGGGTTAGAGTTATGGTTAGAGTTAGGGTGGGGGTTAGGGTTAGGGTTAGGGTGAGGGATAGAGTTAGAGTTAGGATTAGGGTTAGGGTTAAGGTTAGGGTTACGGCCTAAAGCGTGATCGCAGCACGTTTTTGAATAGATTGTTTATCGTGATGGCTTCATGAAAACTCGTGAGACCGGATTCCAAGTCCAGATCTCGCAAAATGCATTCTTGAGGAGTACAAAAATGTGGAATAAATTCTTAAGAAAACATGTAAACAGGTGGTGGTCATTACATTGTGGTAGTACCTCTGCCACCACTGCCATTACTACTGCCATGTGAAACACCACACAAGTCCACACAAGACACCTCCTGATGTATCTTCGACAAACCCCACGAATAGACTCTTCCAGGTATCTGTTCTTGACTGGATGTGAAGACTGAAAATTTGTGGGTACCCTTGTGTTTTCACTTAAGTGACCAAATTTTGTAACGCTGAGCTCATGGCAGCAGTATGTCAAATATTCAAAATTTCTATCAATATTGCAACATACTAAGCAACATCCTAACATACAATGTATTGAGTAGTGTATTCTTTATGGATAGTAAAGCACCGAGAGGAAGCTTTGAGAAAATAAGTTAGCGGTACTAGGTCAATATTTTTAAACAATTATTCAGTATTTTAAATACTAAGTCAAGAACCGAATACTTGTCATTAACACTATTACTTAGATTGTTCTGAGAAAAACAAGAATATGTTGAGGTCAGTATGTCAACTTTTAGAGAAAATAATTCAGCATTTCCAGAAACACGAATTCTAGAAACATTTTCAAAAACTGCTGCCAGAAAAAGATGTTTTTTTCCTCCATCTGCCCATATTAAAGTTCCTCCAAAAATGAAATCTCATTTTCCCCTCATTCTAAAAGTAGTTGATCAGCCAAGATTGATCTTTATCAGACAATGCTTATGTAAAGTGTCCATTTGTCATATGCAAACACAGCACAGTGCAATTCTTTTTCTGCATTTAACTCATTCACCGTGAGGCATCAGGCTGCCAGCAACACAGTGTCCGGGGAGCAGCATGTAGGGACAGTACCTTGCTCAAGGGTACTAGTAGTCCTGGGATTTGAACCAATGACCTTCTGGTTGCAGGGGTAACTCCCTAACCACCAGGCCACCAGCTTCCATATTGTAGGCTAATGTAGCTTATCAGAATTTTTCATCCATCTTAGCCTCCTCTCTACAGTCATCACATACTCAGACCATTCTGAGCTGTAATGTCATTTCAAATCGGCTTGTTTCTGCTAATCCGGTTTCTGCTTCGTTACGAACTTCTAGGTAATAGTGTGCCATTCAGTGTCAGAAGGCACATAGCTAAGACTCTGAGTTTATTTAAGAGCTCAGCACAGTTAAAGGCAGAGTGTGATGATTTAGATGTGCAGTTTGCAGTTGGTGTGTCTAACATTGATTTTTTGTCTTAATCATCAAAGCGCTGATCTTCAGAAACTCGACTTCCAGCATGCTCGGTTTCTCGTTCAGTTCGATTAGCTGTTGGTGATTCAGGCTTGTTTGGTAGTAGACGAGCTGACAAGTCCACATCTCGCAAAATAAAAGCAACAGCATGGGGTTCTAGACTAAATTTAGCACCACAAGCTTCACACACTCTAATGATGCTGAGGTTGATCTTAAAAGAGCATTTCCAAAGTGTCTTCTGAAATGTCTTGACAGAACAGCAGGCCCACTCTCTGCCCCTCGGTTCTCTTTATTTACTGCTGATGTTTCAGAAGCTTGAGTGAAGGGACTTTGTGGAATCTTAACGATTCTCAGAGTTACGGGCTTATTTATCGCTGATTTAAACAAAACGTTTTATTATAAAACCAGGGGAAATTAGCAATTGCAAGCTGATTTACTGTCTAAGTGCCACCTCTATAATATGGACACAGAATCAAAACAGACTGAGGGGGAGGGAGATCCAATCACGTTTGGTAAAGCAACTGTAATGTTTAAAACATACAATACACCGTATGGACAAAAGTATTGGGACGTATTACAACAACAAGGACTTTAATGACATTGCATTCAAATCCATAGACTTTAATATGGAGTTGGTCCCCCCTTGCAGCTATAACAGCTTCCATGCTTCTTGGAAGGCTTTCCACAAAAAATGCTCTACAGAATGAATGTGCCCATTCATTCTGTAGAGCATTTATGATTTCAGGCACTGATGTTGGACGAAAAACGCCTGGCTCGCAATCTCTGTTCCAGTTCATCCCAAAGGTGTTGGCTGGGGTTGAGAGCAGGTCCAGTCAAGTTCTTCCACACCGAACTCATCCAGCCACGTCTTTATGGAGCTTGCTTTGTGCTCTGGGACACAGTCATGCTGGAATAGAAAAGGTTCTTCCCCAAACTGTGTCCACAAAGTTGGAAGCATGGTGTTGTCCTAAATGTCTTGGTATGGTGATGCATTAAGATTGCCTCTCACTGGAAGTAAGGGGCCACCTGAATTCAGTAATTAAGAGGTGTGTCCCAATACTTTTCTCCATATAGTGTATGTAAAGAAAAATAACTCCTAGGATTAGTGAATAGAGTTATGAAATGAACCAACTACAAAAACAATGCTCAGAATGTATATCATAATAGGCTACTAACAAAAAAACGTATACCCCTGTACTGTCGGCTTAAGACTGGATGTAGACTGCCCATGTTTTCCAAGTCACACCTTCTTTAAAAGACTGAAGAATGTTGGCCAAAAGGCAAACACTGTTTAAGGAAACAAAAACAGTCAAATTTGCATTATTTTGTTTGGCTATACTTTTAACTGTCAAATGAACGTATTCTCAGCCACTCGTTTAGCCCCAGCAGAGCTGAGAGTAGAGATGCAATCAGGACCACATTTGTTTGAGTCCAAGACAAGTCCAAGACCAGGACCAGGAAAAGTCAAGACAGACTTCAAATGAGGGACACAGAGTTAAGTCTGAAACAAAAATTGCCTCTTCAAGGTGACATTTTTTGACGATTGTGGGTGCTTTCATTTCATTGATGAGCAAGAGAGGGCTCCTTTTGTCAAGCGATGCAGGTGCTTTTGTTTTGTTGATCTTATTTAATTCATTAATTAATTTATTTTAGAGTCGCAGACCCAAACACAGAAAAACTACTACTGGAAACTCCTATTGTTTTTTTCTACACAAGCTAGAATACATGGCAAGACCCGTGGCCAAGACGAAGACAAGCCCAAGTGCAAATATCAGTTAGTTCAAGACAAGCCTAAGACCATAAGAAAAAAAAAGTCTCAAGACTGGTCCTAAAGACCTGGCTGAGAAACAGTGACAGAGATAACAGGCTAACTAATCAGTTTAACTGATGCTTATATAAAATGAATGACTGTAAATCTGTAAAATATTCCGTACAAAATGTGTTTACGATGAAGGTTGTTGTAGTTATAAAACCTCATACTTGCACATTTGGCCTTTTTATCACTTTTTCATTTGAAATTACCAGCTACCTTAACAATGTTTTCCGATGAACAGATGGTCAATATTTACGTCTTTTAGATGAGTCAAAAAGGCTTTTTGGCTTCTCTTGTAAAGGTATAATTTTAGAGCTACAGGGTTTTGTCCCAACAATAGTCATTTACAACAATAGATGCTGTACAACAGTAATGTTAGGAAAAAGTGCAAAAATGTAAAGTTAAATCGCACAATGCAACCAACTGATTCCACTAACTGTACTTTCAAACTGACTATACCCTAGTACGTTAACAATGTTAGCTCAGCTGAGCTCATTGACATCTCACCATGAGATCCTCGCCTTCATGCGCATGCAGGTCATTCTCAAAGAAAAAGCTTCTAGCCATTTGTTTTGCTCGCTCCTCTATGGAAATGAAAACTAAGAAGTGTGACAGGGCTCTATTTAACTCAGCCCTTCGCTGATTCATATTAGTGTGTTTTATTACATTTCTTTGTTGTAGTAGCTTTAGTTAGGGAGTTAGATATAGAAAGGTATAGTAATATTAAATATTGGTTATATTAAGTTATGACAAGAATTGGCTTTGCTCTTGATGCTACAATCATCTTTACTGTTTGTATCACTCTTCTCCTCCTTTTGCCGTTAATAATTATTGTGTTATTCAATGTAATCCAGTTTATGGTTTTATTTCTGTGTTTTGGGAATGTTGGGCTGCACTTCATGTGTTAAAGGAGCTCTTTAAATCATATTCATTATTATTAATGAAGTTATTAATGAAGTTGTATTCTGTAATTTCTCATTAGCCTGAACGGAGTTTTGGAGTTCTATGAAGCCTGTCCAGCCTGTCCAGCCCGACAGAGAGCGTTTTTGGGCTGAGCATGGATAGCTCATGCTTCAGAAAGGTGTGGTGGTGGTCTCTATGGACTCAGAGGTCAAGGTCAAGTTTTCTGACTTTGTTTTTGGCTTGGCCTCATCAAACTGAAATTAAAAATGGACCAGCTTATTGATGGAATTTCAAGAATACATTTTTTTATATTATTCACTATTATCTGCATAGCTCATTCAGTTTTACTATTACACACACACACACACACACACACACACACACACAACAAAAACAAACAAGAGTCAGTAGGCCCTGCCAAGCTGCTGTCACGAGCTGTCTGTGCTCACTGTTGCAAACCATTTAATTATGGAAGCAGAAATCTCCCCGCTAAAAAGGACCATATTAATAGTGTCATCTATTCGGCGAGTAATTATTCAGTACACATTAGTCTTCACGCTCCGGGCTGCTCCATGACAAATGGGTGTGTAAATTGCGACGAGTGGCAGTTTCAGTTCTCTCAGAGTGGTAACCAGGTTCCTGGGAGGATGGATATATGCTGGCACCCCTGTTCATGCATGTATGTATGTGTATGTACGTGTATGTGTGTGTATATGTGTGTTTGTGTGTGTGTGTGTGTGTGTATGTGTCTGTGTATGTACATATGTGGTCACAGTGACACCTAGACACGTGGCTGAAATTCTAACAGTGAGGGTGCAATGTGTTCAGGTGTGAATTGTTTTACAAGAAGGAACCAGATGTTCCTCCTGATGTTATAGTGGTTCAGCAGTGCCTCTGCAGTAAACACACATGCTGTGGAACACACGCAGACTTTGCCCCAGACTGGACCCACCAAGCTGCAATATCACAGTTCACCACTAGTGAGCAGTGAAGGCTAACAGTTCAAGCCCTTCTCCTCTTTGTGTAACACAGACAGGTAGAAGTGCTTGTTTCTCTCTCTCTCTCTCTTTCTCTCTCTCTCTCTCTCTCTCTCTCTCTCTCTGTGTGTGTGTGTGTGTGTTTCTGGCTTCATGCAACAAAAACATCCTTAATTATTTTTTTATCATCACCATTGCTCATCCTCTCGGTATCAGTATTTTTACTTCTTGAACAGACTGTGTTGTTACTGTGTCTATAGGACACATGTGTAAGTTCTGTATTTTCTGAATGGGTTTTCTGTATCGTGCTGTATATGGTATGGCACATGTGTTGGCTTTTGTAAGCCAAATGTTTTCATCTCAAAAAACATTTTCCTTGCAGCTTGGGTTCCAAATATGGAGTAGGCAATGAACTGCATGTTCTGAAATGATTCTGACGTCACACACTGCATGAAATTCTTCCATTTACCAGAAAAAAGAAGGCAGTTCGGTTTTCCATGATATGTGCCCTTTAAAGCGCCAGGCTATTCCAGGGGATCAATAGATATTGGGTGAAAATGTGGATATTGGCCTCTACCCCTCTTCTGCCCTCAGAATCAACAAATTAGGCCTTTATCGCCTAAGAAACTTAACCCATGTTAGCCTCATTAGAGCATTAACGAGATAAGATTAAGCCACTTGGAGGAATATTGATCTGCGCAAATTGAAAGTAAAAGATAGTCGCCGGCCTGCCTAGAGAAAATTATGCATGTTTCTAGCCTAGCGCAAATAATATGTACGTGCATGTGCGTGGCAGGAGAAAGAGAGAAAGAGAGCGAGAATGTGGGAGAGAGAGAGAGAGATATCACGTTGTAACTGTGGTTCTTAGAGACAAGGGGACCTTTACAAGACAATTAGTATATGGATCTATAGTGGATAGTAGCAGCACAGTGAATGGAAAGAGCCGAAGCGGAGCTAAATGGATAATGATAAGATCTGAACGTGTATTGAACCAGGCACAGATTACGTACAACAAAGACCTGGGTTTTCGCAGTTTAAAAGGTGCCATTAGGACATTTTCACTACTAGATTGCATGTAGATCAAAACCTTAGATAACTCTTAATGCCCTTTTCTTCTGGGCTAATGTGAAAAAAAAAAAACATAATAAAATTCAGCTTACTGTAAAATGTCAATGCTGCCTCTCCCATAATAGCTCATACTATTTGGCTAATGCTTTACATGAGAAAGCTTTTGAATCTACTCCATCTGACTGTATTTTGTATTTATTTCTACAGCTGATAAAGGTGCTTATGACAGAACGGAGAGGTTCGGTCATCATGCCGTGATACAGATAACGAGTTCTCAGCAGAACTCACTGATGATGATACTTACACGCAACTTACACACCTAAATGCTCCATCCATCGCTTGTAAGATGCATACACTGTCACGCGTTCCGTCCTCTCCCTACCCTTCTTCCTCGCAGAACCTGTAACCATGGTAGCGAGACCAAAGCCACCCCTCTTGAGTCTCTCCAAAGAACACTTTGGCTTCAGAAGCTTGGAGAGAAGCCTCAGCCTCCTGCAGATTTATAAAAACCCACCACTGACAAGCAGCTGATGGAACCTTTAATGTACCAGCATCCATTCCTGAACGTGGAGCGCTGAGTGGACTGGAATCATACCGATCCTATTTTTAAACCTCACTCTGAAGAAGAGCTGTCATTTGTCTAAATCCGTTCTTGCTATGATTTACTCTACTTTAAAATAAAGAAGCTGATGAGTTTGTACTGAATCTAAAAGGCTTACTTCTGCCTCTCAGCCTCATTTTCTCTGTTCGTAATACAATGATTTCCAATTGAATTATGTGATTTCTCAATGCCGTTCTTGCATATTGATTTGATATGTGAAGAATATTAGCGAACGAAACCAAAAAATTGTACACAGTAATGCTGTATGCATCATTTTGAACAGGCAAAGCAACAAGTCACGCAAGGCCGGGCTTTACTGCGATGGAATTATGGGAAAGAGATGCAGTGTGAAGCAAAATGAAATCTTTTACATTATGAATAATAATAATAATTGCAATTAACAATCCTTCCACCAAGAGAAATAATCCATTACATGGACTGTTTAATGAACTCTAATTTTGAATTGCCCATCGGTATATATTGCAGTCATTTAGAATGTTTTTTAATGCTATTATATAAAAATTGATCTTGCAGCGTTTAATGCAGAAACCTTTGTCGTTTTTGCCTCCGCAATTCCGGCCCATCAAAGCAGCACAAAGGCACCCACTGTCTTTTAGTGACTTCAGACTTCAGTTGTTGTGAGGCAGTCATAAGTGTGCAGCTATATCGAACGTTTTACAGTGGCTTCAAATGTGGCCCAGCCAGTCAGAGACATCCAACAATAAAGGCACCAACAATAAAGGCACCGATCACAACAGAACGCAGAAAGCTCCCATTCTACATGCTGATGAGTGCTACAGTGGCCAACTTTTAACTCTGGGACAGAAGTTAAAAGGGTCATGACCAACATTTCTGAACACATTGCCATCAATATGTTAAGACTGGATAAAATAAACAAATAAAATAAAATGAATCATAGCAAGACCAGAGCCAGCGTGGAATATGAAAATGGCAGCTGACGGCAGCGTTTTCCGCCATTAAACCGCAACCTAATTTGGCTCCATTGGCTGACTGACAGAGTGTATTTCTTACAGCGCTGACATTAAATCACTTCTGCCTTCTGCAATAACCACAAGCGGCCCGGACGCAGGAGTGAGCGCCGCTTCCCCAAATGCAGGTTTGGAGCAGCTGTCAATCACTTCTAACCGCCCGCCCCCTCCCATCCTCGTACGGCCTGACACTGGATCACCCAAATTGCCGTATGGAGAGTGCTGGCTGACGAGTCAGGAAGTGCAGGGGAAGCAGAGGGAAATGCCCTGCTGATATTGGCCCTGACGTGATGAGAGAGAATGTGGACTGTAATTTGTCTGCATCACCTCAGCTCGGCTGTCGGTGTGTTTTATTAGCTGTCAGAGCTGTAAAAAGAGAGAGATACAGAGAGAGAGAAAGAGGGAGAGAGATACAGAGAGAGAAAGAGGGAGAGAGATACAGAGAGAGAGAGGGAAGCACTCCGCCACTGCCCCGCCGGCCTAAAAGGACCGTCGCTGAGTGCCCAGGGACAATCGGCACTACTCAGTCAATCAGGAGTTATCAGCCTGAAATGTAGCTGAATGGTGTTTAATCAGGGACTAACACACTCATGGGGAATGCATAACCTTATAAAAGGGAATATTAAAAAATGATTAGACCAGATGAACATGGGTTCGTGTGCTACAGTATGTCACTGTACGTTTCACAGGAGAGTGGCAGTCGTCCACGCTCACTGGTCACCGCGTGCTGGCACCCCACGCTACGCCGGCGGTTATTAAGTTGCCGTTTTTATAAATATTATATGGCCAGTGTCTTGTGAATTTCTAAAGAAATCTTTGTACTTTGCCTTTCAAGCAGTCCGCTGCTGAAATATGAAAAGCCCTGCCTAATGTGGAGAGGAAACTCGAGCTGAAACCTCATCAGGATGCAGCGCAGTAACGTTGTTCGACACATTTGTTTTCATGTATTCAGTTAGAGCATTCAGATGCGCCGAGTAACCTTACAAGTCATGGTACATTTCATGGTAATAATGAGGGGAGCTCATCAACAGCCCAAACAGAAAGACGGAAAACGCACTGCTCACAGGCCGGCTTTGGTTACCCTGGCAGTAAAGTCGAGCACATCATAGACTGTAGTCAGAAATCATTACAGTTGTTTATTGTCGTGCATAATGTCCACTACGCATCCAAAAGTATTCAGATACACCTTCTAATCAGTGGAACCCTTTGCTGACACGGGTCATGGTTGCACAAACATGGCTCCTGTCTCCTTTGAAAAGCATTGTAACTATTTTGAGATCAGATGTGTGTCAGTAGGCGGGCAATATTTAGTTGTGGAGTCGTGTTAACTGCATTTTCTGGAGTGAAAGAGCTGCATCCAATATCTTTGGGATGAGATGAAGCAACAATTGTGATTCAGAATTGTGATTCATCAACATTGTCTGACTTCACATGTGATCTCGTAGCGGAATGCAGTTAAATTCTCACAGCAATGTTTAAACATCCACTGTAAAGTAAAGTGGCCCACGAACACACCACACCACAGCACACAGTGTGAAGAATGTGAAATTCTGTCATTCACTTACCCCTTTCACCAAGTGGAGAAGTGCGGGCACGGCACCCTGCTCAAGGCTACCTCAGTGATGCCACTGACAGTCTTGGGATCCGAACACACAACCTTCCGATTGGAGGGGCAACTCCCTAACCACCAGACCACCAGCTGCCCCATTGTAAAGCCTCACCTGTAGACCAGTCATACTGACCAGCCACAACATTAAAAACACCTGTTCAATAATGTGTAGGTCCCTCTTATACCTACGAAAAAGCTCTGAGCCTTGCAGGCATGAACTCCGCCTTGTATTTTAACACGATAGATGCTGCAGTTTCAGGATCAATGCTGAATCAATCAACACAGAAACGCTGAGAATCAAAATGCTAAAAAGAAATGGTAAGACATTAACATTAAGTGATCTTACTATTTTAAATAATAGACCTCGCTGAAAAAAAAAATTGCTGTCCAAGGAACCGCCATTAATTTATTTTAAACCACAATCCTCAATTCATGATTTTAAAAAGATATCTGACCCAGTGTGCTGTTTCGTGATTCCTCAGCTATAGTTCTTCAACCTGTATTCTAGATCCAATTTTTCTTCATTTCCCCCAATTTTCTGCCCCATTTTAGTAATCTCGAGTCCACCCACTAGCTGGGACTCCCACGATCATGCAATAATAACAACACAGGGAGGGTGAAGGCGGTAAAGCCAACCATTCCACCTTTTTGAACGGCTGCTGACACGGCGTCATTAGATATACGTACCTCCATATCATAACGGGCACATTATCTACATTGGTACTGTTGTGTGGGCCCATGTAAGATATTTACATGGCAAATTGGATGGACTGTCAAACGAAAGCCAAAACATGGCTCTGGTGCTGGATCCAGATGTTCTGTATGCATAAATGATCTCTGCTCTAAACGGCTTCTCTGTATTGTGTGATATTTATGACACCTTACCAAGAACCCATTTAGTGTAATATATCAACTATAGTGTCAAATGTACGTACTGCTACTTTTTAAGTAATGTTTTATTTCCATGATATGAATCCTTCAAATGAAAATCAAAGCCCTTCTATCATTGAGATCAATTCGAAACATGCTATGACACTGTAAGTACCCTGTTCAAAGGCCTTCCAATCTGTTTACTATACAGAGAGGAAGTATATGTCTGTGCAGGCTGATTGCCCCGACTCGTGTTTATAAAAGCCAGCAAAATCCTGCACACTGCGCCTGTCTGAGCAGCGGTAACTGACTCTGGTTAGCTGCCCTTTGGGCATGCTGGTGTGTGCGCTGTACTGTGTACAGCAGAGGGACCTCATATCAACTACTGTCAGCCTGAAAGAGCTTTCAGCACCTTTTCCCTACCTAGTCTGTCAGTCCTTTGGGTAATGGGCCTTGAAGTGAGGAGGAGGGGACAACATGTGTGTGTGTGTGTGTGTGTGTGAGTGTATGTGTACGTGTGTGTGTGTGTGTGAATTTGTGTGTTGAACCTTCTTGGAGCAGTGCCAGCGCAGTGATAAATGACGTATGAGGCATCACCACAGTTAAAGAACTAGGCCTTGGGCTCTGATCCTCAAACTAATTAGGCCTATCACTCACCACTGTACAGATCTGTGTAACGTTCAGAGCCCTGGTGTGCCCCGCGAAGGCGGCACTGAGGGTCTTTCCCCTCTCTGCGTCTGTTCTCCCTGCACCAGACGGTCTGGCTGACTCAGAAACATTGTTATGCACTTTCCTACCGAAGCGCTGGCCAGGCCTCACACAGATTTCCAGTCATTTTTTGGTTTTGTTTTGTGCCAGGAATCTACCAGGAATTCACAGCGTTTTCCAAGGTTGCACACTCGCCTTGTCACTGTGGGAAATTCAGCAGAAATTCACCACGTTTTCAGAATCCGTCCAGATACGCGGTGAGTCATCGTTCACTCAGAGCTAGTACATTCTAAAGGCCAGATTCACCCAGACAAATAATGAGCAAAATGTCCTGGAATTTACCATGAATTTACAGTATTTTACAATCAAAAGCACCAAGCTCACGACTATGGGAAGCACTGCAGACACAGGTTTCTTAATTCAAAACGATGCAGAGTGAGTCATAGTTTATGCAGAGCGATTACATTCAAAAAGTCAGAGCAGATTCAGCCAAATATTGCTGGTTTGTTCACGCTGGGGAGTTTGACGAATTGCACTGCTTTTCCTCAGTCTGGCATTGCAAAAAAGCCGACGATAAATCTTAAAGTCGGAGCCTCATTCGGGAAAAAGGTTATATTCTTCACAGTAAAACCTTCCATTAATGGTTACATCAGCATACTACACTACCGTCTCTCTCTTTTGAGATCGCTCTATGTAAGTTCCTCTGTACATATATAAGTTAAATTAATTACCTTGTGTTGCCTTCTTTGAAGGTAATCTGTAATCAATTTGATGAATATTAATCAAATGTGTTCAGACAGATCAAACAGATCAAAGAGAACATTATGATGCAATACATGATAATATTATATCAAGGGTAATCTGAGCAGAACCGAAAGCGTCACATCATTAAAGAGTTATACAAGTGTCTAGATAAATGAGAACTCATTTCAGAGGCAGAAACCTCACACGCCTCTTCTGTCACGCTAGACCAACCACATCACAATCAGGCTATATTTATGTGGGGGGAAAAAAGAGAGTGTGTTCTGTCAAAAAAAAAAGAAAAAAAAGGAGGAGAAGAGGAAATTTGTAATGTTTAAAAGGAGCGGAGGTAAATTTGCTGGTGAAGACGGAGCGGATGCTGATGCTGATGAAGCCGTTGCGCTGGAGGGCATGGGCTTTGTATTTTGAGCACAGTCTCACTGCACTGTTTTGCCCAGTAGCAAGCTTTAGGACATCAATCTGCCGGAATGAAATATCACGACTTGTTGAATATACAGCTGTGTCATAAAGCACCGTGTATTATCAGGGTGGAGGCTTTGGGAGAATGAGAACAAAATAAGAGAGCGAGGAAATAGAGACAAGAAAATGAGACAGAGAGAAAGAAAGCGAGAAAAGAGAAATAATGAGAGGGACAGAAAAAGAGAGGAAGAGAAAATGACAAAAAGATGGAAAAAAGGACAAGAGACAGGAGGAGATAGAAAGATAGAAAGAGAGAGAGAGAGAGAGAGAAAAAGCGAGAAAGAGGGCAAGCTTGAGAAACAGACAGAGCAAGAGAGAGGGAGAGACAGAAAGAGGACGAGAGAAAGAGAGAGAGAGAAAAAAAAGATGGAGGAAACAAAAATACTGAGAGAGACGGAAAAAGAGAACGAATGAGAGAGAGGATAAGAAAGAGCGAGAGAGGAAAAAGAAGATAATGGGAAAAGAGAGGAAGAGAAAACAATGAAGACAGAGGACAAGAGACAGGAAGAGAGAGAGAGAGAGAGAGAGAGAGAGAGAGAGAGAGAGAGAGAGAGAGAGAAAAGTGTGAGAGAGGACAAGAGTTTGAGAAACAGATAGAGAAAGAGGATGAGAGAAATAGAGAGAGAGAGAGAGAATGAATGAGAGACAGAGAAAAAGAAAGAGAGCTAGAATAATGAGCTATCTTCTACAGAGCCTCAACCTTCACATGGAGACGTCAATGAATAAGCTGTAACTTCAAATTACCCACAGTATTCAATACGGTTCCATTAATGTTTCTTTTGAAAATAGAACTGAAGTCTACCAGATACAATCTTGTAAAGAGGATTACATCTTATTTCGCACGCCTTTCATTCAATGCTTCTATTTCTCTCTCTCTCTCTCTCTCTCTCTCTCTCTCTCTCTCTCTCTCTCTCTCTCTCTCTCTCTCTCTCTCT
>JBBIGA010000040.1:18111498-18121498 GCA_037576975.1 Alestes dentex | reverse complement strand
GGTGCAGAGATTTTTTTTTTTACAAGCAGTGGTGGGGGGTGGTGGGGGGGTGTCAGACGCTTTTTCTGGCAACAACTGAATTGAACAAACCTTCTTTCTGCTCCTTTTTTATCCTTGCACAGAAGATGATTGAGTGCATGCATATGTGTGCTGCTGCATGCTCTATTCTTGCCCAGACTGCTAAATGTTTGTGCACATTAAAAAAAAGGAAGCCTTGGCAGGCCTATTTATTTTTCCCTGTGCCTTTATAACTGATGACCTACCACCTTGAAAGTTGTAGAACTTGCCTTTTTATGCTTATCCAATATTGCTTTCAAGACCGAGCGGGAAAAAGAGCGTTTACAGCATACAAGAAGGAAAAATACATTTTGGGCTCCCAAGTCATGCGCAGTTATCTAAGCATCGGTGACTTTAACCACCTAGGATGCCACAAACATTTGTGCCGTCCAAGAGAGCTTAACTGGCCTTCAACATGGTTGGACACAGCAGAACCAAGAATTACTAGACTATTTTAAGTTGGTAATTCCCCTTTTATTTTTTCAGTATCATATGCTAAGACTTTTAATGAAACTACACGGTTTCATGTTAACTTATATACACACTTAAAAACCCTTGAATTCTATGAAGTCTATGAGCTTTTATACACCAACAGCAGTCAAATGAGTGCCAGATTATTGCCAGTATTGCGAGCATCTCGACCTCAAATGGCTGTGAACTCTTATATGGTATGAAGTAGGAAGCTCTGAAGTCTGAAATGCAGCAATGTTGTCATGAATGGAGTGGACTAGGTTTAATTAGTTCTACAGTTCATTTTTCCTTTACCGAAACAGCGACTAATGGTAGATAACATTTTATAGATAACAGCATAGAGATAAGTTTGTGGTAAAAGTATGATGATTTATACATGCAGTTTGCACGATGCTAATTTACTTTTATTTGCCATTGTTTTTTAGTTTTGTTTTACAATTCAGTATAGTTTACCGTGATCATTGTAAGACAACTGTGAAGAGTTTACAACAACTATCACACGAATTTAACATTTTATGATGTCTTTCACCATTATTGACTCCTCAAATAGGAGTCACTTTAAAGGATGTCGATTTTGCATACCGCTTTCGCCTCACAACAAGAAGGTCCTGGCCAGGGCAACCTGAAATCCTCTCTGAGTCCAAACACATGCACACAGACGTTTCACGTCTGCATTTGCGTCATTATGCTGTTTTACAGTCTCCTGTCTGTCAGAGACATTGATGTGTGAAACTTAATCTGCAACGTCAAAGGCTGCCTGAGTGGGCATCTAAGCTCAAGTGGCATGAGATCCTTGCTCAGTGTGCTGGGCAAGTCAAGTCAAGTCAAGTCATGTCAAGTCAAGTCCAGTTTTTGCCTGAACCATCACCTTAAAAGGAAAGTAGTAGTTGAATCTCTCCAGTGTTCTTCTAAGACCCACCACCTACCACCAGGCTGGGTCACCAGCCGTAACCTGGCCAGCACTTGGGTACTGGGAGAAGAAGAGTGAAAGCAAAGAAGGGGAGGGAGAGAGAGCCAGATGGATAGAGAGCAGAAACGAGTGTGGTTTCTTTAGGAGAAAAGGTGACGAATATCAAGTCTGTCAGCGCACCGCAGTCACTGACATACGGCCAATAGGGCCAGCCTGAATAATTGATCAGGTGAAACGTTAGGTGGAGATGTTGCACGGTCAGCTCTCTTAGCTGCAGGTGGGGGGGGGGGAGGGAAAGAGGAGGGAGGGAGGGAGGAAACAATTTCCAATCTAAATGCACAGAATATCCCAGATTTTGGGGTAAAGTGTATACACATTGCCCGTCAAGTAACAATGCTCACGACAAAAACAGGAACTTTGGCGCATTAATCCTCATAGAAACTGTTATGGAACTGACATGCTTTACAGAATGTTTGCAAAAAATCCATTCAACTTTATGAATATTGTGTTACTATATAACATTTAGGTTGCAATTTTAAACGCTGTGCTACCGAGCTGAACCATGATGCAGCCAATCTAAAGTACGCAAGTTAGAAATGCCCATGGATTTGCTACCATGCTATTTGTTGGATTACACAACACCTGTTGCATGCATTCAATAATAACAACAACAACAGCAAGAATAATAATAAGAATAATAATAATAATAGAGAACACACTCTAAAGTTACTCTAAACTCTAGTTTTGTCCAACCTCCTAACAGCTGCCATACTCATTTGTTTGAGGAGCATTGATAGATTAATTACTGAGTTCTAAAAGAGCTGACATCTCATTTTACTTTAAGAAACGTGTTCTTCCATTTTATGTTCTCATGAATCTAACACAAACAGTGGTCCACAACTGTTAATCTCTGTTAATCTCACACACAAAGTTGTCCTACTTCTACCTTAATGCCACTGTCTGCTGTGGCCCAGAAAAGGACATGTTCTCCTTTTGGTCTTGGATCCTCTCAGTGTTCCACTTTTTGATCAAACTTTTTTTTTACCTGCCATTGTTGATCCTGGCAGTGCGCTGAAGGTACAATAGTTTTGATCATAAAAAATGTAAAGGGCTAATATGCTACAACCTGAGGCCCATTTATGATATTTGGGAGGTTTTATGCTCCAGAAATAGGCACAGTTCATTTTTACAGTAGCATTTTCCAACCTTTTTATCCCATAAAATTAAACAGGGTGGTTCTGTTGCTGTGCCTTGAAGAATACTATATGTAACAGACCTCCGTTTTGATTGGCTGGTTCGGTATTGTGTATTGTGCCATGTTGAAAAAGCCGTCTGGGCTTAAACTTCAGTGTTGATGGGTGTGGCTGCATTACTGTAGCGAAAATATGCAAACATATGCAAATAGGCTGTTTTTCATGCCATCACAAAAAAATGTGAATTTACGCTGGGCAGCTATATATGGACGTTTATGTACTTCGTTTCCCCTTTAATATCTTCCAAAGTGCAAAGTGAAGGTGGCTGTTGATGTTGACGTAGCTAAACAATAAATTTGCTATTGTTTGCTATTGATTCAGGATTATTTATTAGTCTTAGTTAGTAATAATGTAATAAAGTTATAATGCAATAAACAGGCTAACTCAGCTTCGCACAGTTAGCTCGACAGAAATGTCCTTGGACCCCTGGGAAATTGACTCCCCTCACTTTCTACACAAAACCAGGTGCCAACGAAGAGAGCCGGAGGAAAAAATGAATTGAATTCAAATGAATGACAGTCACAGTCACGCTCAGTCAACATTTATTTCGTCCCACATTTGCTTTCTGTTCAGCGTAGCCTCCTAAAGCCTGTGGCGTTATATTTGGTGTGGCAAAATAAATCTATTATCATAACTTAATTAAGTAATTGAAACATATGGACAGTATTCCCTGGGTTTTTGTAATGTATTTTCTGTCAAACAAAAAAAAAAAATGCTTTTATCTTCTTCTTTTTTTTTTTTTTTTTTTTACAGAAAACACATCACAAAGCCTTGGGAAAGAATTGGTTCACAGAAGATCCTTGAGCGCATTCACCAACACAAGTGTTGCTCCTTTTTTTCTGGGCTTTAATGAGAATTGAAGAGGCCATTTAGTGCTCATGGCCAGCCAGACTCCGAGCCAGTCAGACAACTCAAACGGCATAGCTAGCACCGGAGTAAATAAAGACTACATCGTCCAAGGTTCAACAGGGTGGGTGGGGGTAGGGGGCACATAGAGATAACTGTAAAAGCTGACACATAGAAATGTATAAGGAATGCTTATACACTGAGTCCCCCCTCCCCCCCAACCATTTACTGAAACTGGGTAGCATGGCTGGCTGGCACCGTGGATTCCATTAAATACAATTTAAATGACAATCTGGCTGTCTCTGGAAGCTGAAAGTTGAGCGGATGAGTGTGTGTGCATGCATGTGTGTCTGTGTGTGTTTATGTATCATAACGTAATATTTAATCTCCAAGAGTTACCACATGCATCTACGCTTGAGAGTGAAATGCATCTCTGGCTGGTCAGACTGAAATCAGATTGCTATGAGACGTGCAAAATGCAAATCAGCTCATATTCAGCAAGCAGTTGTTTTTTGGTTTTTTTTCCTGTTGTATTAAAAAGAAAATCACAGTTTTGCACGGTGCGGTTGATTTACCACCAGTCACTGTTCACTGTTAGACGTCTTTTTAGAATGTTTTAGTCATCACCTCCTTGAACGATGAAGCATTTTAGCAAGATGGCGAACAAGCAGATAAACTTTAACCAATCTGTTGCTTTTTGTAAGTAGCTAAGGATCTAAATAGCTCTGCCAAAACTTGGCCACCAAATTCAACTTGGAGGAAGAACGTGAAGCAATGAAGTCTTTGCAAAGTAGGGCTTGGAGAGACGGACACATTTACTCTGCTCTAACATGGCTAAAATGTCTCCTGACGTGGTTTGAGCAATCAGATTTCAACTTGACTGGATTGTCTGGAACCTGTATTTTTTATGATCAGATATAATCCTGATCCTCAAGACGTATGAAACCACCAGGTGTAAATGAGGCGTTATTGCAGACTAAAGTCCACCTCACACAGGACGTGCACCTAATAAAAATGAACATGATCTTGGCAACACTGGGCTGTATACTATGTCTATATACACTATATGTACAAAAGCATTGAGACACACCTGTTTTTCAGGGTTTGGGTGAGGCCCCTTACTTCTAATGAAGGGCAATCTTAATATACCAATAGACAAACCTTGTGGAGACAGTTTGGGGAAGAACCTTTTCTGTTCCAGCATGACTGTGCCCCAATGCACAAAGCAGGCTCCATAAAGACGTGGCTGGATGAGTTTGGTGTGGAAGAACTTGACTGGCCCACACAGAGCCCTGACTTCAACCCCATCCAACACCTTTGGCATGAATTGGAACGGAGATTGCGAGCCAGGCCTTTTTGTTCAGCATCAATGCCTGAGCTCATAAATGCCCCACAGAAACACTTCAAAATCTTGTGGAAAGCCTTCTAAGAAGAGTGGAAGCTGTTACAGCTGCAAAGGGGGGGGGGGGCAACTCCATATTAAAGTCTATGTGTTTGAATGCAACATCTTGGTCAGGCATCCCAATACTTTTGTCCATATTGTGTAGCTACACTTTGAACTGTATCTGCTATGTTACATCATATGTCACATCCGGTGGTGCTTTAGTTTAGTGCTGTAGGTTGCTTTCAGTCTCTACTTTTATTCTGTACTCCATTACGGCAATGGATCAAAGAGTTAAAACCTAAATGGTGTCAAGTCCTGTTCCTGTGAACTGTAGGGTTGATTAATCACATCAGCCTCATGTGGTATTACTTATCCACTCTACAGGTAGTATTGGTCTCTCTCTCTCTCTCCCTCTCTCTCTCTCTATCTCTCTCAAAACCACGGTCACGCCGTCTGACTTCGCCAGCTGTGGAGGGCCACTCTCTCAGGTAATCATGTGCAATTTAGCACAGACTATACAGGAAACACTCCATAGGCTTCTGATTTAACACAGCACATTCCCTCTGCTGTGACTGTGAATTACTCTCATAAACCGCTGCGAACTGCAGAATTTTAAGGAAAAGCTGAGGCAGGGTCTCGTGTGCGGTCACAGTGAGATTTTCTCACAGAGCAGGACCCGGTTACCCAGCAGCATCGCAGTGTTAAGATCATCTGAACTGTTAGAGAGCATGCTCACTGCGATAATTGCTGCACCAATTTACCCTGAACTGTGTTACAGCGGTATCCTCACTTTGCACCCACTCAGTTTATGTAGGAGCAAAGCTTTCAGTTGCTTCGCAAATGCTCCCCACAGTTTTTCTAAAGGCCTAAAGCCTTTAATCGGTTACTTTTAATGGCCAAGCAATGAGTCAGTGAGGCATTGGTCACAAACCAGTTCGACCAATGGGTCTCTCAAGTTACCATGGCACTCTTTATTACTTGCTTCTGTAAATCTGGCCAATTTGGCCAAGCTAAGCTCTAAACCTAACAAAAAGTATTCAAATTTTTTTTGCATTTGCTTCCTTCTAATATTTAATCATTAATTCATTATCTATTTTGAATGTATTTTACATTGTTGAATTTTTGGATTTTGAACATACTATATTTTTAATATTTATGTCATTTGTTCATGTATTCGGTCCTACTATATGCAGCATATCTTTTTCCCGTCAGAAGGAGCTGTTAGCTCTGTGTGGAAGAGGCAGTATTAGATCACTTGGGCAGAAGCTCTATTGAGCTGTTCCTTATCTCTGGTAGCGTAATGGCTTGGGCACTTTGCTTAAAGGATTTCTCATCGCCCGCTGTAGCAGATAAGGGACGCGGCTGCTAATCGCTCCACTTCACCCCGCTCTCTCTCTCTCACGGTGCGAGGACACGGAGTCCCCCTCTGAAGAAAGAAAGAAGCTGACGGTCCAGAGAACATCAGGACATCAGAGCAAGGGCCAGGACACATGGGAGAGGGGCTGCGGAAAGTGAGCGAACCGTTCTCCAAGGGCGGCCTTAAGGGCAACTCCGCAAGAACATTAGGGCCTAATCATGTTTCTCAATCCTCCATCCTGGCCCCGAACCATTTTACATTCATTATTGATAATCAGGGCCTCTTGGGGAGGACATTGTCTAGGTGATGCTTCTCTTCTCAAAGAGTCTGATAATGTTAATGTTAATGCCAGCTGACTCATAGAGCTCCTCCATTCATTCACGTTCATCTCCGATCTGCCTTTCCCCCAATCTAAAACGAGCCTAATGAGCTCAGGGTCTCAGCCAAGGTGCTGTCTCGTCAAACAAGTGCTTAATTGTTGGCTAAATAGCTTCGTTCACATCGACTTTGGTGGAGGCGTGGGGGGAAGGGGGTGTAATCCTGTTTGCCCCGCGTTCGAAAAAGAGCTAAGTTAGTGGCTGGCAATGACGCAATGCTTGCGTGGGTCGATGTGATCCAGCTGACCTCGGGGCACACTAATGGGTCTCGCCTTTCTCAATCAGGCTGGATTATTATAACCTTCAGAAAGTTCATCTGTGGTTTTAGGGCACGCGCAGATGATACAGCCTCTCATTCCGAATGTATCACTTGCCCGTCCGCCACTGAGATGATTCCATAGCCCCATCGAGGCACTGATTACAGCAGCATAAGGGTAGTGTCCAAGTGTGCTTTTGACCAGGATCCAAATTGGACAATTAAAGTAATTATGTGGCAATGGCCCTGCCTTCTTGTTTACAGTGCCGTGTGCATTGCTGTGTTGGAAAGCTAAGTGTTTCAGGGCTCCCTGGGCCACCACCTGTTCTCATCTGAGGAAAGACATCGGGAAGATCAGGACTGAACTTGACTATAGCATGGGGAAACAGACACTAAGGAGGCCATTGGCTTTTTATTAAAAAGGAACACGAAGAAGCACATTCAGACTGAAAGGCTGTGAGAAAGAAAGAGTAAAAAAAAAAACATTACTACATAACAGCTTCTGCCAATTCAGCCACGTCATTCAAACCTGCTGGAGACAAAACAGCCTGTTTGCTTCTGCGAGGCGCCATATGGGACATACATTTGCAACTGTTTGTAAGTGGGCATTGAATTATTGAATGCGTACCTCTAAGGCCCCGCGCGGAGTGCGACGACTCCATCTGAAGACGCAGAGTCTCCGCGGATCCTTTGTAAAAGGCTGTGCGTAAAAAGCAGCACCTCGAGAGCAGGCTGAATGCGTTTCATTTGCCTTTCAGCATGAACCGATGACACCTCCAGCTGTGATGCAACAGGTGGTCAACGAAGAATTAAAATCTGACTGCTAATGATGTGTGAGTCACGCCGCTAACGCTGAACTCAAACAAACTTTTAGAACAGGCCTTCGCATTGAATCCAGCACTGGAGCTCTCGTCTCCCTTTCCCCTTAGAGCGCTCGCCACGGAAAGCATTCGCCACAGTCTCTCTAGCAGCTTTCTGGGCTCAATTAAATAAGAAGAAGAAGAAAAATTAGAAGAAGAAAAAATTAGAAAAAGAACAACACCAAAAACACATTATATTATATTATATTATATTACATTGTATTAATAACGACTAGGGACCCAGTGCCCATGAATTGTTACGGCTGATCCCATTGTCAAATTGGACGATTTTTATGAACATTTTGTAAAGTTCACACTGTGTGGGGTAAAAGACCCACCAAGTGCAAACTGGAATTTTTAATTAATTAATGAAAAAAAAAGATTCTTTTCAAAATATCACGTATTAAGTAAAGCGCTCTGTTGAAAGCTGGCTACTGAGTCATGCAGAATTACGCCGTGGCAGATGTCGCAACAACATTCAAATGCAGCACTTGCACACTCACCTGCTCCACGTTATTTAAATTATTAAATCGCAAAATCAAAATAATCAAACTAATACATTTCCAATTGTGTTTTGGCAAAAATCCGTGATTTTGCCCGTGGATCTCTACTATTACTACTATTCCTATAATAGCAATAATACTGAGTGAAAGGCAGAGAACTCTGGACAGGCCATACTACTACTACTATTAATGATAATAATAATAATAATAATAATAATAATAATAATAATACTTGCTGTTGTTGTTATTATTATTATTATTATTGTTATCATTATTATTAAATATATATGACTGAATGAATTAATTAATTCATTCATTAATGAGCATAATGAGCTGGTTCTCTTCTCTCAGTGGTGTTTCACACTAGCTGAAATCCATTTACTGCTGTAAAAGAGACCCTTCAGAGGCAGAATGCCAAGGTTGTTATTTATATTTATTTTGTTTGTGCGGCATTTTTTTTGCTCGCCCTTTTATCTCTTCCACTCAACTCCTCCTGTTTAGCAGAAAAGGTTGAATGGGCCATTCGGAGGACTGGGCTGGCTTTATTGAGATACCTATTTGTGAGTAATAGCCTCTGTCGGAGGGGCGAGAGCCCCAGCACACTATGCTGACAGGATCATTGAGCCGTTGGAGCAATTTGTCCCACGATGCCGCACCTTTATCAGAAGATTGTCTGCAGCGGGGAGAGAGAGAGGGAAAGAGAGAGGGGGCGGGGAGAAGGAGAAGGAGAGAGAAAGACAAAGAGGGAGGGAGAGAGAGAGAGAAAGAGAGAGAGAGAGAGAGAGAGAGAGAGAGACAGACAGAGAGAGAGAGAGACAGAGAGAGAGAGAGAGAGACAGAGAGAGAGAGAGAGAGAGAGAGAGAGAGAGAGACGTCGACAGAGCAGAGACTGTTATCCGTAATAGTCTGCTTCCACATAAGGCTCTCTGCAGGCATTGCAGTCCAAGGCAGTTACAATAGCAAATCTACAGTAGCACCACACAGTAGTTTTACAAATGTGCATCTACAATGATTTATCACACCAAATTTAGATTTAGATTCTTCAGTTCAGAAACATTAAGTGACTATGGCAAATATCGACTACTGTTGCATAGTCAAAACTACCACAACATTCAGTAGCTCTCCAAATACGACCTTACCTTGTAATCAAACAATCAACTCACAAATAGTTATACATTTTGTTATATATCCCACATTATGAAGTTTCCTAGCTAATAGGAGGATTAATGGTGTGAATAATTGTGTTTCCATTCTTCTATAATGATTTTCTACGGCTCTTTATTGTCATCAGCAGCTGCGTACATGTACATAATGTGATGAGATGTTTCTCCATGGACCACTGTGCAACACTCAACACTGTGCAAGCTATGACAGAAGCGACACAAAGAACACAATAAATAGACACCACAACTATGTTACAGTAATGTAATCTAACAGTACAGTGTGAACAGGATGTAAACCTTTCAGTGTCTAGCATTGCACTATAAATGTGATTGTTGCACAGGAAGCAACTAGTTCACTGTTAAAAGTACTTGGTCAACCAGGGATGAAACATGGATGTGCATTCAGAGCTCTGATGGCCTGTATGAAACCGCTGCAAAGTCATGCAGAACCAGGGTGGAGGCCTCGATACAGTTTGCTAGATGCTAAATGTCATTAAAGTCCCTGTTGGTGTAATGGTCAGACATCCCAATATTTTTGTCCATGCTGTGTATCTTTAGCCGGT
>JBBIGA010000040.1:18092250-18108575 GCA_037576975.1 Alestes dentex | reverse complement strand
TGTGTACTCAGCCCTAGTGCACCAGGTGCAGGAGGGAGAGATGAAGGCTGATGAAGTGGATGAAGGTTTGAGCTTTTCGATTCTAAACAGCAGTAATGGCGCTGGTAGAGAGAGATCACCAAGAATCTACCAGCTTGTGAATATATATAACCTCTAGCACTTCATTTATTTGATCTTTAACCCCTTTTCAATGTAGCCATAAATGCAATGTCCACCTCTTTAGGAGAAGTTGAACTATGCACTGTTTCTTTAAAAATATTTATGGAATTTATTTGTATAAATAAGTCTGCAAAACCAGAAGCAAACTGTCTGAATTGCCAGAATGGCTTATCCTTATTATTACTGTTATTATTATTACTATTTGTATTATCGCTTATAATTATTATTACTGATAAACTACATATGAATGAGTGAAAGAATGAATGAACATAATTAGCTTGTTCTAATTATGGGCATGAGGTGTGTAATTTTTTTTTTTTTTTTACAGCAGTCTCCTGATTACACACTAGCAGCTCAGCATAAGTGCAATATGCCATACGGTGCCTTCTCTAGAAACCACATAAACAAGTCACATAAACAGTTAAAAGCCTTAATTTAGACCAATCGTATTTTCAGCACCATCTCCATCTGCATACGAACTAAGGCCATGTCCACATGTACACAGGTATCATGTACACAGGTTTTTGAAAACTCTGGCCAAAGTGGTGATTTTTGAAAACTCTATTTCAGCGTTTACATGTGGACAAGAATAACGAAGATTTTGAAAAACGGACCGTTTTGCGTCATGCTGTGCGCAACTCATATGACGTCAACAGTACGTGCCATGTTTACATTAGGTTTTCATCTTCAGTGCCAGACGTTCACAAAGTACTACTGCTCTCAACCTTGTTAGAAGTTTTGGCATGGAGTTACTGTCCTGCCAGTATGAAGGACATAGGCATCAGAGTCAGCTTCGGATGCAATTATATTCAACCCCTCCAAGGCTTCTGATTGGTCACCAGTGCTGTACGGTTTAAGGTTATATCGCCACCTGCTGCCTTGGCATGCTTTTGACAGCGTTTTTTGCGATTGCGTGTGGACGGAGATATTTTTGAAAACGTGCTTGTGTGAATGCGATTTAAAAACAAAAACGGAAAATCTCTGTTTTCAGAAATACCCTTGTACGTGTGAACATGGCCTAAATATGGCTTGAAAATGCCAACATGAGCATTACCTTAAGAAGAACACAAGCATGCATACTGTGAACCTGAAGTGACAGCAGCACATGGAAATTACAACAGATGAATCCTACTGAAACTCCTTTTCCGATATATATAAGGCAAAACCTCTGAACATGGCCAGTGGATGTGCCATTACATTGAGATGCTCTATGGTGCTATTAAAACGCAACACTAAATTCAGCTATAGAGATGTTATCCCCCCCAAACTAAAGAGAACACATACAACCCAGTCCTATGGTTCAGAAAACTATGTTCTCACTGATCTAAAACAGTTTCCATAACAAAAACGCAAAGTATTCAATGTATTCTTTAGCTTTCACTATATGGTTTCAATTACTTACATCAGCAACATGAGCCGTTTTGTGTAGAACTAGACACAAGACATATTTTATCAAGTACATACTTTATGGTGTAAAGAGCAATTTTTTTTTTCTGCCTTACCTGCACAATTTTCTGTTTTCATTAATGCTTAATATGCTCTAACATGAACTGATTGCATATGCAATTATAGGCCTTGGAGCAAAATAATGTAGACAATGACTGGCTGCATGAATATTCCAGACAGTTTTGCACATGCACATATTTTGTCGATATTCATTGCACATAATTGGTAGGCAAGTGTATAATTGGGTTTTTTTTTTTACTTATTTATTTTGAATAATAATTCATCTAATGCCAGATTTAAAGGAAGCAAATCAACACAAGCATGATTCAGGGAGGTCATGTCTTGGAAGCGAACCTACCATTTGCACAGTTCCATCTATTTCTCTCTCCCTCGATTTCCGTTCTTGTGTTTGGGAAACGAATACAGATTTCCCGTGAGAGTGACCACTGAGAGGGAGAACAAAATCTAGCAGAGCTCGGCCAGATGGCAGCTCTAATGACCACTTGGCAGGACCTCATCTCTACCTCACCCCCACCTCCATCCTTCCTTCCTTACTCCCTCCCTCCCTCCTTTACTTCCTTCCTTCCTTCCCTATTAGTCAGAAATGTCTTACAGAAACACATTCAACAGTTAGAAATGGGCACACAATCAGTGGAAGGATACACACACACACATTAATTATTGCAAGGTCTTCTCATACTGAATGTATCATTTGCATTTATTAAGTTTTCATTTATGCGGTGGGCAATGCGATGACGTCAATATCCTAATAAATTATTCTATATGGCCAAAAATATGTGCACACTTGACCCCCACACCTATGAGAGCATACTGGATATCCCATTCCAAAACCACGGACATCAATATGGATCTGCATCCCTGCAACACCTGCCCACTTTTGCACCTATTATAGCCTCCACTCTTCTGGGAAGACTTTGGAGTGTTTCTGTGGGAATTTTTGGCCCATTCAGTCAAAAAAGCATTTTTTAGCTCAGGCACTGCCGTTGGACGAGAAGGCCTGGCTCACAACCAGTGTTTACATTCATCCCAAAGGTGTTCATTTGGGTTGAGGTCAGGATTCTGTGCAGCCCACTAGAGTTCCTCCACACCAAACTTATCAAATGATGTCCTTACAGATCTCGTTTTGTGCACAGGCATGCTAGAAGAGGGAAAAGGTCTTCCAAAACTGTGGCAACAAAGCTTGAAACATTTAATTGTGTAAAATATTATTGCTGTAGCGTTAACATTACTCTTCACTGGAACTAAGGGACCAAACCCAAAACCTGAAAAACAGCCCCAGTTCGTGATCCCTGCATTCCTTTAGGTAGTGCTCAAACTGTCAGACAGGGAAACGTAATTCACCACCACAAAGAACATTGTTCCACTGCTCCAGAGTCCAGCGGCGGTCTGCTTTACACCACCACCATTGTCTACGGTGGTCTTAGACTTAAGGGCATCTGCTTGGCCATCGAAACTCATTTCATGAAGTTCCTCTTGTGCTGATGTTTCCTCCAGAGTTGTTGTTTTGGAACTCTGTAGTGAGTGATGCAACAGAGGATACCCGCTACAGCCTTCAGCACTCGCTCTGTGAGTCTGGGTGGTCTACAACGTTGCGGCTCCAAGTTGCTTCCCTTTTACAATACTAGCACTTACAGTTGGTCGGAGCAGATCTAACACAGGAGACATTACGACTCGTTCTGCTTGTCTGTGGAGACCGCATGGTTATGTGCTCACAGTGGGTTAGCAATGGGTCTGACAAACAACTAAACTCAACAATTAGGAGAGTTTTGGCCATACAGTGCACATCCATCACAACATGCCTTCCTGAGTACTGGGATGAGGTCAGTACTTCTACCGCACCAAAGAACTCCGTGTTTCAAAGGACTGATTTAGACTGGTTGTTGTGCCTGTAAACGGTGATTTGTAACTGCACACACTACACTGGGAATCAGCCCATTATACCATTATATTTTATCATCATTCACTGTTTACTTAATTTAAAGGTGGGCAATTTGATGATGTTCCCATCATAGTGATAAATTTCATCTCTGAGTATATCATGAGTATCATTAGTACTTCTAGAAAACCAAACTGCTGTGACTTAATGCAGATTTGGACCAATTATAAAAAAAAAAACAATTAGGCAAAACATTATGACCCCTCTAACATGCTGTTGATCCTCCATGTGCCAAAACAACTCCAACCTGCCAGGGTATGGATTCTACAAGACTGAGGGTGCCCTGTGGTATCTGGCACCAAGACTTTAGTACAAATATCCTTTCAGATCCTTTAAGTCCTGGAACCTGTGACGGTGCAGCTAACACGGATCGGACATCTTGTCTCAGCACCTCCCACCGATGGAAAATCAGACAGAGATCTTTCGGAGGCCAAAGTAACAACCCAGGCTCTTCCTTAAACCATTCCCAAGCAATGTGTGCAGTCTGGCATGGTGCAGTATCCTACTAAGGGAAGCCACAGCCACAGGTTAATACCACTGCAATAAGCGGATGTACCTGCGACCTAACATGGGTTAAGTAGGTTCCACATGTCAAATTGACATCCACATGTGTGCCAGGACGCAGGGTTTCAGAGCAGAACACTGCCCAGAGCATCACACTCCCTCCACCTGCTGGTCTTCTTCCCACAGTGCATCAGCTCAAGCTGAGTCAAGTCAAATAGATGTCTGTCATTTCAACCATCTACACAAGTACTAGGAGAAACAAAACTGTTCCTTCAGGCCCATGGTGCAACAAGCGATAACACAAAGCACAAACAGCACCAAGTGACTGCAGTATTGCGTCAAATATTATATTCCTGAAACAAAGACTTGGGAATAACAATACATATTGAGTAAAGATGAAAAAACAGCAAAAGCAACAACATTTAAAAGTAATTTAAAGGAATAGTATGGTATAAGTGTGTGGATGGGGGCTGGCAGTTTGAGTGTAGCAGGAGTTTTAGAGCTTTTGGCCTAGCCCCCTCTCACTTGCTGTATATCCGCTTACTCTCACACTCCTTGAAATGTACCCTCCCCAGACTGGTGGCATCAGGCGATGCCGAAGTCTGTAGACCTGTAGTCCCTGTAGCAGGCCGAGAACGCACAGATTATTGAGCACTCTCCACCTGGAAGGTCAGTTTCTGGTCGAACTCTTAGTTGAAGTAGAGTCTGAGTATCCACGGGTAGCTGGTGGCCTAGTGGTTAGGGCATTACCCCTGCAATCAGGAAGTCATGGGTTCGATTCCCAAGACTGCTAAGCACCTCTGAGGTACCCTGAGCAAGATACCGTCCCCACACACTGTTCCCCGGGCGCTGCGTTCCTGGCTGCCTGCTGCTTCACTTGATCGGTTTGTGGGTTGTCCCTTTTTGAACCACTTTTGACCAGCAGCAGTCCACGAGCCCTGCCATTTTTGAGATGCTCTAACTTAGCTGCCTGACTATGATAATGTGGCTTTTCCTAAAGTCGCCCAGATCTTTTTACAGGCTTCCATCCAACATGTCAGCCATGAGGAACAGCTGTTTGCTTACTATCCAATATATCCCAGACCTTGAAATGAGCAGTTGTAATGAGATAATCAATGTTGTTTGCTCAAAATGTTTCACATGCAATTCGTTTTGATTTTGTACTTATTAATATGAGCAATAAGTATTCAGAAGCATTCAGAAGTATTCATTCGCATACGTAAAGATATGTGAGAAAATGAAAACATTAATGCTTTTTTGCAAGGCCACTGCTAACAATTACAGCTTTGAGACAACTACGAGAAGTCATTAGCATTTTGCAGCATTCTGGTTCAATTTTGGTAAACCTAAAGTTTGGAAAAATGATAAATAACAAAAAGAAAAGTTTGAACACTTATTTTCCCTCGCTGTCTCAAGATGCATATTGTGATGCTGATGTACTTAAAGCATTGTGATATTTTTGCCACACTGTCCACATACTTTAGCTCCTTTTTTAGGAGTGCCACAAGCATGAAGCCTTATATTACATTGCATTCACAAATAGTCCAAATAGTCTATTCAACAGCATTTTTCAGTTCATTTTAAGTATGAGCGAGCCCATCTGCACACACAGCAAGATAGCCTTCAACAAAGACTAATACTGCTCGCCAGCATCTATATTTGTGTGTGTGTGTGTGTGTGTGTGTGTGTGTGCATAGTTATTAGAAGCTTATATATCACTGAGATATTCTCTTGTATTCTCTGTAGACGAAACCAGGGCTGGAGCTCCATTATTAAAGCAGTGATGGAAAGAGAAAACTCACATACACACACACACTTACACAAATTCTTCTGCATCTGTGTGTGTGTGTGTGTGTGTGTATAAGAGAGAGAGAGGGAGAAAGAGAGAGAGAGAGAGAGAGAGAGAGAAAGAGAGAGAGAGTGAGATGGAGGAACAGCAGTAAGGCCGCAGCCCTGCTCTGACTCAGCCTGCTCCCAGGGGACCCCCTCACTGACGTCACACACACTCTGCTGCACGCCAGCACGCGCACAGCTCAGCCTACCAACTACACACACACACACATTTGCAGGTACATAGATGCACACCCCCATGCACAGATACACAAGCAAAAACACAATCACACATTCATTTAGGCAGGCACAAATTCATGCACATGTGGAAAACAAACACAAACACACACAGACACAAACACACACAGACACACACAGACACACAAACACACACACATACCCAGCAGCAGTTACACTCACAGCCTTAAACACACAAACAGACTGACATGCACACACATACGTGCACACATATACATGCACATGCAGTTACACACAGCTGCACACACACTCATACATACACACACATACGCACATACATACACACACAGGTAAAAAACACAAAGTGCACACACAAGATTTAAAAATACACACTCCTACACACAAAAATACATGCGCACACACACAGACATAAATACACACAATGACAAATGGGGGAAATCGCGACTGCACAGAAATGCTTCCTCTGAGCTAAAAGACGTAAAAGAATACGCACTCGTCACAGGCCCGCTCTTTCTCCCTGTGAGAGCAGACTCTGAGTAGATGGCGGTGTGCGCAGTTCTCAAGCCGAATCAGTGCGGGAACAGCTCTAGCTGTGTAGAAAGTGAAGGAGGCAGACTGAGGCTCATTCACACGCACTGCACCTCATTATGCCACTCCTGAAAGCAGCCCTGCCAGGCTACAACAGGCCTCATTTCTAAGAACACTCCATAAGAACAGTGGCCAAGAACAAGGTCAAGAAGAACAGGGTCGAGCTGGTAGTCACATTGGCTCGAGGTTATCAAACACGGAGCTACAACAGGTAGGGGTGTAATAATGCATCGATCTGAAGAAAATCTTTAAACTACTGCGACAACATTCAACAAACTATGCACTCACTTCCAGGGCTACAATAAAATTCGTGGACTATATTGAAACATAAAAACATGCTTGGTGCATTGTTAGTACTTTACTGTGTAGTTAAATATAATGTTCATATGTCTAATATCCACATTCAATATCCACTCATGTAAACAAACCACAGTGATTAAAAGTAATTGAATCAAACTGATTCACAGGGAAATTTGAGAATTCATGGTAATCATGATCGGTTTCAGGGGTGTGCTGATTTGATATCTGCATTGGTCTGATATGGGCCAAAATCCACTGTATTGGATACCAGAAAAAGCCAGAACTATGAGTGAAATGCTTAATGAAACTTTGAGTAACGTGCCATAAAGAGAGACACACATATGAGGACACGAGTAAGACGGATGAGCAGCAAAGCTGTGTCTCAAATGCCTCCCTTAGTGCACTATGTAAGAATTACTGCACCCAAATAATGTATAACAAAGAGCTACTAGCAAGTTGGCCATGTATGAAAAATTCCATAATACAAATATAGTGCACTACTTCGACAGGGCAACATTCAGATTCAAAGTACATCCAAACAAATGCAGCTTAGCTGTTTAAGAGAGGAACAAAGACAGTATTGGACTAGCATTGATATCGGCAGATACTCATGACTGCGGTTTCAGTATTGGTATCAGACATGAATGAGTGGTATCGTGCCATTCCTCATCAATTTGAAAGGGTGTGAGGTCACATATTTGCACCCCTAATAACTATCCCCTCTAGAACTGGACTGGAGCAGCAGCTTCATGGCTCAGGATGGTCCAAAGCAAGAATATGACAAAGCTGGACTGGGTTCTTCAGAGATTAGTTTGGCATCATACGAGGTAAACACTGAGGCCCTCTCTCTGTGAAAGCTGAGCTTTGAAAACAGACAAGTGAAATATTTCCAAAAACAGCAACCATAATGCTAATACAGACAAAGACGTTCACAACAGACTCTTACTAATCACTGTAATTCAAAGTCTGTGCCAAATATACACTAAATGATAGTTACGCTAAATATACCACTGGAAACAAATATACAGTTCAGTCAGGATTCCCTCTATAAATACATGCTGAAAAATAAATAAATAAATAGCAAGTACTCAGTCTATATGTCCCAAAGGTTTAGTGTAGCCACTCAGCGTAGCCACTGTATCGGAGCCAGTAATCCTGAGCCAGACAGACTCCCTCCTACACTCTTTCTTTCCTCCATTAACCAGGCTCAGATTAATATCCTTCGACCCCTGCTAGATCACTCAGTGCTGAAATGGCTGCACATGACAGGCAAACACTGTGATAATGAGGCAGCTGAGGAATTAGTGAGCACTTTACTCCATTATGGCTCTGGGTAAGCCACTGTCTGTAGAGACGGCCTTCATACGCTGTCTGACCCTGGAACATACAATATCTGACCCTAGAACATATATGGTCTGACCCTGGAACATATATTTTCAGACCCTGGATCAGACACAGTTCAGATGGTTGACTTTTGCATTTGAACACAGGATGAAATACATTAAATACATAAAACCACATGCCACAAGGTTCCTTTCATGAGACCACAGCCTGATATAAACACAAAAGGGTGCAAACCAGTAAAAGAAGATTTGATTTTGTGTGCCACAAGCAGGAAATTTGCATACACTAGTGTGTAATATTTAATATAACTTCATAAATGAGCCAAAACAGTTGAGCCTACCTGAAGCAATGAGCAGAACCTGAAGGTCAGAACAACACGAAACTTTTGGGTGAGCAATTTGGGGGCAGGGGAGGCAATGCCCACCCCTGCCTGCCTTTACGTCCAGACAAGTGAAACATTTCCATAAACAACAACCGTAACGCTAATACAGATAAAGCCATGTTCTCAAGGTGCCAACTGTCTATTCAGCGCAATGCAGAAGAGTACATTTATGATCCAGCATTCCGTATGTGGCGGGTCTTTTAAGCTGACATTATCCCTGATAGGGCGCATACCTTAAATTTATCTGATATCAGTATTATAAATGTGTGTGTCCATTTACATATTCAGCCAGGCTCAGACACTATGCAAAGCTGCAAGAAGACGAAAGAGACGAAATGCACTGTTGTCCATCGGAAAAACAAACCCAGCAGTCTGTGCTGCTGATTCTTCCTCCAGTCTAAACCACAGTATCTTTCTGTTTGTGCACCTAGACTGAGGTCAAAGGAGCACCAGGCTCTTCTTCTCATTATGTTTTTGTGTGTGTGTGTGTGTGTGTGTGTGTGTGGAGAAGGCCAGGTGAGAGCTTGTGCGGTGGAGTGCTAGAAGATAAAGCTACATATCTACAGACCCTTCACATTAAACCCTCACACAAAAGCCTGGAAAGAAGATCTAAAGACGAACTCAGCAGCAGCTCTTGCAGCAGTTTGCTCTCGCCCTTTTGGATTAGTTGAAGACCAGCCGAGCTGCTGTGTTCTGAACCAGCTGTAAGGACCTTCCCATGCAAGCTGGAAGACCCACTAGAAGGGCATTGCAGTAATCGAGGAGAGACAACCATGGCTTGCACCGGGAGTTGGGAGGCATCAGTTCGCTTTATACGCAGCACTAATTTATTCAGTACTCGAACTAAAAAGACGGCTGTATTATGAATGAATAAAAAAAGATCAGGCCAGTTTTCAAAACCAGAGCACTTGGACTGGAACGAGGGGTGAAAAACTAGAAAAAAAAGTCATGAACAGCTAGCGTTCATTTACATATAGGCCTAGGAACAAGTTATGAGTCCATTATGATAAATAAAAATGCAATTAGGAGTGTTCTGCTGGAGATGGCCGTGGCACAACTCGACACAGCTCGACATTTTTGGTCAAGTATAAACAGAGCAGCTGGAGTGCTCTTATGTGGCGTTTGACCCTTGATTTCAGGCCTGAACATGTTTGTGTATGCGCATCCGCACACGTACATGAGTCAGACATCAGCTTTTGAAAAATGCACTTGCTTAACGAAGCTCGATAGGAAGGATCAAGGCAGCGGGCGTAAGTTCAGCGCTAGTATTATGATCAAATTCAATAAGTGGTCCCCTTCAGACATCAAAATTGTATATAATTATCCCGCCTGTGCAATTACCCATTAGAGGTAATTGCAGTGGGGCGCGCGACTTGTTTTTCGAGTGCGCGCGCGTGCGGCGCCAGGAGGAGAAAGCTCGCAGGTAAAGCAGGCATGTGTTACCAAGCATTTAGTGCTGCTGGAGTGTGCATGTATTCAGGTTGTTACAAATCAAAAATGAAATGAGTGAAGCTGTTCCGGCAGCCCTCTAATTACATGTTAAGTGTTTATTATACAACAAATAAGCCTGAGGTTCGCTGGGCAGCTGAGTAGCGGAGCGGTTTCAAATCAAATCAGGGCCCGTGTCTGTATGACTAATCTGTTCTCTTCAAAAACAATCAGGCAGGACCCCAAAAAATGAAAAGGCAAATAATTGAGGAAATCACGTCGTTTTAAATAGGGCACAATTAGAGCTAATATATTAATAAACTAACACCGTTCTGTTGACTCAATCCCACTGTGAAATCGAGCCTGAGGAACAGGTGCATTAGAGGGAGCCGTGACAGGCTACCATTCATAGACGGAGAATAGGGGGCTCAATGGCATGGCCACGGCCACACTCCGACTCTGACTCACCCCATCCGCGGTGCTGTGTGTTCACTGCAATTTCCTTTCACACATACATCTCTCTCGCCCCGCTCTCTCTCTTTCTATCTCTCTCTCACGCTTTCTCACGATTGGCTCTCTCTCTGTTTCGAAATGTCAACCACGAGGTGAAATAACTGACTGGCTGACTGGATGGTAATTGTGTTCGTTAATAATTGATAGGGGCAGCCTGAATCCTGCTGCTGGGCTGAGGGAGGGTATGTGTGTGTGCGCGTGTGTGTGTGTGTGTGTGTGGGGGGGTTTGGTTGAATTGCATTTACAGACCTTTCATTAGTTCTGACATGAAGGACAGGTATATCTGTATCTACACACTCCTGTCCCAGATTTGTTTCAAACATTAATTCCATCACTTTGGTAAATGCTGTAACTACGCCACGCTGACATGCTCATACTTCTGCTCCGAGAGAGCAGACAGACCCGCTTAAAGGGCCCACACTACAGAAAAAAAATGACTTTTCCTCCAAAGAGACTGTTCGTTGCCCTGTTCATTGTCTATAGACGGAATGTAACGTTTTCAAATCCTTAGCGAACACCTGAACATTTACATATATCTGCCTATTCGTGCCGAGGTGATAGGAAACACCCAAACAGCTTTTTGCACAATACAGGGGAACCAATTACAACAGATATAAATCATTCTTAAAGGCACAGTAACAAAAACAATATTCAGAGATGTTAGAAAATGGTCGTGTACAAATGGATTACTGTAACAGTCTCGCCCTGTCTTGTCCTGATCAATGTTTACACGCGGTTTCTGTTACTGTTTACGCGTAACTCCGCCCCTAGCCTGCCTCCCGCTTCAGTTTTCACCTGTCCACTTGGTTGTAACCCCGCTCTGTCTCAGCTGTTGTGTATTACCCCCATGTATCTAGACCTCAGTCTTTGTGCTTGAGCTTGTCGGCCGACCGTGGTATTTCCCGTTTTTGTATCCGTATCCTTCACAGTGTTTACCCTGTTTGTGCTTCTTTGTGTTTTTTGTTAGTATTGAGATTTTAGTTCAGTTCATGTCCACTGTGTTTTGTTTTTTTATGTAACATAAACAGCAGCTGGTGGTCTGTTGGGTAGGGACTTAGTCCTGTGATCAGAAGGTTGTGGGTTCAAATTCCAGGTCTGCCAGTAGCACCACTGAGCTACCATTAAGCAAGGTACCGTCCCCACACACTGCTCCCTGGGCACTCCCCGTTGGTGGCAGCCCGCTGCTTGGGCTGAATGGGTTAAATGCAGAGAAAGAAGTTCACACTGTGTGCTGTGCTGTGGTGTGTTCACACGTGACTCTAAGGGGCCACTTTAATATAACGTCTGCACGTCCGTCCGCTTCTGATTACGGCTGCTAAAAAACTAAAACGAGAAAAACGTCGGATATGTGACCGGTATTGTGGAGCAAGAAATTTTAACACTGTTCCTGCTCACCTTCCTACAAGCACCATATACACTGAAACGAACATACAGACAGCTCACACCCGTATGGCAGCGGCTGGTTTTATCCTGGTGTTGCTGGGACACTTGGATGATGGCACTGGCTTTGGGGCCTTGTACAGAAACCTAGAGTGGATATTTGTCACAGCGTTTTAACACAGTTGGAAGCCAGCACTGGAGGGTAATAGTGCTTCAGCACACACTTTCCATTCAATGAGCTATTGGATAATGGCGAGTTTATTCAGAGCCTCATTATATTTGAATTTGATTTAACTCACAAATTTCCTCTGATTAGAATTGGAAAGAGGAGGAGAGACAGCGTGAGAGAGAGAAAGAAGAGACGGAAGAGAGAGCAATGGGGGTAGGAGAGTGACAGAGAAAGAGAGAGACAGAGACAGAGAGACAGAGAGAGAGAGAGAGAGAGAGAGAGAGAGAGAGAGAAATACAGAGAGAGAAAGACAGAGAGAGAAAGACAGAGAGAGAAAGACAGAGAGGGTGAGAGTGAAGGGAGGGAGGAGAATGAGTGACAGAAATTCCTGTGGGTCATGTGTGTGTGGCTGACGTCCGGTTAGACAGCTGCTCGATTATGCAGTGAGTCAGGCCCACCCTGATCTCAGGTCAGCTGGCCATCTGTCCGCACTGACACGGTCAACCGCAGGGACATTCTCGCTTTTGTTTGTTTTTATCATATCCTGACCCCTTTGGCTGGCCACTGCATTGTGACTTGCGATCCGAGTCAGCATTTAAACCACTTTCCCCCAAAGAGGTCAGATTTGTATGTCTTTTCAACTGCATTCAAAATGTTGTCCTCTCAGTTTTTCAGTTTAGCCAATGGTCCATTCATTGGCTCATCCTTTCAACTTTTCGTTATCCACCCATCCATCCATTTGTCCATCTAGTCGCCTATAAATGAAAGTGAGTCTTCCGGCGCAATCTGACTTATGGCCACTTTCCAGGGTGTTCCCCACATTAATATCCAGCATGAGCACACAATCACGCACCTATTAAGAGAAATTGATTGGATGTGCTTTGAATGGCCTGCCAAGAGCAGTCTGTGTGTGAGTAGTGGCGATAGTGGCGGGGGTAGGGGGTGGGTGATGGGTTGGGGGAGTGTCAGAGGCGGGTCAGGGGTTTAACAGGCAGTAATGAGGGGCCAGGTCAGCCATTAGAAACCCCTTTGGCCCCCAGCCAGCAAGAACCGGGCAGCGTTTCCGCCGCTGGCCTCTTTCCCTGTCCCCTGTCTGAGCTGCTTTAATGTGCTAATGCAGGAACACACACACTCTTACTCATACACACTCAAATGAGTCTCAGGGTTGCGTTAGAGAGGTTACGGGATTCCGTAGCTAGTTGATGTGTACTGGAACTCGACAGCGGTCCTGGGAAGGAAGAGATGTGATCTCATAGAAGAGTGCATACTTCAAACCAGAGAGTTTGATGCAGAAAGTATACATTGTTTAGACCCCTTATATAACAACTAAGCTGCAGAAATGTTGTTGTTTTGCCGATGTGGCAAAAATCAACACATTTAAAATTATAAAGAGCATGTTTTGCTGGAACGAGGCATAATACAGAACAGCCAATCAGAATAGGCATCATTTACCATATACTAGTCTTAAAGGCACAGTAACAAAAACAGCCTAAAGGATAAAGAGAGGTTAGAAAGGGTTGTGTAAAATGACTTATGAGTGCTTTTGGCACATAAAATCACGCTAAACAATCCAATATTTTATATCGTTCCCCAGGCCATCTCAATGTGATAAACCAACCACTGCATGTACAATGCAAATAAGCATGACCAGTGAGTGCTCGCATGTGATTTAAAATGCTGATTCAGGGTCCTTAAGCGTCTCAGAGTCTCCTCACAGTCTCTAAGGCTTCATAGAGAGCCAGTCCACTGCTGTTCTGGCCCCGTCTCAGAGAGAACGGCCACCTGCACCCCACCACCCCCATTACATTAGTGCTTAACCAGCCAAACCATGAGAGACAGGCGCGATAACTATTACAGGCAGCCAACACGCTCTTGCTTTTGGCCCTGTTAGTAAGCGGTGCAGGCTTCGGCGACGGCGGGAGAAAAACGGCAGGCGCGGAGCGAAACGGCTTCATTGGCAAAGGCCCTGGTCTCCTACACGGCTGAGCGCGTCCGACACGAGGGGTAAATTACAGCCCAGGCAAAGCTGTCATTACCCGAGGGCACTTGTTACGGCTGCACCCTGTGTTTTTCCAATTCACCCCCCAGCCTCCATACTGTCAGCCTCCTGAGTGGGTAAAGAAGGGGAGGGGTGGAAAGAGAGAGAGAGGGGGAGAGAGAGAGGAGTGAGATAGATGCTGGGAATATTACAGGCCCCAGTGGCCGGTGGGTAATTTTCCTGCAGAAGGATAATGGAAGAGAGGCAAGGCTCCCGCCGTGAGGGAGATGATTCCGATCCGGCTCCACCACTCGCCTAGCAGTGTTTACCGTCTCGCTGACTGGTTTTTAGAGTGCTTAAGAGTCCTCTCTCTCTCTCACACACACACACACACACACACACACACTCTTTCTTAAAAAAAAAACAATGTATTAAACAAGTGTATCCTATTTAGATTATCACTATAAGCTATTTTCCCCCACTCTCTCTTTTGCACACGCACACACACACATACACATACACACACCCTTGTTTTTATACTAAGTTGGGAAATGGGGTCATATCCCACAGATGCTTTATTAACTACCTATATGTAAAAATGTCTTATATTTATTATACATATATAACTACTTACAGTTTAAACTGATTTCCTACATGTATTACATAGAATACAATTGTATGTAATAACATCCTGTCAGCGTTGTCCAGAAACAAAGCAAATAACTCCCATTATTGATATTCTGCATCATTCACACATAGAGGTTGCCTTTTAAATTGTGTGAAATGTTTTTAAAACGACCCAATAGAAAAGTGCCAAAATGGCTAGACATCAAGCTACATTAGAAGTAAAGAAAGTTTTTGCCTTCTCCTATTACTATTTTGGAGATTTTGTTTTTTTGTATGATATGTAATGTCATTCATGTATTATATCTTTAACTGCCTACATATTTATTACACATATGCAAATACAGACATGCAATAACAAAGTACTCTATGTGTTATACACATATAACTACCAATATGTCAAACATTTTGTACAAATCTAAATACACAACTACACACATACAAAGCCTCTCACATGACACATGACAATGTGTCTCAGCATTTATAGAGCTAAAACAGGTGGAAACAGGAGCCTCTGTGCTGCATGCAAGTCTTCCTATGACGTCCCTCTGAGAGTCCCTGTGGCTCCGTAGTCCCAAGGTGGGCCCAGGTTGTGTGTGTGTGTGTGTGTGACTTTGGCTACTCTGCAGAAGAGGTGCAGGAGGTAAGTACATAGAGACACAGAGGGGCAGATTTACTCACAGCATTTAACAGGTCTGGAAAATTAGCACATTCAGAAAATGTTATTAACAGCAGCACTTTTCGTTTCAATCTTGTGGACGAAGATTTTTCTGACACGTGCGAAAGGCTATGAAAAAAAAAAAATCACACCAACTGTTATCACTAGCATCAGTGAATTTCATCCTAGTTATCACGCTTCATTAGCACTTGAGCCGCCCTCTGTTCCGCCCTACAGCCACAGAAAGCAAAGAAACACCTGCTGCCCAGTAACTGCCCAACCTGCTGAATTCTGAGGAGGACCGTGAGGCGCACCTGCGCTTACATGACACGATTCCCTCATGGGTAGAAACATGCACGTATTTACTCAGCACTCAAGATGTGGTTATTGCATGTACATTGCGTGTTTGTGCGTCACAATGGTATTCCGCCAAACAAGTATCTCCAAAATGGTAACTTTAAAGGAGAAGGCAAAAACATTCTTTACTTCTAATGTAACTTAATGTCTAGTTATTTTGGCACTTTTCTATTGGTTCATTTCTAATGACATTTTCACACACCTCAAAGGGCATTATAACATACAGGTGGCTAACATATAAGGGATATTGGTTTAAGTAGTCAAATAGGTATAATATACAGCATATACGACATTATAACATATAGGTATGTAAGAGCATAAGTAGGACACACATATGATCCCATTTCCCAACATAGCATGAAAACAAGATTAAGTTTGTGTGTGTGTGTATGTGTGCCTATGTGTGTGAGAGAGACAGAGAGAGAGAGAGAGAAAGAGAGAGAGAGAGAGAGAGAGAGAGAGAGAGAGAGAGAAAGAGAGAGAGAGAGA
>JBBIGA010000040.1:18066224-18092150 GCA_037576975.1 Alestes dentex | reverse complement strand
GAAAGAGAGAGAGAGAGAAAGAGAGAGAGAGAGAGAGAGAGAGAGAGAGAGAGAGAGAAAGAGAGAGAGAGAGAGAGGGAGGGAGAGGGAGAGGGGGAAGGGAAAATATTACAGTGACAACAGGTTACAGTTTTGTTTTTCTACAAAACTACAGCACATTTCATCGCCAAAGGCCTTCAACCTTTCAGAAGTAAGTGTGGGGACGATACCTTGCTCAGGGAACCTCAGAGTTGCTTAGTAGTCTAGAACACAGCGCCGCACACAGTGAGACCAGTGTGAGATTCTTTCGCTGCGTTTAACACATTCGCCAAGTGAAGCAGGGGGGTCCTCGTGACGCACCACCTGGGGAGCAGGGTGTGGGAACGACACCTTGCTCAGGGGTACCTCAGTGGTGCCACTAGCAGTCCTGGGATTCAAATCCATAGCCTTCTGACTGCAGGGGCAACTCCCTAACCACTAGACCACCAGCCACTTTTATTTCTTTTGCAGTTTTTTATGTTCCTCCTTTCACTTGGTGGTCCATGCAAGTAACATAACAATCAAAGTATATTCCAGTCACAGAAAAGTGGTTTTGTGTGTATATAAATATCTTAGAATTAAACACCACTCAGCCAATCAGATTTCAGGACCAGAACTATATATATTATAATGAATATTTTACAAGTACTTGGAATGCAGCTCGGCCAATCCGACCTTGCTTATTGTTTTAGAATAGCTAATAATCGATTCGAGGAAACATGATTGCCTGGAAAAATGATCTTTACTTTCCATAAGCAAACTACAGCACAAGGAAAGTAAATGCATCGTGTGGATCAGAATTGTCCTTAAAACCTATAGCAGTTTTTTATGCTAAAAACAGTTCTTTACACCCTTCTGATGCTCCAGCCCAGCTTGTTTATGGAAAGTAAAGATCATGCTTGCACTACTTTCCGCTGATGATCTTTACTTTCCATAAGAATGCTGGGCTCATCATTTAAAAAGGACTTAAAACATTTCTTTATAATATAATTTACTCTTAAAAATGATTATAAACTCTTCTTAATTTATCTATTCTTTAACTTCTGTAAAGTGACCTTGAGAGTCGTGAAAGGCGCTTATAAATAAAATGTATTATTATTATTATTATTTGGCTCAGAATTGTCCTTAAAGCCTATAGTGTATCAGGTTCATATTAAATGTCTTTCTGAAATGCCAATCTCAAAGCTCATACATTTGACAAAAGCGAGTGTGTGCAGATCAGAGTGACGGCAGCACGCGCTAAAATGACAGAACATTCTGTACTGTCCATACGAGCGCCTTGCGAGACCTCTGCACACTGCTGGTTTGTTCAATAAAAGATCACACGCAGAAATCTCGGCGTAACAAGGCGTGTGGATGGAGAGCGCGTCTCTCGAGCCTACACGCGGGGCTCTCCTCCTGGTGCTGTTTTATTTAGCTTCATTTTAACCCAAGTCTCTTTTCTTCTCCCTCGTTTCTCCCCCCCCCCATCAAAGTTTTAATTGAAAGTCAGTAAAAGGCGGAGGGGCTCCCGACTGAGAGCTCAAACACGGCTGTCTCCTCCTCTGGGTTTGAGCTGCCTCCCATGAGGCCGCGGGGCCCTGCGTCATTCACAAAAATCATTCAAATGGCTTCGACCTCAAAGCCTCGCCTTCATTCAGAAATCTTTTTATAGCTTGGGCTGTGCCAGGGAACAGGGCGTGCGAAGAAGGGAGCGGTGGGCTGGAGGGGGAGGGGAGGTGTGTGTTTAAGAGAGAGAGAGAGAGTGTGTGTGTGTGTGTGTGTGTGTGTGTGTGTGTGTGTGTAAGTGTGTAAGGAGGAGCTGCTTATAAAGTACCTGATGACAGACTCTCTCCCTTCTGCCACCCTGCCTCCTCCTTGGTACCTCTTCCTCACCTGATTGGCATCCACGCCTGTCCGTCTCCAGGACGGAGGTGATTGGACGGCAGACGGGACCGTGCTCTTTGACTGATGGGTGAGAAGTAGTTGGTTGGCTGAAAGTAAAGACGTCACAGCGCTCATCACAGACAGCAGCCTCATTCACAGATACAGCAGAACCGCAATGACAACACGCTCGGCGAGCCGAGCCGAACCACTGTACATATGAGAATTCTTTGATTTAGTATATCTCCTACATACCGCGTGAACTGCACAAGGTTAAAACAATATTTAAGTCCTGATCAGAGCTTTCCACTGAATTCAAAACCCGTCTGAAGAAAACCAACACTGGGACATAACGTGATTTAATGAAAGGAGCAATAAGCTCAAAAATAATGGAAAGATTTCGGTGAGGGGCATCATTCATAAGGTGGCAGGACATTTACCGGTCATCATGTAAACCCACCTAGACATTTTAAAGGCTGAAGGTTTTTCTGAAAGGCAGCATTCAAACGGCTATATGATATTTAAGCCTGTCATTGCATAAACCTCAAGTGTCAGTGGCTGCTTTCGTCAATTTCATAAGTTCTGATAACAGAAATATACCTTTATAAAGGCTCATACATGTTTATTGTCCTGAAAGGTGTGGTCTTATGAATGCTGCCTTACATTAGTGTAGGCAAAATGTCATAGCACCACTTTTGGCTAGTTCCTAGACATACAGGAATGACTGTATCCTAAGTATGATATCTCTTGCCAAAAGTGACATTAGAACCATGTAAGCTATTATGGAACCAAGCCCATGGAGTGAGCTATCCAAAGCCTGTCTAGTCAAAACACAGAACATACGGAATTATACTGCATATTTCATCTCCTGCCAAAGGTGACATTAAAACCATATGAGCTATTTAAAATCAAGTCCCTGGACAGAGATCAAATGCAATCAGAGCCTGTCTAGACAAAATACACACACTGGAGCTACATAGTGAGCAGAAGAACACACTTAAAAATGATGGTCTGCCATGATTTTGCTGTAATAGCCCAAGTCAAATGGTCACTGTGGCCTTCAAGTAGCTAAGTAGCATTAGCATGAGACTATGCAGCCACATCTACATGTTTTACAGTTGAGAGAGTTTTCTGGATTGCACTTTAGAGGAGTGTTTCATTCCTGCTTCATTTGATGTAAACAGGCCCACCGGGTATCACACTCCAGTTGAGTACCCCTAAATAAATTATTTATAATCAATTAATTATCAGACCATATTAATTTAATCTCTTAATGGATGACATTTATGGGTTTACTAAATATGTCACATCTCCACAAGGCCTTCTGAGGATAACCACCTCTAGCATTGCTGAAGCGAGCGGCCACACGTGAAAGCTGAAATAAGTGGAGTAATATGAACATATACAGTACTGTGCAAAAGTCTTGAGCCGCCCCTCATTTCTGTCGATTTTGCCTCAAATTGCCTTGTTGGTGAAAAAAATATATTTGGTGTACTAAGTAGATCAGTTAAAGAAATGGGAATATATGTTTCACTACATCAGGCTGCCTAAAGATGCAAGGCGTCTAGATTTACATTCACATTTACAGCATTTCGCAAAGGCTTTTATCCAAAGTGACTTCTGCTTCCTATCTACAGGGGGCAGTCTCCCTGGAGCAACTTGGGTTTAAGGGTCTTGCTCAGGGACCCAGTGATGGTGTGCTGAAGGTAGGATTCGAACCCATGACCTCTTGGTCCAGAGGCAAGGATCCTCCCCCTAGGCCACCACCACCCTTAGATCAAGGAGTTCCAACCACTCAGCATTCAGCACCACCAGTATACTGATCACCGCCTGATCATCTGGATTCATCTACACCTGTTTCTTCACTGGTTCAGGACTTCAGTTAGATGTGCTTTGTTCTGCTTGAGTGATTCATACGTAGGTGACTGAGTGGCTTAACAAATAAAAAACATTCCTCTGAAACATTCCTCTGAAAACGAGAGTCTTTGAACTATTCCTCAAGACCACATAAAAATATAAGAAAGTCTGGCTCTTAGGAAGCGAAATATGAAGAAATGAGCAGTGACTCAAGACTTTTGGACAGTACTGTGTGTAATGTCAGATATTAAACGGTCATTTGAATTAGAAATAGAAAGTGAAGTGAAAGTGTAAAGTGACCATTCTGTTATACGTGAACACACCACAGCAGACAGTGTGAACAGCACGGAATTTTTCCTCTGTGTTTAACCCATTCACCAAGTGAAGCAGGGGGCAGCCAGGAACACAGCGCCCGGGGAGCAGTGTGTGGGGACGGTACCTTGCTCAGGGTACCTCAGAGGTGCTTAGCAGTCTTGGGAATCGAAGCCAGGACTTCCTGACCGCAGGGCGAACGCCCTAATCACTACGCCACCAGCAGGGACCTTGAAAGGGGTTTGAGTGGGGAAACTGTGATCTGAGTGAACTGTTAGCATGTGAGTGCTGGAATGGAATGTTATTTGAGCAGAGGAATAGGAATATGAGAGAATGAATGGGATTTGAGTGGGGGAAGTGGACTGTGTGAGTAACTTAAGGATTTCCCAGGCCAGGAAATGGGTGTGTAAGCTGTGGGGTGGCTCTCTGACACACTCAGGCAGACAAGGCTGCTGGGAGACAGATGAGGTGGCACTAATCAGAAGCAGTGTGAGGGGAGGGGAGGGGGACAACAGGAGTGCATTAAAAGCCATTAGCTGCCTCCATCACTACCACACTCAGTTATTTTGACAGATTCATGCAGCAGGGTGATTCTCCACACAGAGGGTGTGTACACACACACCTTCACAGCCCTTCACACATCATGCAGCCCATCCAGGCATGACTGTACACACGCAAATTAGTGGTGGCGGTGGGGGGCCTGCGCATACAGTAGCTTAGTCAGACCAAGTGAGGCTTTACATGAAAGGGATACCCATCACTTCCAGTAATGCTGCTCACGTAACAGAATCCAGCAGCACTATAGATGTCACAGATACTGTTAATGATTTAAAACATGAGCTAAATTGTCCTAAAAAAGGTTCAACTGATCTATGCATTAACCAATTGTCCTGAAGAAGCCCGCCTTTCTTGAAAATGTATAGCCTGCGAAGTATACAATCAAAAAATGCAACAAAATAAAGATACTCACTGTGATGAGAGAATAAATGTGGCCTACACTGCTCCAAATGTGAGCTAAAGGTGTCTTAAACTGTCCTAAACATGGACTAAACTGGTTTAAATGTCAGTTAAAATGTCCAAAACATAATCAAAATTGTTCTAAACCTGAGCAACATTGTCCCAAACATGACCCACACTGCTATAAATGTGAGCTAGACTGTTCTACACATGGGCTAAATTCTCCAAAATGTGTCCAAATGTCTCCAAAAGTGTTTTTCCTTCTAAATGATAAAAATAAACGAACAAAGTACATACTAATGGAATCAGAACAAACATATAGGCAGTACGCAAATTAGTCACCATTGTTGGCAACAGTGCTGAAGAAATTTACATAAATAACTTCAATAGCACTCAACTGGGAGTGGCATATGACATGTACACCTGCGAAAACGAAAAAAAAAAAAAACAAACCTAAAATACGCACGGCTGCCCTGGCAGACCAAAATCTCTGTTTGGTTTAATTGCCATTATTACTCATTCTTTGTTTCTCTCCCTCCCTAATCCTGGTGGTGTTCCAGTATATTCCTGTTTCTCACTTCAAACACAAGCCCCTCTTTTCCAAGGTGACTCCACCTCCACAAATAGCCAACCCCCTGCCGGCCGAGCCTTTCCCAGCATCCGAGGTGGATTTCACATAATGGACCAAAAAAGGCTCAAATTATAGCTAATTAGCACGAATGTGAGTGCGGATCTCATTACCTGCCCCGTGATTCTGTTGACTCATATTTTTAATTAGTACATAGCAAGGGAGCCAGCACGGAGCTGGATGGGGATAACCATATTAATTACGGTTTGGAGAAGATTCTGCATAACCAGTGTTGGTAGAAGAACACTGCAGGAATCGATCGCACCATTGCATCAGCGTGCACCTGCTCAGACAATTTAAAGCAGTTAAAACAGACTGGGGAAAAAACAGTGAAACAGTCTTCAAACGTATAATTGGCTTGAATCTAATTGGCTTGAACAACTGTAAGAGTCACAAGTGAGAAAGAAAAGAAAAATGTACTGTAAGTTGCAAAGTGTGGCCTCCATGGATCAGAGAATTTTGTCCAGTACATCCCACAGAAGCTTGATTCGACTGAGATGTGGTGAATTTGGAGGCCAAGTCAAAACCATTCCTGAACACTTTTTGCGCACTACCTTGCTATAGGCCACTGCTAGTAGGGAATACCGTTAACATGAAGGCATGTACTTGGTCTGCAACAATGTTTAGGTAGGTGTTATGTGTTAAAAGATCCAATATTTCCCAGCAGAACATTGCCCAGAGCATCACACGGCCTTCACTGGCTTTCCTTCTTTCCATAGTGCACCCGGGCACAGTGTCTTCACCAGGTAAACAACGGACATGCACCCGCTGTCCATGTGATGTACAAGAAAATATTATTCATTAGACCAGGCTATGCTTTTCCATGGCTCCATAGTGCCCTTCTGAGGCTCACTCACCCCCTGAAGGTGGCACGATAGTGGGCAGAGGTCAGCATGGGCACTCTGACTGTTCTGCATTTACATTTACATTAACGGCATTTAGCAGACGCTTTTTATCCAAAGCGACTATCTACAGGGGGCAGTCTCCCTGGAGCAACTTGGGGTGAAGGGTCTTGCTCAGGAACCCAGTGGTGGTCTGCTGAAGGTGGGATTCGAACTCATGACCTCTTGGTCCAGAGGCAAGTATCCGACCCACTGAGCTACCACCACCTGCAGCTACGCAGCTCCATACACAGCAAGCTGGGATGCCCTATGAGTTCTGCTACCTTTCTGTCATAGCTAACATGAACCTTTTCACCAATTTGTGCTCCCCATGACCATCTGTTGTCCTTCCTTGGAGCACCAACCACTACATTCTAAGAACACCCCACAAACCGCCAAACCGCTAGGATTCTCAACGCTTGCCCGTTTTCCTGTTTCTAACCCATCAGCTTCAAGAACTTACTGTTAAATTGCTGCCTAATATATCCCACCCATATCTTGTTTATGTAACAAGATAATCGATGTTATCCACTTCCCCTCTCAGTGGTTTTAATGTTGTGGCGGTCTGGCGTCTAATGAGTATTACTGAACAATGTATTTTTGCTTTCAGAGCATAAATAAATAAAGTCATCCCAAGCTTTAAATACACATCAGAGATGTAACAAAACTTTGTTGGTTAGTTTGATGTGTCACATTCACATGACTACCAGCAGTGCCAACTCTCGCGCCATGAGGAGAGGCATGGCCAGAAATAAACCTGCGCCAGAGCCAAGAAACAAGCCAACACACACACGCACACACATACACTCCTCATCTCTCTCTCTCTCTTTCTCTCGTTTAGTGATTCTAGCAGTACAAATATAACTCTTGTTTACACACTAAAAAAATATGAAAACAAAATACCTCTTAAAAGAACAAAAAACATACATATGGAATGAATCCTTTAAGGAAAATGAATTAGGCCTACCAAGTCATTTCAGATCGAGCAATTTCTTTTAAGATGAGATACTTATATATGTATACCAAATAAATAGGAAGAAAAATGGCAAAAATACATTACTTCCATTACTTATTTACATCAGATACTTCCACTGTTTGTAAAGATCAAGTGTAAAGAGACTTCGGACAGAAATTTACAATGTCTCTGTTTTGTGTGAAATGATGCTTGTTTGTCTTTTGCATGATAGTTTGTAAGCTGCCGTGGGCCAGTGTTGTTTACTGGCATACACGCTTATTGACATTATGCAGCGATTATCAGAAAATTAGCCATTAACTGGGTCGCTTTACGAGCGATTATGCCTAAATTAAACCGTCAATGGTCTATTGAGCATCATCTTTATCCTGAGACTGCACTTCATTTGTACAGCACCCAGGTCTCCGAGCTCTATACCATGACACTTGTCTCCTTAATCCTAATAACTCCCCTTACAAAAAGGTGGACGCTGCGCGAGATAAGAAATAATTAGTGCTCGAATGATCACAATTCCCACGGCGTCGTCTGCCTCGCGCAGGCTGCTCAGATAGCCTTCCATTAACATGCAAGCAGCTTGGGTGAGGTGGGGTGGGGTGGGGTGTCGTGACGTCAGAGCGAGAGAGGAGGAGGAGAGGGGGAGAGGAGGAGGACGAGAGAGAAGGGAGGAAGAGAAGCGAGGGAGGAAGGGGAGGGGCCGCAGCCGATCTCGCCACGATTAGAACAGAAAACACACTTAAACACCATTAAGTTCAATGTTACATGTGCCGTTTAGTTTCCAGGGCAACGGCGGGGAGGTGTATATTTAGAGCCTACAGGATAAGGAGCTGGAGAGAGGAGTCGGAGACGGAGGAAAGAGGAGAGAGAGAAAAAAAAAGAGGGTGAGAAAAAGAACCGGGGGGGGGGGATGTGTTGCTCCCACAGCGGAGGAGCAAATTGTATTGATAGAAAATGTTGTATATTATAATTATAGTTTCGTGGGGTTTTTTAAATTATTATTTGTTCTTTTATTTATTTATTTATTTTACTACTTTCAGCTTGAATTGTGTGAACATTTTATGACAAATGGACCAAAAGAGGTTTTGGAATGCAAACCTTTCCATTTATAGATTTTTTTTTTTTTTTGCATTTTCCTATAAAGTTGACATATTTTCCAGAATAACCGCCCCTGCTCATCAATAAATTCAGCTACTTTAAGATGTACTCATTGCTGACACAGGTCCCACTCACACAGCTAGTATAAACTCCATAGAAAAGCACTGCCAATACAATGTGAAGCGTCGACTAGAAGGGCACAGAGCCCCCCCGGCATTAGGGTCTGGTGCAGTGGAACTTTGATGGAGCTCCATTCAATACTTTTAAGAGCGGCGTAAACACCTGATCTCACTAATACTCTTGTGGCTGCTTGCAATCAACTCTTCATGCAATGTTCGAACATCTTGTGGGCGTTCCCAAAAGAGTAGAATCTGTCACTGCCGCAAAAAAGGGCCCAAACTCCCTCTTAATCCACCCGCAGGAGGAACACTTGAAGGGCAGATGTCTGCAAACTTTTGGACACGTATCCTAGTAAATGATATCTTCCAAAATGATGCAGTTAGACAGAGGAGAGGCAGCCTGGGCCTTTGGTACAAGAGTTTGAGGAGATGTCACCGACTCCCGCAGAGATGCTGACATGTTTTGAGTCACTGAGTATTTAAAGCATCAGCACGCTAACTGATTCATGCCAAGCAGAACAGTACGAACTAAGGCCAGTCAACTTTTTCTTTTTTTTCTTTTCTTTTCTTTTTTTTTTCTTACCTCTCCCACTTCTAAATGTCAGCTTAGCACTTGCGAAGAAGCTCGCGTACGTCACGAGAACGCACGCAGCGCCGGTCAACTCCCTCGAGTGGACATTTGATACGCCGTTTTATCTCCTAGTTGGGAATCTTGAGCTGTTGTTTGTGTTTTCGGGCTGTGAATGCTAGCCAGATGGAGGCAGCAGTGACTCGAAGTCCCTTGTGCACCTGAAAAAGCTCCGAAACCTAAACAGAGAAGGAGGACCAACAGACAGGCCAACAGGCATTAAAAACATCACTTTGACTGAATCCAGTTATAAAAGATAGTGTTAGGGGTTTTTAGCCCCCGGGCTATGCTACAGATAATGTTAAAGGAAGATGTCAGCATTATTTACCTCAGTCTCTATTTGCCATGTCTGTATAGTAGGGTTTATTCACATGGATAGTCATTTCAGTCCATCTCCCTGCTCATAGAAAAGAACAGAAAACCCCTTGACTCAAAATAGAATAGAATAGAATAGAACTTCAGCATAATATGATAATGTAGTAAAACTCAATGGGCAGTTGCTTCAGCGCACGCCCACTGGATTCTGTGTTTGTTTTCAGATCAACAGGTTTTCTATTCTTTTCCAAAGTGTTAGGAAAGTGTCCAAAGTGTCTGTGATTATCAACTGTATGTTATAGACTAGACTAACTGGTATATTAACAGTTGTATGCAGAAGTCTCAGTGCCTTCAGTCAATGTTGATTTTCTATGTTAAAAAAAAAAAAACAAGTGCACATGACAGAGAATGCCTTCTGAAATGTTTAATTCATTTTAATGCATTTAATTTAATGCATTTATTTGCAGTTTGACATATCAAGAAAAAAAAAACCTAAAATGTAGCCTTTGCAATGGTTACGGTACATTTGATATTTAGGTTTAGGTTTTTTTCTGATAAAACTAAAATTTGTACCAAGATGCCATAATTAAGTTTTTTTCACCCCTTTCTCTTCACATTTTCACTTTTTCCTCACTTTTTCTCAATAATAAAAATGGAACTTTGGACACCGTTTGCATCTACAGTAGGTTTAAAAACACTGGAGTGTTCCTTTAATTCCAGAATGGAGGTCCAGGTTTACAGTTGTAACGATTATATCATAACATCAGTTTGAATTGGGGTTTTTTAATGTAATTACTGAATAATAAGCAGTAGTACTTGATGGGTTAACTAGGAATAGGTCAGGAATCCAACACTATTCAAGACCTGCAGTCTTGCCGTAAGTCTATATTGTCAGGTATCGTGCAAGATCTCTTTATTTGTTTGGTGTAACTTGCCCAGTGATGAGTAAAAAAAAAAAAAGAAAAAAACAGGACTCACTCAGAACACAAATGTCTTATTCCAAAGAGAAGCAGACAAGAATTTCATATTATTCATGAAACACTTTCATCTCTCCGCTATTCTACACAGGCGGAGGGGTTGTTTGGTGGATCTCCGAATGAAGTGTATATGCAAAGTTAATCAGATTTGATGTGACTCAGAGTTCGAGTTGGAGAGAGAGGGAAGGAGAGGGAAGGAGAGGGAAGGAGAGGGAGAGAGAGACAGAAAGATAGACAGAGAGAGAGAGAGAGAGAGAGAGAGAGAGAGTACAGTACACAAGGCGCAGAGCATCACCATGGCAGCCAGAGTCCCACCCGCGTCCTGCAGGTGTGTGACTCACCCATCAGCTCCACAAAGAGACAGAGGACACCGCATAGAGACGCAATCTCTCCATCTCTCTCTCTCCCTCTCTCTCTCTCTCCCTCTCTGACACATGCCGCATTGCCAACTTCCATGTGGGCACGCCACACACCCATGCACTCATTCACACACTCACTCACCGCCACTTCCGCACGTACTGCAGTGATGCAAAACACCCATCGATCACGACGTTCGATCCTCCGATACCACTCGACACTGGGCTCATTCTTTAAGGCACAACCACACACGCACGCTCCCTCTCATGCTGACTCTCGCAAACACGAACTCCCACGCACGCCACGCCGCACACACACTCGTTGGGACAAATTGAAAGTGAAATTCTCTCCCTCACACACACACACACACACCCAAAAGCCCCTGGAGTCTCTTATTAGACGGTGGCGAAGCCTGCGTCCCGGTTAAGGTGGGAAATGAACGGGATACGAGCGAGACCGCTCCTGCGCTACCTGCTGAGAAAAAGCTGGTGGGGGGGTTTCTTGACCGCAGCCCCTATTTATTACCACTCATGCTGAAATGAAAAAGTTCCGTAAAGCAACTGTGCAAGGTCTTGATACCAGGTGCACTCATCTGAGCTGCAACTCAAGAGCCAGGGTAAATGGCTATTAGTTAACATTCACATACAGGGAGTGCAGAACAATAAAAACAGCTATGAGATTTGGATTTGACAGAGAAAACCCTTTATTTATTATTTGTTTGTATTCACGCCGCCAGCTGCCCTTTACATTGTGTCAGTTCGAGACAAATAGCGGCGCACAAATGGTTCAAAATGTCTTGGAATAAGATCCCGACACTCATTAAAGTGCACAAAGGTTAAGAACTATCTCCTCCTATAAATGAACCATTTCAGATATACAAGCTGTTATTGTATGTTATTGTAGATTATACATTTCAAAACGCTTTATATGCTCTTGTCCGTGGAGGCCACATATAACAGGACAGTGGAAATATCCTATTATTTGTGTCTTTTTATATTCCCAAATGTTCTTACATCACGAGAACTTTGTTTTCTGTATTATTTTATTTTAAGCTGCCATGCAGCATGTCGATCGATGACTTAAATGACTGAGTAAGGCTGTCTTAGTTACATTTGTGTTTTTTGACTGGTTTTATAATAAGCTCCCTAGAAACTTAAACCTCATTGAGTAAAATTCCACTTTGGACATACAGTGGCTTCACAACAACCTCAGGGAAGTAATTATGGACAATCTGCTATATCTTGGAACAACTGTGATTTACAGAAAGGAAAATTCCGTAGCCTGTGTCTGTGCTGAACAAGTCATTATCAGTATAACTGTCTCTGCTGGGACTAATAGCTTTCACATTATACTTCTTAATGTAATAGGTCTACCGTCACCGATCAGTCCAGTTAAAAGCACTGATAAGTGAAGTGATTAACATTGATTGGCTCATTAAAGTGGCACCTGTCAGAGGGTGGGATCTATTAGGCACCAAATGAACAGTCGGTACTTGAAGTTGATGTGTTGGAAGCACTTAAAATTGGAAGGATCTGAGCGACTCTGACGAGGGCCAAATTGTGAAGGCTGGATGACTGATTCAGAACATCTCCAAAACAGGGGTGATCCCAGTTTGCAGCGATTAGTACCTACCAAAAGTGGTATATAGAAAGAGCCAGCGAGAGAGTCATTGGGTTCCTAAGGCTTATGGATATATATGGTCCATGAAGGCTAGCCTGCCTAAGAACCGCTGTAGAACAAATTGCTGAAAAAGTAAAGGCTGGCTATGATAGACAGTGTACTGCAGCTTGCACATGTGGCTGTGATGCTAAAGATTGGTCAGACTCTTGTGTAGTCAATGCCTCGTTATTTCAAAGTGGTTTTGGTGGCGCGAGTTGGACCTGTGGAAAATCAGGCAGGTGGGTTTTATTGGCATGCTTGATTGGTATACAGTCTATGTAAAAGGAACAGAGGCAAAACATTTTACTATTTTTGTTCTTACCAGTTCTGAAACACAGGAACTGAATGACAACATTCAAATATTGGTCCTGTTTAGACCAAAACAATCCATTTTCATTTCATTTTGCACTGCTTATTTATCAGCTCACCATGACGCGTCCTTACAACAAACACATGGATACAGTGGCTAATGTAGCTAACTAATAATGAAAGGTGGTATTCTGTAACGGAATGCCTAAATCTTCACACACACTTATACCATCTGTGCATAAGGACTTCTAACAAAACAGCAGAATAAATCAGTCCAGCAAGCAATGGTATCCTGGCAGAATATGTTCCATTTATTTGTCAGCTACATTTGCCTCGTTTCGTTTTAAAGACACTAAGCATGTCTTGGCTGAACGACTGCGTTTGGGGAAATTGATGTAAATTCATTTTGTGCTGGGCCATTGCTTTAAGATGAATAACTCAATAATAAGCCCGCGGTTGAATGGGGCTAATCTCGGAAATGCTTTGGAAAAAAAAAAAAAACCCTCAAAAGAGTCCAGCTCTCTCTGCTCTGTTAAAGCAATGTTCTAAGATTGCTATCAGATGGATAGAAGCCAGAGGCTCTCCTTTAGCGTCTGACGGCAGCTCTAAGCTTGGCCGACCTGGCCCTTGGATTGTCCTGCATCTCCTCGCTGCTGGGCACCACCACCTTCTTCTGCAGGCTGACCCAGTGGCTGCTGCTTCTCCCTCTCCCTGCCTCTTCCTCCTCCTCCTCATCCTCCTCCTCCTCTGCCTCTCGGAGTCGGTGGCGGGCCCACTGGCGGACGTTGCGGCGCGGCGGGGCAGCCAGGTCCTCGCCCCGGAGGAAGCGCTTGGCTATGCGGTCCTCCAGAGAGTGGAAGGTGAGGACGCAGAGGCGGCCCCCAGGCCGTAGGACACCCTGCGCGGCCTCCAGTCCAGCCACCAGCTCATTCAGCTCATCATTTACAAACACACGTAGCGCCTGGAAGGTTTTAGTGGCGATGTGCGAGGGCCTCTGCAGGCGGTCCCGTCGAGAGTACAAAGCAGAGTCCGGGAACTCTCCTGAGGAGACAGAGAGAGAAGGAAGGAGAGACAAGGGATGAAAGTGTCATTTATCATGCCGACGCTTTGGGTAAAAGTTCTTAAAGGATCAGAATGGAGGAGGAAAAAAGGTTTATTGAATGTAAATCAGGGGGACGTCCTGGAGAACTGTCCTCCAAGTCCAGCACTCTTGACTGAGCGAATAACTGCTCAGGACCTGGAGATTTGAGTCGAGTCTGCTGGGTTAGATTTGAGTGAGCATCACACAGCCCGGGAGTAGCAGCTATCTTTAGCCAGTTTTAGAGATAACAGCATGTCATACAGCGGCGCTGACAACTCATACTCAAGTCAGACTCGAGCGTACCTGAGCTGCAAGTTCACTGACTCAGGACTCAGCTCAGACTTAGCCTGAACTGACTCGCATCTCGAACTGGACGTGCCCTCGAGCAACTCGGGCTTTCTTTTAACTGATTCGCGTCTCAATTCAGACTCGCCTTTAACTGACCCGTGACTCAACTTAGACTGACCCACAACTGACTCGTAACCTGATTTGAGACTGAAGGCTATTGAAAATAAAACTAAATTACAACCGCCTACCTCAATGCAGAACCCGTGGTCCACTTATGACATTTGTCATTATTCTTTTTTTATATTACAATTTTTCAACTTTTATTTATCCTTTAATTGTGAAGTTGCTGGGTTTTTTTTGCTGTGCTTTTAAGACTGATAACTGACCATCCGGCCCTGTCTCAAAAAGAAGTCTGGACTAAAATACTCCTTATTATATATTTAAGAATGCTTCAAATATGCTCTTGTCCGTGGAGATCACAAATTCTAGGACATTGGAAATTTGTGTCTTTTTATACTCCCAAACATTCTTACATCTCGAGAATGTATCATTTTAAGCTGCCATGCAGCATTTTGATCATTGATTTAAACGACTGAGTAAGGCTGTGTTAGCTACATTTGTGTTTTTTAATGGTTTTAATGCTGAGTTTCCAAGAAACAGGTTTTCTCAACATAAACCTCACAGTTCAATTCTGAATTAAACACACAGCGTAACCAGATGTTATGACAACCTCAGAGAAGTAATTATGGACTTATCTGCAATATTTTGGACTAAAATCCATAGTCTGTATCTGTGTTGAACAAGTCATTATCAATAAAAATCTATCTGCTGGTTCTAATAGCTTTCATGTTCTACCTGTCTTCTAATTGACAGTCCTGCCCTGTCTCAAAAAGCAGTCTGGACTAAAATACTGCTTATTACTTCAGCATGAGTGGGCAGGGCTGAACTACTTTAGGCTGAATACGTGGACAAATGCAAAAGTGTTGGTTTTTCAAAACATCAGTAATCCACTGGATTCTTAACGGCCTGTTTTCTCCGTTTGCATATAATAACCGCGGGAGGTAAGTACATCAAAATATTTTATTACAGAAAGTAAGCGGAGCTTTCATGTTAGGAACCTCTGACTCCACACGCCTTTCCTGACCCTGTTGTCGTAAAAGCAGAACTAAAGCACAGTATGTGTTTGAAAGCCTTAGATTTGAAACAATTCTGGCTTAAGATATTGTATAAATATTATATAAAGCATTCACTTCTTCTGACTCTACAAAGCCAATTATTACACACAGTGGGCACAGGACCTTGGGGTGCTGCTTGAACAAAAAAGAAAAGCCTTTTTTTTCTGGGGGGGAAAAAAAAGCAAACAAACCAACCAAAAAATATTTAAAAATATATATTTAAAAAACTCTGAGGATACACTTTGTACTAATATGACTCAGCATGGGTGAAATGGGCCGACATACTAACTAAGGCACCTGAATGATGAAGCCCAAGGCTAAAAAATAATCTAGCTCAACAAGCCGACTTCAAAACAGCGAAGGGAGGTGGGCATTTCGATTTACGATCGCAAAAGATTGTTTCCCCCTCACTGCCGGAAAAGAGTGCGTATTCCTAGACTTCCTAGACTGTTCACCACTGATCTTGAAGCTGGATACTGTTTCAGGCGATAGGAACGCAACTTGATAAGACGTCGGATCAAATCAGAACACTGAGAGAAGGATTGGTTTCTCATAGTGGAAAAAAAAAGCTGCTTTCATCATGGCTAGTGATTTGCACAGGCTGAGAGCCATGCTGCACCAATTCGCATCTAGTCTCTACAAAAAACAAAAATATGGAAATGACGAAGTAAAAATATCTCTTTAAAAAAGCTGTAAGAGATGTCCATCAAAAACATGGATGCTTCAGAAAGGTGACTAAAGGGTTAGAGCTGAGTTATTCAAGCACGGAAGCCTTTTTTGCCATTCTAAATTGAAAGTAAATTATACTGTACAGATGTGTAAAGTGGCCACTTGTCATACGTGAACACACCACAGCACACAGTGTGATCAGTGTCAAATTCTTCCTCTGTATTTAACCCATTCACCAAGTGAAGCAGCGGGCAGCCAGAAACTCAGCGCCCGGGGAGCAGTGTGTGGGGGCGGTACCTTGCTCACGGGTACCTCAGTGGTGCCACTAGCAGTCATGGGATTCGAACCCACAACCTTCTGTTCGCAGAGGCAGCTGCCTAGTGGTTAGTCAGCTATTTCATTTAAAGCATTAAGTAAAATTTGAAGCACTAAGCAAAATGATACACACTTTACAAAGTACTTTGTGTTGACGGATAGGGACATTTTTTAGTTTGGTCACATGCTGTAACACAAGAATATGGGAATGTGTCCAAGAACACTAAGCACTATTTATAAGCATTAGTGTTCTTCAATGGGACAGGCACCTGACAGACCCCTGAGGTTAAAACGGACTAGTTCATAACGATGTTGTCCTGTACACTCTATACTAGGGATGTCACGATTAACCGGTTTCACGATTAACCGCGATTTAAAACGGCACGGTTAATTAATCATGAAGGCTCCTCAACATCGCATTTCTGTTGGCACTCTTAAAAACGTAGATTCTAACAGTGCTATCAACAGATCGGTGGGACTCGCCCGGAACAAAAATGTTTCACCAGCGGTGCACTTGTGCTAGAAACACACAGACTGTCCAATCGGCGAATGACGGCTCACTGGACCACACTAAACAACGGCAGAGGAAAAAAATGAATACGCTTCATTTCCACCAAAGAAGCGACTGAAGTCTGCCATATGGGAGGGACTTATTCAAGACGATGGGTCACCCATGTGCAAAACGCGCCACAAGAAAGTTGCGGCAAAAGGAGGTAATACCTCGAACATGACGCAGCACCTGCGGGATCATCATCCAGGTTTATACGCCCAAGAAAAGGTAATCCAAAATGACGGGTGTAAAGAGATGGGGGAATTAAATATAAACGTGTCAGGGAAATGGGCTAATATGCAAGCTTAAACTTAATTCTAAAGATATAGTCTCTGTTTATTTTTATTTTCACTATGATGCATCACGGTATACATTATTATTTGTGTTTCAAAAGGCAGTATCCATTTATATATAAAAGGTAAAAGCGTCTAAAGAACATGACTGTCTACATTATGAAATGAATACATGCGAAATAGTCGTGATAATCGTGAATCCGTGATTATTTCCCAGACGATAATCGCGTCATCAAAATCTATAATCGCGACATCCCGATTCTATACAGCAGTCTAGTGGAGCTTTTTCCTTTGTGATTTTAGATGTAGATGCTGTATATGCAGGACAAGAGTGTTAAATATTTCAGAGCTCCATGATGTGGAAAAAATACTGGTATTACGATTACATTATAACACATTCTACACATTACAAACACCATATTAAAAAAAATAGATGCATTGTACATTGTAGAAGTATGGAGAGAGAGAGAGAATTAGAGAGAGAGAGAGAATAAGAGAGAGAGAGAAACAGAGAGGGAGAGTGAATAAGGGGGAGAGAGAGAGAATAAGAGGGAGAGTGAGCGAGCGAGAGAGAGAGAGAGAGAATGAGAGGGAGAGAGAGGGAGAGAGAGAGAGAGAATAAGAGAGAGAGAGACTAAGAGACAGAGCGAGAGAGAGAGAGAGAGAGGGAGAGAGAGAGAATAAGAGACAGAGAGACTAAGAGACAGAGAGAGAGAATAAAAGAGAGAGAGAGAAAGAGAGAGAGAAACGGAAAGAGAGGGAGAGAGAATAAGAGACAGAGAGAGAATAAAATACAGAGAGAGAGAGAGAGAGAGAGAGAGAGAGAGACAGAAAGAGAGGGACAGAGAGGGACAGAGAGAGAGAGAATAAAAGACAGAGAGAGAGAGAGAGAGAATAACAGACAAAGAGAGAGATATGGATGGGGAGGAAGATCTTAAGAGCCTTATGGTGAAAAGGGGAAAAATAGCTGGGAGAGAGGGGTTAATTAAGGACTTGCAGGAGCCAGCGTGTGTGTAAGAAAGAGAAAGAGAGAGAAATAAGAGGCAGAAGAGCAGAGAAAGCCACGCTGGAACAGATGGTGCGAACGCACAAACAAATACGACCGGCTGAGGGTGTGGGCTACAGCACGCAAATAAACAAACAAACAAACAAGCTGGAGCTCAACTTTGGAGAGCCGGTGGAAAAGTTTGTGACGAGGATCCATTCTGCTGCCATTATGCAGCATGTCAGTCTGACCCACCCCCCGGTTTCCTGTTAGTGCCACGATCTGGACGTGAAACTGATGTTCTTTTCTAAATTAAGAGGCGCGGGCATCAAGAGAAACTCCTTACAGCGTCCTCAGAATTCAAAACCAACTCTAAAAGAGATGTCTGCATGTGAGTCACTCAAGGTTTCATATTATTTTGAAGAACGAACGCTTTCTTGATTGTTTTTTTTTTTTTTCTGTTGGCAAAGGCGCTCTTGTCATTCTTTATTTGTCTGAGGCGCTCACAGACAAACGGCAGGCATGAAACCCATTTTCTGTTCTTTTTTTCCCCTCGATTCATGGGCTCAGAATGAGACGATTCAAAGACGAAACAAGCCTAGCAAAGCAAAATGGCACAGTTACTCCAGGTTCTCAAAATAATATTAATAATAGTAATGACATGTTAAGAACTTTCACAAAGTATAACTGCCATTTTGTTATACCATTAAAAATAAATAAATAAATAAATAAACAATAATAATAATCATCACATTTAGATCTAAGGCAGATTTTAGTGTATCAAGTGGGAGAAAATTGTAATCTTAGCATCCCTGCATTATAAAACGAAAAGTTCTCAAAATAATAATAATAATAATAATTTAAAATAATAATAATAATAATAATAATAATAGTAATAATAATGATAAATACATTTTAAGAACTTTCACCCGGTATAACAGTGCCGCTTTGTGGTTGTGCCAATAATAATAATGATGATAATAATAATAATAATAATAATATAATAACAATAATAATAATACAACTATTATATATAGTAGTTTATTGCTATATTTAAATTAAATTCAGACTTTTATTTCAGTGTATCAAGTGTTGAAAATTTGTAATCTTAACATCATTTTATTACAAACTGAAAATAACAGACAGGCTAAGCAGGGCATATGTCAGTGTCTCTCTTACGTGGAGCTCTATAGAGGGGACCTAATTAAGTGGCTGTCTCCAGTGAGGGGGGTGGGATTATTGGGTAACACCCGACTGCTTGGACCTGATAATTGGCAGTATGTCTTGTTTGGGTCAGGCTGATTATTGTGTGACATCCTTCTATAATGAAGAGCGAGGGCACTCTGGAATAAGGCTCTGCCCTCACACATTTTACCCTGAATAGCAGGCTAATTCTTAATCGAAACCATGGACTGAATGACCCCTTTCCCTTTGCAATTGTGTTCTATTATTAATCATCCCCTGTTGCCCCTTGCAGCGAACTACAGGCAAAAACACCATTTGAAATTCAAGGCTACATTACAGCAACCATCATTAGCCTTGTGTCCTTTCAGCTTGTGCAAACAACGGCCAGAATGGACACATTATCAAGTTGCAGAACTGATGGCGCTCTGTTTAACTGATAGCACCAACTTCCCAGCCTCCGATTCCACAATCACGGCTGGACTTCACTTGCTGATCCCATGAGGGAAAACGTAAATAATAAACAGCTTAAAGTGAGTAAATCTAGCTTTAAATTGTTTAGCAAAAAAACACCACCTACTCAAATGATACGATTAAAAAAAAAAAAATTGCATGGATCAACTTCTCCATGAAGCACATTTAAAAACGACTCTTTATGCATGATTCCCATTTATGTGTATATAGTTCCAGAGTGTAATAACTGGACCTCTCAACATCTTTTTTTTTTTTTTTAATGCAACACAGCACTTTCATCACTTTTCCTCAAAGGTATTTGGAGCAAAAATAGTTAATTATTTTGCTAAAAGAAAACCTTGTAAACTCTTAAGCGTGAAGGTGGATCTATTATGCTTTGTGGTTGGGAGGACAGTGGCAGAGGAAATGTGAGGACAGACAGAAGAAAGAGATTCTACTACATATAACTAAATACAGGCTGAAAGGTAATGTCCCACAACCAGTGAAGAAACTGAAGAATAAAAAAAGGCTGGTTATTACAAGAAGACAATGAACCAAGACTATCAACAAAATGAACTTTGAACTACCTTAAGGTTCTCTAAACTTGAGTGTTATTGAAAATGTGAGCTTAACATGCTGAGTATGCAAAACAAAATGTGAAAAATTCTAAAATGGACAAAAGAACCAAATAAATCTTAAATCAAGATAAATAGTTGATTTGAAACCTCAGCCGCTAACATTTTTTTGTAGCCAAAGGCAGGAGCGTCAGAAGCATTTTTAATGTGAGGGGGACGCATCGGTCTACGCTTGGGGGTGGGGTTTGGGCGTGGGGCAGGGTTTGGACATGGGGCGGGGTTTGGGCGTGGGGCGGGGTTTGGGCGTGGGGCAGGGTTTAGGAGTGGGGCGAGGTTTAGGAGTGGGGCGGGGCTTGGGTGGGGGCAGGGTTGCTGCGTGTGTGCAAAGTCTCCTCCTTTTAGGGGGTGGGGGTGTTTGGAAACCCCTGTTGAATCTTGAATCTTTCCCGAAAGAATCCACTCCACTTAATCGACAGAAGAAGAACACACCACTGGAAATCCGCTCGGGTTTGCCTCCAACTCACCGCATGCAAGTGAAGTGAATCCTCAGTACACAGACAGGCTGCTCGGATTTCCAGTGGTGTGTGTATACTTTTATCGATTAAGTGGAGTGGATTCTTTCGCAAAAGATTCAAGATTCAACAGCGCTGGGTGAACTAATTATTTATGTTAAATGTGGGGGGGTCCAAACGAATAATTATGAAATGTGAGGGGGACACGTCCCCCTCTGACTGAATAGTGACGACGCCCATGGCCCCCCGATGTACTGAAGGGGGGCCCAAGCTTGTGCGCATGCCACATTTGATGTTTGATTTTTTTCCAGTTTGTTCAATAATTTGTTTAATTCAGCAAATACGTAACTATGCAATCAAACATTGCATAGTTGCGTTATATATATTTCTTACAGAGAGTACTTTCAACTAGGAAAACAAATCTGACCAAGGCTACCCACTTACTTGCTATGTAAATACATGTCTGTGAACGAATTGATAAAGTCTCTTGGATGAGAGACGAAACGTCTTCAACTCTCTACCCAAGTCCAGATGACTTATAAACTCCTTTCTACATATGTAAATACAGTAACCCCCCCTCCTCCACAAAATGCGGATATCCTCCACATTTTTTTTATTTTGTGAGTCCGGGCCTCGTCTGCCATGCCTCTTCGTCCTGGTGCTGGGTTGCTAAGCACTGCGCCCAAATATAAACCCTGCAAGAGGACGAGGGGCCGTGACGGACACGGCCCAGATGTCACAGCTTTTTTTGTCACTGTACTCAGAGGCGGGAGGTTTGAAAGTAGCCAATCCGAGCACGTTATTTATTTTTCCTTGGTGCTGATTGGCTGCTGCCCAGAATTTCCACCTTGGAGCGTCTCGAGTGTTCTCGTGTTTTTCGTTTTGTCCTTCTTGAAGCCCTGTATTTTTATTCCTGTAAATTTATTACTGTATTTACCCGTTTATACCAATGAAAACAACAGTGCATAGCAAAAAAAACCCACGTGCAAGGATTACAGTACAATCTATACAGCGGTAATATCGGTTCTAGCACTGCAGGAGTTCAGTGTGAATTGTACAGTACGGATACGGGTTTACCTTTACATTTTTTTTTTAAGGCTAATGAGTTTAAAATGAAATTAAAGTGTTTTGGGAGTATGTTTGGGGGCATATTTAGGGTTTACACTATGAAAACAGGCATTTCTAGGCATTTTTTAAAACCACAACACAACGCTGTTTGTCACTATACGCAGGTGTTCTTAGAACGTAACCCCTGTGAAAAGCAGGGGGTTACTGTAGTTTATTCTGATTTGCTCATTCAAGAAGCGGCCCCGGATGTTTAGTTCCTCTATATGGACAATATGGACCAGGGACTGTATGTTTTGATGTTTACACACCACTTCTAACTCTTTTAAAAGGGGCGGGAAGTTCACTCTTCTCTGATGTAAGCCATTCTTAACATAAAATGGCTCAGAAGGCATGGAGTAGTGAGCATCCTGCAGTATGGACGAAACTGGAACGTCAGAATTAAGGAGGCCTCTGAATCTGGGACAGAGCTGAAGCATGGCGCTATGTTCAGAGACACAGTACAGCTCTTAAAAGGAGCTATATGGTGAGATCCTCCTAAAGGGCCTTTACGGCACAGTATGTACGCATTTACTGTCTCGCAGTGAAAGCCATGATCCTTCCTGTCCATGCAGTGGGATTCGTTCAGACAAGAAAGACAAGAAACAGTCCTGCTTCAGCACTTCTTACTCAGAGTGACTGTGACACCATGCAACCACAGCTGTGTCACTGACACCAGGTGTCCAGGTGAGGTGGATGAGCTGAAAATTGTCCCGCTGAATCGTTCCAATTACAGCCCGTCAAAACGGACAGTCGAGAGGTTCAGAGCCAGGGAGAAAATCTGCCTCTGATCAAGAACTGGGCCAGGTAGACATCTACGTATGTACCATGCTGTTAGGACTATTCTCCTTAGATCATAAGGCCAGGCGACTATTCTCCTTAGATCATAAGGCCAGGCAACTATTTGAACACATCCTTGTTGCCTGTGCTGGCTTTTAAGATGCTGTTTGAATGATCTCATGGTGTACAAACCAGGGATCAAGTAAGGAAAAGGTTCATGGTCTGGACATTCTAAATCCTTACTATGTGTGCAATGTCATTATGCTGAACCAAGAAAGGGTCATTCCAACAATTTCTCCATAATTCAGATATGTACACATATAATGTACACAGTCATTTAAAAAGATTTGATATGAAATGCTTCATTCTAGATCAGGGGTCACTAACCTTTTTGAAACTGGGAGCTACTCCCAACAGACCACCTTGAATGAGTGTGTTAATTGCAATGGCTAAATTATATAGAAATTTCTAAAGAATTGGAAGAATTCTCTTCAGACATTCATTTAACATTTAACTTGAAAATGATAGTATGAATGAAGATGCATTTTTCATTCAGTGATCTGAACCTGAGGCAGGTCCACTGCGCTTCAGGTGTTTTGTGTGTCGAAAGCTTGCGTATCCTCAGTACAGGACTGAATCCCTCGCTATGACAACAAACTGATGAGTCATCTGCGGTGACTGTGTCTCACGGACGAACTTACATATTTCTGCTCATCTCTGTCTAGGGACGAAAAGAAAAAAAACGGAGGGAGATGAAATGAAAGCCCTCCATCTTCTCGTTTACCTTGCGCAGTTACCTCAAATTTGAACATTATCTCCCAAACTGGCGTGATCCCGGTTTTCGCCTGCGAGACGGATTGCGGAGGATCTAATATCTTTCGACAGCTCCGACTGATGCCTCTTTCCTCGAAAGGCCTGGAAGGGCCTTTAGCGAGTGGCAGAGCTCATATGTGTCATAGAGGCATTAGGCAGTTTTATGCACAATGGTGTTAAGAGTAATACTTCATTATTAGCTCATAAATCCCCCTTTATAAAAGCAACAAGCCGTATGGGGACACGCTATGTTATGAATATTTTCTACGCCTTGGAACGCTGCACCGCCGTTGGCTGCTGGAGGAAGTCTCAGTGGAGCGTTGCTTGTGTATGGCATTGGTTGTTATTAGTTTTTTGCCTGCAAAAAATAAAAAAAAAAACTCTCTGGGCATTAAGTAGAGGGGGCTCCACGTCAGGATATTGGTGGAGCCCCAGCCAACAGCAGCGCAGGCCTTGATGACTGAATGCAAACAGGAACTGCTTCCCCCAGATGACTCCCAGCAGGCAGGAATGCCATGCATGTCCCAAATGGGGTCCGAATACATAATGGGGAATATCCAGCGTTCCTGCTTCAGCCCCTCGGTGAAGGTACATTTTGTGCATAAATGGTTCCGTACCTTGGAACCATGACTGTTCTGAAAGTTCTGAAACCTAGCCAGTCCTCAGGGACCTCCTGGTGGTACACGTTTGCTCAGTTCCCATGTTGGGAGTTATAATCAAGGAAAAATGTATACCATCTAGTCTAAGATAAGATTTTTCGAGAAAATGTTAAAGAACCATATAAAAAATGTTCTCCATCATGGAGAAGGTACGACAACAATAACAAAAACATGCAAAGTGTCATCGAAGCATTCACAGCATGTACCCTAGAAGATGGTGACTAACTTGATGGAATGATGGAATGCACTAGTGATTTACAGTATTACATTGTAATGTAGCGTATGCAACTGTTTACCTAATTGACTGATTATACAATTATGAAAGAATTTATTAGGGACTAGCAACTATAGTCTACCTGATTTTCCAATGTAGGGAATCGTGACTTTATTTAGCATATTTATTATACATATGAGAAGTGGGAGTTAGCTAAAAAAGGAAAACTGTCAGGTGGGTCCCTGGACTGAGTTAGAAAACACTGCAGTCAACTAAGATATTTACATTATGACCCGAGGAATCCCACTGCAGGCTCCAGAGGGAAGACGCACAAGCTGAAAAAAATTCCAACTGTAGCAAAACTGTAAAGGTTAGCGTGGCCTTGGAGAGGCTGTTCTGCTAACGCAGGCTCTGAGGAGTGTCACAAAGACCTGAACAGGGTTTGGGGGCCTGGAGAAACTTAAAGAGAAACTGAAAGATCAATTTTCATCAGAGTTACAGCAAGGTTGCACTGTAGCCAGTGATCGATACGGTGCTGATTAGCGTGCCATGCTGATATTAACAGGACCACAGGCTTAAACGATTCTTTAACCGCACCAAGCAAAGGCCTTGAGCTCTGCCAGAACGATCGGATGATGTTTTAGTATGTATATGTATGTCTTTCACAGGGCAAAGAGTACAAAGTTGCCCTCAAATCCACCCCGCTAATCTAGCTGCTCCATTTCACTCCAGCAAAGCTGCTGTTTCAGACAAGCTGGACAATATAAAGCGGCAGAGGGCTTATTTATTTCAAATGCAGTCACTTAAATAAAGAAATAAACCTTAATATAATTTATTATATTATTATAACGCCCAGCTTCTGGTATGACAGCTGATTTATTGATGCATTCTTTAAAAAACTGTATTTTTTTTTTTCTTAATAAGTAAGTATCCTGCTGATAATAGTGGGAGGTGTGTGATGTGAGACGGTGGGCTGGGGTGGGGGGAGCTTGTGTAACTGGTTAGTGTCACTGAGGGTGTGAATGAGCTGCAGGAGAGGTGCCAGCTTTAGCCTGGAGCTCATTATAATTCAGACTGGCCCGGCAAAAGCTGAGCTGAACAGGGCCTCGAAGGAGCACGGGGCCACTCTCCTGCGGGACTCTGTGTAATCTTCTGTCACGCCAGCTGGGTCCATATTGATGAGAATATTAGACCTGCGCAGACAGAGCTCCTCTCTGGCATGTTCCATTAAGCAGCAGTGGCTACTAATAGGGGTGTTGCTTGTTGCCTGTGTGTATGAACCTGATGGAAAAAAGGCCTGTTCAGGGTTTAACCCTTTAAGCTCTTTATATAT
>JBBIGA010000040.1:18040193-18055938 GCA_037576975.1 Alestes dentex | reverse complement strand
AGAGAGAGAGAGAGAGAGAGAGAGAGACAGAGACAGAGAGAGAGAGAGACAGAGACAGAGAGATAGATAGAGATAGAGAGACAGAGAGATCAAATAATATCCACCCCACAGGGATGGTAACAAAATACCATTCCATTTGTTTATCACCTTGGAGAGATGGGTGGGGAGAAAAAGATTTGCTGCAGCATCCGAGTGAATTCAGCTCGAGCACGTGTCTGAAAGCATGCACACACACCTGCACACACACATGCACACAACTTATTGTGTAGATGAGTAGTATGGAAGTTAGTGGAGAGCGTTTTATTTCGGGTTGGATGTGGAGGTGGGAAAGTGACGCGTGCATTGACGCTGACTCCTTTTCATCCTTAATCATTCAGATGGACATGTGGGCGTCTGGGTATGTCTCTCTCTCTCTCTCTCTCTCTCTCTCTCTCTCTCTCTCTCTCTCTCCACCTCTCTCTCCTCTTTTGAATTCCTCTCCGTGTTCACTTTCAAAATTCTTTTGGATAAGAAATAGACAAATGAGTGGTCGCCATGTTGTTAAAAACAGTCAAATGAGTGGCCAATGAGGTTAAATCATATTCCAATCTAGTCTTGATATGATCACCCACCTCCTCCACCTCAGCTTCTAACCTTCTCTTTACATCCCCCACCTCCCACCTCCCATCATCACTCCCTGAGGTCCTTTCCAGGTGCTGAGCGGCCATACATTTTTCATGTGACCTTTCATATCTCAAGCGTGAACGGAGCATGACCCAGGTAAGAATCTATGGATCATGCCAATCAGCTGAGAAGAAGAAAAACGACGCTTCTGCTGAGGATAAACACTCTACAAGGGCAGACAGCACCCCCATGATCTCTGCTGGATCTTCCAGATCCCTTCTTATGTGCTACTAAACACCTCTTCACATTTCTTTGCTTCAAGACACTAAAACTGTTAATTAAAAATATATTTCAATTTCAAATAATCCATTATTGTTTTGCACAACCTAATTTTCAGAGAGAAGAACCATCTGTTTGACAGCAAAATGAAAAAGCAATCAATTACATTACTATATTATTAATTATGTAAATAAATAAAGGTCATTAATGGAGTGTAAAACAAAAAGAATAACTCTAGACATAGAAAAGCAAAGCAGTGATTTCGAATTTTTAAATACTGTGGGATGAAGCCACAGCACTCAGCGGAAACCCACACAAATGCGGGGAGAGCACACAATCCCTTGGCAGCCCCAGCCAGGAATCGAACCCAGGACCTTCCTGCTGTGAGGCTGGGTGCCACCATGCCACCTATAGACAACACAGTGTCATGAATGTCTTATGTTTGGCATCTGAAAAAACGGTCAAGCTAAAAGGTACGATGTGACTGCACTAATACCAGATGTAGTAACAGACACCCATCATCTTTCAGCTTCACAGTGAAGTCAGCTGCTATAGCTTTTAAGGGCCTGGTTTTGGATTCAATATAATGCAGTAAGATAATGATGCTGAGTGGTACTCAGAGACACTGAGCAATATGGCAAGCTCCATTCCAACAGTTCCTGGGTCTACAGTCCCGGCAGCTCCTGGAAATGCCTAAAAGCTTGTACGTCCCTGAAAGGGTTCTCGGTTCCTGTAAAGGCTCCCGCAGTCGAAACCCATCTATATTCACTACTGGCACGACATAAATATACCAACAGTCATGAACCCCACCAACAAGTGCGAACATACTAGTGATACTTAATTTGCAACATGTTCCATCTCCTACACTGGAAGCTTATTAGTTTTGGTTTTACTCTTCCCACCCACGCAGCCCAGCAATCCCATCGCAGCCTGGGAGTCCCCTCCCCTCCTCCCCAACACAGTCTGCAGTAAACAGAGAGCGGAGAGTAAAGGATGAGTGAAATCACCACTTTCTCCTCCTCTCCCTCTGTGTCCTGCGCATTCAAAGGTCCTCCTCCTCAGCTTGGGTGGAGGGGGGCTGCGGCTTTGGGGTGCCTTGGCCTGGACGCCCACGAGCCAGCTGAAAGGTCAAGGGCGAGGGAGCGGCGCGCTAAGTCTACGCCCACGGCTGGGGCTTCCCTCACTCCTCCACGCCTGGGAGTGGGCTTTCTCCCCCCTCCCTCCCTCTCTCTATCGCTCTTTCTTTCTCTCTCTATCGCTCTCTCTTTCTCTCTCTCTCCCCCTCTCTCTTTTAGCACCCTCATTAATTTGTTGGAAAATCTATAGCAAGGCATTCTCCTGCCCACCCACACACAATCTCAATGGGATCCGTAAACCACCCACCATGGATCAGTGGGTTTGGAGAGAGAGAGAGAGAGAGAGAGAGAGAAAGAGAGAGAGAGAGAGAGTGAGAGAAAGAGAGAGAGAGAGAGAAAGAGAGAGAGAGAGAGAAAGAGAGAGAGAGAGAGAGGAAGCATCCCAGCCCGTCTGAGCTTGGGGCGCCCCCTCTTCTCATGTCAATACACAGCCAATTTAAAGCCTCAGGGGTGCCAAACTTCCCTGTGCACCATTTTCCACGTCTCAAGCCTCTCATGCCTTACTTTTATTGCTTTGTTTTCCAATAATTTTCATTATCTCTCCAAGCATAGCCCCAACTGGCCAAACAATAAGAGCAGTGGCTGGAGGGAAGGATCATGTGTCACCACCAGTGGCACATATCGACAGGGGCTACCGGGATGTCTATGGTACAGCTGTTAGGATCTCCACAGTGCTAACACTGGGGAGGGTTGGGCCAAGAGTCTCTTGACCTATAGCTTCACTGGTGCACCCTATGTGGAGTCCGGAAAAATACTGTGGATGGTAAGTGGATGGTAAGTGGATGGTTGATGCATTAAAATGATCATCTTTTCTAGTTTGATTCCTCAGCTTATCTGTAATAGTCCAGGCTGAAGCCCTGCTGCTCGCACTGGATGTTGCCATGGCAGAACCTGCAATATTCGTTGTTACTCAAATACAGCAAATCAGCAGGCAGCAAACTAAGCAACACCAACAACGAAGTGGAAAACTACAGCTTTCCATTGGGAGCCTTCATTGTAACAGGAATGTACAAGCTATCTATACAAAGAAGTGTGAAAGTAAGAAACATAGAATCAAGAAGAAGTTAGAACCACTGACTATGCATAAAATATATGCACTCACTGGTTTAAACATACAGCCACTGTTGTTATAACTGTATGCTGATGATTTAAATTGGTAATGGTATTCACTCCGTGGATATACCTGGTCGGGTTGATGATGAAAATCAGGGATGCACCAATACCTCTTTTTCCCTTACAATATTGATGCCTGATTCTCAGCTCATACAAAGTCTCAATCCTAAAACTATCTCCCTCTAATACAACCACTTAGTGAGATACAGACTGTGCAAATCAGTTAAAAAAAAACAGAATGGAACAATACACAGATTCATCTATGGCACATTTGCATAAGTAAACAGGTGCTTCTCTGGGTTTCACATCTACTAAATGTACTTTTTCAAGTCATTTCTCTCATACGACCATTACACCAGTGCTTCGAAGGGTCAGGAATTTGGATAATATTACAGTTCTTCATGCTATCAGTCGCAGCTGTTAAGCTGTAGATTCCCAGCTTGGTGCAAGACCCAGGACCTGACTGATGGAAGCAGCACCCCAGCGGGTAAGAGGGAATAGAAGTGCAGCTAGCCGGCTGATATACTAAAGGCTAAGCTAAAGCCTGACCCTAGGCTAAATTTTTACCGCAAGAGACTGACCTCAGAGTTCCTTCAGTATTATCTCTCACAGCAAGAGATGAGGATTGCAGAACTTAGTCATTCAGTTCAAGGGACTGACCTGTTCTTATCTGGGGCGCACTGGTGTAAGAGTGAGATTAGGAAGAACTTTAACTGATATAACACCTACTATACTGATGTTAGATATGGGCATTTTTTTCTCAAGTAAACTATGAGCACGTTTTCCTCAAGTAGGGTGGTGGTGGCCTAGTGGTAGGATACTTGCCTCTGGACCAAGAGGTCATGAGTTTGAATCCTACCTTCAGCATACCACCACTGGTTTCCTGAACAAGACCCTTAACCCCAAGTTGCTCGAGGGGGACTGCCCCCTGTAGTTTGGATCAAAGCGTCTGCTAGATGGCGTAAATGTAAATGCACGCATCTCTACATAGCTCGTGTGTGCATCAGAAATAGCGTCATGGTTTTAAGGTTCTCTACCGCTGGAGCCAGTGCTGTATTTAGTGCAACAATAATGACCACAAAGAACATCCATCTTTCATTGGGTTCAAGTTTGAGTAAAATACAGCTAATTATGATTTAACCACCAAAAAAGCGTGATTAACCTCAACTATTTTAATCACTTTACAGCGTTGGTTAATATAGTGCACAAACTCTTTTTCTAGTTCTTCTCTGTTTGATGAACTGTTCCTTGCTGCATTTTTACGGCAGAATACTTGGTGCAGAATGAGTATGTGGACACTGACCACACACAAATTTACAGTGCTATTCTTACGAGCGACTAAAGAGCAAGGGGACCAAAGTTAATTGGTAAACAGATGATCCGTACAGAGTTTGAATATGGATGATCGATATGCAGTTTGCTTTATCACTACTCAGACAGAACGACGGCCTACAAATGTAGCAGCTGCTATGAAAAACGTTGATTATCGTTATGCGTTTCTGTGGTGTTCATTGCTCTTCTGAGTTCTGATGGAGAATCAATAGCAGCTGAAGGAGATTCTGCCATAAGTTCCAAATACCACTCTGGAAATGACTGGTCTCCCTTATTAAAAACCAGGAGGCACATCATAAACCGCACATTTCAGCCCAGACTGATCCGCAGTCATATTTAAAAAAAAAACAAAAAAAACACCATTACCAAACCAAACCGAGTGAAACAAGGTGAAAGAGTTCGAGCAGGAAAATAACACGGAAGTGCTCTGCTTGTGACCCTCAGGCCAGTGTCAGCGTGAAGGTGGGGGGAGTGGAGAGGGATAAAAATCAAACTGCTGTGCATCTCTTGCTCATTTCACCTGTGGAGGGAAAATCAGTGACATGCCCTGACACTGGGTAATCAATAATTGAGCGAAAACACTGATTAAATCGGAGGAAGAAGAGTCCCCGAGCCCCTCTCCTCCTCCTCGTCCTGCAAATGCCAAGCTTTCCCTGTAGCAACACAACGTTACACAGAGATATTGCTACACATATGCAGATCACACTACTTAACACAACAGAGCACAGCAATGTTCAAGATCAAGGACGTAACTCAGTCTGGCACAAAGCTGGAAAACACAGGTCTGCAGGCAGACCTAGAATTACTGACTGCCATAATGATACCCAAGTAAAACAAAATTACATTTCTTACAGGAGTAATAATGTTGTAGTCCTAAAAAATGTGCATTTGTTATTGGTGTCGTTTATTTACTGTTGCTTCGTTAACAAAAGATACTTCTGGTATATTCTACAAATAGTATATTTGTCAAAAACATCGTCTGATATCTGAAACAAGTGATTTGATTGTGTCTGAAAGACATTAAAATTCAAATTTAGTAACCATCCATACATCTTAAGAGTCATCACTAAGTGTACTGCAAAGGAATGACATCTCATGCATTTCACATGTTACTGCAATAGACAAGGGAAGACCTGAAACCAGTGCTTTGAACTAATTAAACCAATAATCAAATAAAATATGTCAAATCTGTCCATCTGTCCAGCAATATTTTCAGTGCAGACATTATGTTAACGTGCATAATGCACGATTTAATGCAGTTGGACTGAAGCATCTGAAAATTTAGCTTATTTCAATGGTTGCGATAAAATGACATAATATGTGTGTACAGTGCTAGACACTCCACACTTAAATCTTGTCTTGTAAACAGCTAATGTGAAACTGTTCTATAACATGAGTGCAGTTCTCAGGCTGGAATAAGGTGTTTCTGCTGACATCGATTTAAAACCAGACGCAACATGGGCACTAAAGCAGAACCAGGATAGCTTTTGTTTCTAACAGACTGACTTGCAGTGAAAATTACTGGCAGAAGTGTATTTTGTACATGCTCCTGGTGGCATGCCACCTGTGGTACCTGGAAAAAAGTAGCTTTTAAAGTAGCTTTACTCGCTTAGTTACTTACTTAGTTTAATATAATCCATCAAAATATGGATCTGGTTCTGGATCAGCTGCGATTCCAATCCTTTGGCTCAAACAAGGACATTTTCGATAGCCATTAAAATGGCATATCAAAGTTTGTCCCCTACCCAACATAGCAACAGAATCTGAGACGAGTCGCCACCCATAAAACTCATCATTTTCTCACGGTATTAGTGACCATGGCAACTTGCGGCTTCGTAGTGTGATAGTTATTAACTACCCAGTTATACAGCATGTCATTACACAGCTCCAGGAAATCAGATTCAATAAATAACTGGAGACACCAATGAATTATCCAGTCTCAGACTCCAGCTGTTGGTTCAGATCACACTAAGTAATAGCATCACAATTCCCTCTTGAAATTTTCAGATCAGTTCACAAAGGGGGCAGGTGGTGTTCTGGTGGTTAGGGAGTTGCCCCTGCGATCAGAGGGTTGTGGGTTCAAATATCAGGACTGCAAGTGGCACCACTGAGGTGCCCTTGAGGAAGGTACCGACCCCACACACTGCTCCCTGGGAGCTGCATCGCTGGCTGCTCACTGCTCTTAGAGGCCACTTTTAACTTCTTGTTTTTTTTTTTTATTTAATAATCTAACACACAACCAGAGGCATTACAAAGGACAATATTTTGGCGTGGCCCAACTCGGAGGCACCCATGTCTGCAGTCATGCACTGGTCACATATTGCTTGAAGTAAAACTTACAAACTACAGTATTAATTTACTCGAGTAGAGGCCACTTAGCAGTGTGTAGTTTCTCCAGCAGTTAAGGAATAAGAGGCAAAACAGTTCCCCAGTTTTATAGATGTTAATGTACGATTTTCAAGACAGATTTTGAACAGAACGGAAAGTAGGTCTATACTGCGGCAAAATTTGTTAATGACAAATCCGGAAGAAAATGATTTATACAAAGAAAAAGAAATATACAAAGAAAAAGGCGGCATGAATCGTTTTAGGAATCTCGGCACCCTGTCACGAGCTGAAAGTTCTAAAAACTTGAAAGCAGGATTTCCATGATAACAGCAATGTGCAACACAAGAAAATCTTTTGTCTTGACAGTAATATATAGTATTAGACTAAACACAAACATCCAATAAAACCAAACACTTAACTTTACTATTTTTTTTTTTTAATGAAACGTTCACTTTTTAATGATTTATTCGTCTTATTATAAGAACTGAAAGAACGTTAGTTTAGCTCCTCTGAGTGCACTCCAGCCGGTCCACATTCCATCCTCAGCCTCTGATTTAGTGTAATGAAGGACAGATTGAACCAAACTTAATATTGGATGGTAACTGTGATTACCGGGCCTGCTTGAGGAGAGATCTGAAAATGAGACACATTTGCTGGTGCGTTGTTTAAAACAAATAAATGCCTGCTGCTTTATAGACGCTTTTGCACAGCACTGTATAAATCGGTATGAGAAAAACAAGTATGTAGAGCACCATTTAGTGCTTTCCTGCTTTAACACACCTGATTCAGCTCGAGAAGGACTTGACCATTAACTAATGAGACAGACTGTAGGACTAGAACTGGAGAACGGTCCGGAGAAAGGATCACGAAGGCAGAATTTTAAATGGACTTCAAGGCTGCTTTCTGACACCGCACTTCACCCCTATGTCACGCCGCTGACAGGCTGTCCATTACCCCAGGAAATATATAGAAAACACTCTACACCAGGGTATGAATTTGATAGTGGGCTTATTTTTTTTTTTCCTGAGCCCACATGGGAACATTCCAATTTACACACCACTGACCTCTCTCCATTTAAAAGCTATTTTTGCTTGTTGCTATTAAGCTACAACACTGATAATCCCTTAAACATCATTCTTTCATATTGCTACATAAACAAACTATAGTAAGGATATATAAGGACGATTTACATGCACTGTAGTTCTATCTGAAATGAAGGTTTTATATATATATATATATACATTTAGGGGCACAGTCTCATAGGTTGAGAAGCAGCCTACCCATGCTGTTATTTGGGAAAACAGGTTTTTTTTTTCCGTACCTTTCCACTGAGGACCATTTACTAAGTAATGTCAGGCTTTACACTGCAGTTAGGCATTGCTAAGTTTCTATTTTAGCTCATTCAAAAACAGTAAATGATAAGATATCATTCTGAGATAACATTTCACCTGCATTTCATTTGGCCAGATTCTGAGAAAGGGTGCGACAGCAGGCCTACATATAATTACGGACCCGTCCTCAAGGCTAAATAAGCAAGTGTGATGACACAATTAAACTGGGGTTAGCCAGGAAACTATCTGGCAAAGACGACCGTCTGTGAAATGTTTTAAACACTGAAAGAGCTGAGCTGGATTTGACAAAATCCTTCCTTCCCACCTCCATAAGATAAGGTAAGATAAGTTAAATTTCCTACAAGTTGGACATTTCCAACTCCGCCCTCTGTCATATGACCACACAACAATCTGTACAGTAGCCTGACGCTACTTTGTTTACATCATAATTCTCATTGTGATATACACAGTGATCATGATTTAAACAAAGTGGCATCAGGCTACTTTGTTTAAATCATAATTCTCATTGTTGTCTCATTGATGCTACTTTGATTTAAACAAAGTAGCATCAGGCTGCTTTGTTTAAATCATTATCACTATGTAGATCACAATGAGAATTATGATGTTACTATGATGTGGAATAGTACGATGTGCAATATCATGCAATTCTAATACGGGGTGATAAAGCTTATCGGGTGCTAAAAACGATCACTATGTGCGTTATCTTATTATGTGCTATAGTCTTTTCACGTGCGGTATCATGTGAAGTGTTCTTAATGGGTGCTAAATCATTTAATTACGTGCAATCTTATCAAATGCAATAATCTCACCATGTGAAATAACACCACTCATGTCAATATTACTCACATACTACTGAGCTCTGCTATGTGCAATAACATACTACTAACCACTGTTTGTGTTCTTAGTAATTCCCTTAACTGTAAGTTACTTATCTATAGTATTTGCACCCAGCATTTGTGTTTAGAACATAGTGTTTCTTACTGAGGCTTCTCTGCAGATTTTTTTATTGGACTTATTTAGATTTTATAGTTTATAATGTTCCTGTCTCTGTGTGTCTGTGCAGGCGTAACAGAAGTAATTTCCTCCAGGATCAATAAAGTTTTCTGATTCTGAGTCATTGTGACCGTTTATGCTAAGGGTTCCAACTTTATTGGTGGAAGGAACTCCCAAGATTAAAACAAATTTGACAAAATATTGAAGTTCTTCACCTTATTTTCTTCAATGAAACCCTGAGGTTGTGTGTTACCACGAGTAACATCAGATGACGTACCATGATGTTATTTGCGATACCGCATGACCTCTTGTGCTCTGTTGCTTCACTTCGGATCTGAACTGAAACTTTCACAATGCTGGTCCATACCTCAACCACCAAAACAGATTCCATGTGAAAAGCAGGGAAACAGACCTGCGGCATTAACATGGGCAATGTTATTCTGAGGTTTCGTCGAGAAAGGGAGCCCATTAGTGAAATCAGGCACTGGCTGCAAATACCTGTAGACACTGCGACCCTCACCGAGTACCTGAGCTCTGCGCAATACTTGGGAATGACAATAGCTCCTAGCAACCCAGCAGAAGTGGGAGGCGGTGTGTCAGAGCTCAGGGAGGTACAGAGAGAGTGGGCAGCATCGTAATGTTCACTTTGTCTGCTACCTCACATCAAAAACACCTGTCAGCCCAAACTGATGCAAACTCACGGTGAACGATCCCAAACTCTGACTCAAACTCGCGCGGAATGAGTAAATAACGCTTGTCTGACTGACAGGGGCAAAGCTGCCCCACCTGCTGGCTTCGGAAAAAAAAAAAAAAACCCTCACAACACCTACTCAGAATGCAGCCATGAACAGAGTTAAAAAACACTGGTCAGACAAAGTGGAACGAGTGAAAATACCGGGGTCTAAAGCAAATCGGAGCATTTTTGGCATCTTCATTATCAATCTGAAAAGTGGGTAAATTAGCTGAAATGCATGTATAACGATATTTGGTCTACTAGTGTGAAAAAGCTCTGAAAAACTCCAATTATGTTTTTCAACATGGCAAAAAATGAGCTATTTATTCATGAATATGAGGACAAAAGTAATGAAATGACAATGAATGAATAAAATAAGTGAATATTAATGCTAAATAGTTAAATTATTATAAATGCAGACTGGGCTCAACAGTTATAATCGCTTGATAGCCTGGGACAAATAAACCATCAGTGTTGAAAATCCCCCCTCGGGGTAGTCAGGCTGGTGGTTTGACTTTTGATTTGGTTGAACAAGATTCTTGAAACCGACTTCATTCACTCTCAATTTCAATACATTATCTCAGCTAATTTATCGATGCAACACTGCTCCACCTGCTTCTAGCTAACGTCACCCCCTTGGGGAGCGAGGGTGATGAGAGCTCTGCATTTATGTTAAAATCATGTCAGTGATGCAAGAAGCAGAGAGTGACAGAAATGAGGTGAGAATGGAGCTGTATTACAGGCTCTGTGTTTTGCACAAAGTGGGGCAGAGATTCTAAGAGTCTTTGTCACTATCTGCTCTAAAAAAAAAAAAAAGCCACCACAAAAGGTTCCTTGAGTGATGCCACAGAAGATCCATTTTAGCTCCCTGAAGAACTGTTTTTTGTGAATGAGACGTGTGAATGTGAAGAACCGCTTAAAGGTATACAGAAGCATTGCATGATTTAAAGGTTCTTAAGCAATTTAAGGCTTCTTCCTAGAATCTTTATATCATACTGAGGTCCATTAACTCTTAGAGCGCAAGCAAAACAACTCCTTTTATGGAAGTTCCCCCAGTTTGTGTTGCTCAAGGTGTTAGAAGTCATGCTGAGCTTTGTTTGGTGTTCCTATGTCACACAGAACCAAAGTTACTGTAATTTTATAAATAATAACCGTTACTGGGGTTTTAAAAACATTGTCAACTGCAAACCCGAAGAGGGGGAGGGGTCCAGAGAGCGTCGACAAGTGAAAGAACTGCAAAAGGCGAGCGTGTAGGAGAACAAAAACCACTTTAACACCATTTTACACCATTTTTATTTGTTGAAATCACATTTTTAGTAATACACTCTAATGGCTAAGACCCATCTGTTAAGACCGATTCACTAAAAAGTTCTTATTTATATTAGCACTTTTATGTTTCAGAAAGTTTACACATCAACATCTATGTTTTCATCAGAAGGAGAAGATTTCTGGTGGAAGGCGAGTCCAGAAATGGCAAGATCTTGACTCTTGGTGAAGTGCATATTACTGTGTCCCACTCACTCTTCACTCAGGGCCAGGATCGAAGAAAAAAAATAAATAACTTACATCCGACAAGCCTTTGCACAGACACAAGATGATTTCACACTAGAACTACGGACAAAGTCCAGACTTGCCCTTTCATACATGTCGGACACAGAAAGAGACTGGAGAGTCTGAAGCGCTCTATATGCTTGAAATACTCCACGTGGTTTAGGTAAGGGGTGGCGTATGGGTAGAGCATGCAGGAGGCAGCATATGGTCACATAACCGGATCATGATTTCGTTATGAATAAGAAAATGTCTCTTGTCGGTCGAAGAATCCGTCTGACAATTTCGACGCTGGTCCGTACCAAAGTTCTTGAACGTCATTGTCTCTCCAATTACACATTTTCATTGGTGTCTTTGTGTAAAGGACCGTTCTGCATCCTCAGATGTTTGCGTTCTTCCAGTTTTGTGCCGGTTGCATAGAAACGTCATCAATACGCCCACATCGCCTTCAGAGGGTTAAAGAAGTGCCCACCACTCACCAACTTTACTGATCCATGGAACTCAGATTGATGCTATAGTGTCCAGTGCACATAGCAGAAAACACTGATGAGAAGAAAGCGAGCTAAATCACTCATCTCACACTCAGGCGTGTTTTCTTTTCAAGTGTGTCTGAGATGTTCAAGATTCTACAATCCGGTTGCACACCACATTCATAGCCTTCAGTACTGAAATGCTGACTGTATACCTTCATAACTAAATATCTGGATTAATTTCCTCTGGATATTTTGGGTTTGAATTGTCTCAGCGATGTTTGATGCACTTGGTAATTAATGGCCGGTGATGCAACTTGCTGTCATTCTTTGCAACTTGGCACTCTTGCACAGTACAATTGGTCAGTAAAGTTTTTTTGATCAAGGATTGTGAAAAAAATGCTCTTTTTCCATGTTTCATTCAGCACATTCACAGGAAAACATGCCCTATAGGTGTACAGGAACCGTGCTGTGCCTAAAGCATACTGTGATGGTACTGAACTTGCAACACATTTTTAATTTTCCAGTGTATCTCAACCCGGTAACAGTGTTTCTGTCGCGTCAGCAGCTCAGTTCTCTCCCCACAGTTTATGGCCAGTCTTTATTCCAAAGCCACGTCCATGGAGACGAACCAACGAAAAGTTTTTTTTCTGTTTTATAGTCTTGTTTGAGTTTTTAAATTTATTCTCCACATTCTTCAGCCATTCGACAAATTCCTAACCCAGATAACTTGATGGCCTAGTACACCTCCGAGATTCTCAAAGCGCTACAGATAAATTTGTTAACTTCATAGAAAACTCCCACTGAAACGTATCTTCAGCCCAAACAGATGGCAGTGCTTGCACTTTGTAAACTTTCCAGTCATTTGTTTTTTTCCTCCATTGTTGCACAGTAAAAAAAAACAATGGCCTCTTTCCATGTTGTGATGAAAAATCAAAAAACAGTGATGCTGTCAACTTGTCAGTTTGAGTATGGCTTGGGTACGGGTCGCTTTCTTTGCAATGGATAAACATTTGTTTGCACCATAAGTAGCTGGTTGCGGCATTGCATTGTAGAAGCTGAAGTCTATGAAGAATGCAAATATACGTGTGTGAACTTCTGGGGCTTTCTCAGGGGTGGGTAGGTTTATTAAACTATTAAGCGTAATTTCAAGGAGTCTAAATATTTGAATTTAGAGTGCAGCGGAAATAATTAACCATGGTAGGGCTTACATAACATGTGTTAATATCACCTGAGAGGGCGGCTGGTTCTCTAACATGCTGGACCAACATTCCTCCTGGAGTTCTACTTTCCAGCAATGTTTAGTTTCATCCTGCATTCTGCCCTCCAACAAACTAATGTTAACACGTCTACTTTAGTCAATCAATGAGTTATTTAATGGAGGCAGATCCAGCAATTATAACTGCATTAAGACTCAGGACACTGAAAGTGGATCTTCAGGACATGGGTCGGCGTTAAACCAGCCATTAAAAGTGATGGTTGGAACTTCTTCTGTGAGATTTTTCTCTTGTAGGCATACTTCCAAAAGTATTTTGTTTAATAGCTTCTACAATTTCTTTCCTACGGCTCCATGCCCTTAGCTCTCCAAAGAAGGTCTCGTGCTACGACATATGCGCTTGTCCAGTACTACAGAAATAGCAACAGTACTGCACATGCTGCAGTATTGTCAGAGAAGTGTACTATGAGGTTTTTTATCACTTCAGCGATAACGTCATAATACTGCCCCCAGCCATGTCGTATGTACAGTAATCCTTCCAGCTTTCCCTTCCTTCTCCCTCTATCTCTCTCTCTCTCTTTCTTCGGTTGATCTAGGAGTGGTACGTTCCTCTCCCGAGTCTCCAAATGCACTGTGGGGGTTTCCTGAGCCTACTCACCGAACAATCTGAGAATATGCAAAGCACTTACATAATAATTTTCAATTATTAACTTCTTTATGTGGTTGAAACGCAGTGTTGGAGGTATAAATGTCTTATGTAAGGTCTTATATTATTGAAAAGGACAAGTTTCATTGGTGAGCGTGCATGTGTGTCAAAGTGCAGGATTGTGTGTGCGTGTGTGTGTGTGCACACACATGCATGTGCTGCAAATAAAGTGTTTTAATTGCTTACAAGAACGGGCCTATTTATAGTCATGCAGCCCACGATGCTGACATCATTTAAAGGAAAAGGTGTAAAGCAATAACATGTCCCTTGCTGACTCAATCAGACTCACTTCTCACAGGAGTAAAACAGCAGCAGCTCATTGAAGCGCTAAATACTTGCTGATAGTTTCATTCGGATGACGGTTCTGGGGTGGTTCGAGCGTTCCTAGAATGGTGAGATCTTCCTGCGTGTCTTCCAGAAGGAGCTGGAATTACAGTGCTTATCTGGTTTATCATACTGTGACTAAATGGGACTTAAAGTAAGGAATAGTTCCAGAACTTCCAGACATAGTAATATTTCCAGATTTCTGTAAACTCTTAGTCAAAGGAAGAAGGTAGTCAAGCTTCCTCCATTATTTGATGTTATCTGAATTCTTTTAGAATTCTTCCAGAAACAGTTCTGTACGTTGAACAAAACCTATGCTTGTGTGCTTCATTGGTTTTGTACTAGAGATATGAAGCTAATGTGGTCAACAAGTAATGGAAGCTTAGACTCCCTCCACTAGCATCGTTAAGGTCACATGTCAAACCATTCGATGAAAGCAAAGTTCACTATTTTAAAGTCAAAGGACAGTTAGACAATACATTATCGGAAAAGGAACATAATTAATAAACAGCAGCAAGGATGAAGGGGTCTTGTCCTAAATAACAGGCAAACACTTATTTGTCACAGTACTAGAATTTTGACTGAGATCGATACCAACATATCGAAATACTACTGCAAAAAAATCTAGCCTGCTAAACGTTCAGTGTTACTGAACTGAACAAAAAAAAAAAGCATCTACAGTATGTCAGCTTAATCACTTTTCTTGAATTGTATTTTTGTCCCCAAGGTTTGTAAGTCTGTTCTCATGCACATTCCAAAAGTAATCCTGCCTGAAACAGGCTTTACAATTTCAGTGCAAATAAGCAGAGCTAAACTCCTATAGGACAAATAGACAAAAGTATGTAAACGTGTTCTTTGTGACATCACAAAAACAAGTACGCAAAAACAAAAACATCTCAAAATGAGCTGTTTGTATAGTTTTTACATACCACAGTGATTTTCATGTTTTCAGTGATAATAGGCCCTTTAAATAAATGACCGAAAGTATTGAAAAAAATATGTTTGCCTTCTTGTAGCATAGAAGAAAAACTGAACTTCTGTTCTGTTCTTTTTCAGTTCTGTGTTTCATTTATTGTCTACTGCTACTGAAGATACTCCACTGTGGACATACAGTCATGGAAAAAATAATACATTTTCCCTTTTTTCTGTGCACTGTTTGCAGCAGTGTGTGTGTGTGTGTGTGTGTGTGTGTGTGTGTCCATATGTGTTGTGAGTGCAGTAGAGTTTGTATAGCAGCTTTTCTATGTGCTGTATTCCATGCATGCATACATGGAATACAGCTGGGAAAGTTAACACATTATAATCACATTAACGCATTATGGACTTAACACCGACAATTATTTTATCGCACGTTAATGTGGGTTTTTAAAAATCTTTCTATTTTGAAAGTTCGGTGCACCGAGGTAATGCGAGCGCTGAGCCATTTAATATGGACAAAAGTAATGGGACGCCTGACCCCCGCGAAAACCAGCCGACACGTACAGCACTCCCATTACTTTTGTCCATATAAGACACCTGACCATTACACCAAATGTGACTTTAATAACACTGCATTCAGATACATAGACTTTCATTTGGAGTTGGTCCCTCTTTGCAGCTGCTATAATGGTTC